>JAANDG010000247.1:0-198540 GCA_036852015.1 Pelodera strongyloides
GCGCCCCGCAGCAGCCATCTTCCCCTGCCTATCTAAAATAAACTAAACTAATATCTTAACTAAGTGCCACGCTGCCTTTATGTAATTAATAATACACGTGATACCTCCCCCGCGTAGATAAGTCACGTCATCATAACAATCATACTCAAATACGTAACACAAATAAGTGCAATCAAATTCCTACAATAGAATACACCCCATGTCGCGCTGGCAGGTGACTGGCGCTGGACGAGCACCCACTACACTAGAAGTGTGAACTCGTATTCGGCAGGCGCCCCGCAGCAGCCATCTTCCCCTGCCTATCAAACTAAACTAAACTAAATATCTTAACTAGAGTGCCACGCTGCCTTATGTAATTAATAATACACGTGATACCTCCCCCGCGTAGAATAAGTCACGTCATCATACAATCATACTCAAATACGTAACACAAATGAAGTGAATCAAATTCCTACAATAGACATACACCCCATGTCGCGCTAGGCAGGTGACTGGCGCGGGACGAGCACACACTACACTAGAAGTGTGGAACTCGTATTCGGCAGGCGCCCCGCAGCAGCCATCTTCCCCTGCCTATCTAAACTAAACTAAATATCTTAACTAGAGTGCCACGCTGCCTTATGTAATTAATATACACGTGATACCTCCCCCGCGTAGAATAAGTCCGTCATCATACAATCATACTCAAATACGTAACACAAATGAAGTGAATCAAATTCCTACAATAGCATACACCCCATGTCGCGCTAGGCAGGTGACTGGCGCGGGACGAGCACACACTACACTAGAAGTGTGGAACTCGTATTCGGCAGGCGCCCCGCAGCAGCCATCTTCCCCTGCCTATCTAAACTAAACTAAACTAAATATCTTAACTAGAGTGCCACGCTGCTTTATGTAATTAAAAATACACTTGATACCTCCCCCGCGTAAAATAAGTCACGTCATAATACAATCATACTCAAAAACGTAACACAAATGAAGTGAATCAAATTTACAATAGACATACATCCCATGTCGCGCTAGGCAGGTGACTGGCGCGGGACGAGCACACACTACACTAGAAGTGTGGAACTCGTATTCGGCAGGCGCCCCGCAGCAGCCATCTTCCCCTGCCTATCTAAACTAAACTAAATATCTTAACTAGAGTGCCACGATGCTATATGTAATTAATAATACACGTGATACCTCCCCCGCATAGAATAAGTCACGTCACAATACAATCATACATCATACTCAAATACGTAACACAAATGAAGTGAATCAAATTCCTACAATAGACATACACCCCATGTCGCGCTAGGCAGGTGACTGGCGCAGGACGAGCACACACTACACTAGAAGTGTGGAACTCGTATTCGGCAGGCGCCCCGCAGCAGCCATCTTCCCCTGCCTATCTAAACTAAACTAAACTAAATATCTTAACTAGAGTGCCACGCTGCCTTATGTATTAATAATACACGTGATACCTCTCCCCCGCGTAGAATAAGTCACGTCATCATACAATCATACTCAAATACGTAACACAAATGAAGTGAATCAAATTCCTACAATAGACATACACCCCATGTCGCGCTAGGCAGGTGACTGGCGCGGGACGAGCACACACTACACTAGAAGTGTGGAACTCGTATTCGGCAGGCGCCCCGCAGCAGCCATCTTCCCCTGCCTATCTAAACTAAACTAAACTAAATATCTTAACTAGAGTGCCACGCTGCCTTATGTAATTAATAATACACGTGATACCTCCCCCGCGTAGAATAAGTCACGTCATCATACAATCATACTCAAAAACGTAACACAAATGAAGTGAATCAAATTCCTACAATAGACATACACCCCATGTCGCGCTAGGCAGGTGACTGGCGCGGGACGAGCACACACTACACTAGAAGTGTGGAACTCGTATTCGGCAGGCGCCCCGCAGCAGCCATCTTCCCCTGCCTATCTAAACTAAACTAAACTAAATATCTTAACTAGAGTGCCACGCTGCTTTATGTAATTAATAATACACTTGATACCTCCCCCGCGTAAAATAAGTCACGTCATAATACAACCATACTCAAAAACGTAACACAAATGAAGTGAATCAAATTTACAATAGACATACACCCCATGTCGCGCTAGGCAGGTGACTGGCGCGGGACGAGCACACACTACACTAGAAGTGTGGAACTCGTATTCGGCAGGCGCCCCGCAGCAGCCATCTTCCCCTGCCTATCTAAACTAAACTAAACTAAATATCTTAACTAGAGTGCCACGCTGCCTTATGTAATTAATAATACACGTGATACCTCCCCCGCGTAGAATAAGTCACGTCATCATACAATCATACTCAAATACGTAACACAAATGAAGTGAATCAAATTCCTACAATAGACTACACCCCATGTCGCGCTAGGCAGGTGACTGGCGCGGGACAGCACACACTACACTAGAAGTGTGGAACTCGTATTCGGCAGCGCCCCGCAGCAGCCATCTTCCCCTGCCTATCTAAACTAAACTAAACTAAATATCTTAACTAGAGTGCCACGCTGCCTTATGTAATTAATAATACACGTGATACCTCCCCCCGCGTAGAATAAGTCACGTCATCATACAATCATACTCAAATACGTAACACAAATGAAGTGAATCAAATTCCTACAATAGACATACACCCCATGTCGCGCTAGGCAGGTGACTGGCGCGGGACGAGCACACACTACACTAGAAGTGTGGAACTCGTATTCGGCAGGCGCCCCGCAGCAGCCATCTTCCCCTGCCTATCTAAACTAAACTAAACTAAATATCTTAACTAGAGTGCCACGCTGCTTTATGTAATTAATAATACACGTGATACCTCCCCCGCGTAGAATAAGTCACGTCATAATACAATCATACTCAAATACGTAACACAAATGAAGTGAATCAAATTCCTACAATAGACATACACCCCATGTCGCGCTAGGCAGGTGACTGGCGCAGGACGAGCACACACTACACTAGAAGTGTGGAACTCGTAATCGGCAGGCGCCCGCAGCAGCCATCTTCCCTGCCTATTTAAACTAACTAAACTAAATATCTTAACTAGAGTGCCACGCTGCTTTATGTAATTAATAATACACTTGATACCTCCCCCGCGTAAAATAAGTCACGTCATAATACAATCATACTCAAAAACGTAACACAAATGAAGTGAATCAAATTTACAATAGACATACATCCCATGTCGCGCTAGGCAGGTGACTGGCGCGGGACGAGCACACACTACACTAGAAGTGTGGAACTCGTATTCGGCAGGCGCCCCGCAGCAGCCATCTTCCCCTGCCTATCTAAACTAAACTAAACTAAACATCTTAACTAGAGTGCCACGCTGCCTTATGTAATTAATAATAAAAATACACGTGATACCTCCCCCGCGTAGAATAAATCACGACAGCACACTCAATTACGTAACAAAAATGAAGTGAATAAAATTCCCACATCAGACCTACACCCCATGTCGCGCAAGACCCCCGTATATAATATATCATGTCATCCTACTCAACAAAATGAAATCAATAAGATACACCGGTTCTGGTTTTCTGTAGACTTCTGCGCCTGCACTGTGGAGCTCTTCTCAGTCGACCCGAGGTAGTAGACCAGTTGAGTAGACAACGAGTCGAGCGCTATCTGAAAAAATCTCATTACGTATTTGGTTGAAATTTTCTTCTATTCATATAGCACCGATACAAACGTACACTTTCAAGATGCAACTCAAAATAATTTAGTGAAGAATCTTGGAAAATAACGAATAATAAAGCAGCAATAAAAAGGATGCGCAGCCCTTCACAGTGAAATCAACTGACCATTACGCCCCAATTTCCTTCTTGTGATGTCCAACTGTCCAGGTCCAGGAATCGTAGGGATCCTTGTGATCGTATGTGTACGACTTCCAAATTGGGGTAATCATCGGCGCATCCAATCAAATCATCCTAAAATAGAATAGATTAATACGCACTAATCATCCACATAGACTGTCATATGAATATAAGTGGATAACAAAACAATTACTGATGAGACTCGAAGCGTGTAATGGGGAAAAATCGGTGTGATTCTGTCAATACTACCGTATTTCTGCACGAAACTTGTATATATAATACGAAAAATTAAAGAAATATTCTCGTGTAGTTCCAAAATATTGTAAATTTTCGCTATACTTGGAAACCTCATTATTAGCTGACAAGCAGATGACGCCGCACACAATGAAACGGTCAAAAGAAGATCTCGTCTTTCAAAGATTCAAAGTACCTCGTTCACGGGCGTGCAATCCTCCGGTCGCACTCCATATTTGATGGCGGCGGAGCTTCATTCCTCCTCCGTTTTGGATAAGCCGGCGGATTGTGTTCGCGAGGATGCCGTCCGTCAAATGTTAAGCGACCACGTACTAAAGGGATATGATAAAGGTCTAGGCAACTGGCAATGAATAAAACTATACGCGGAATGTTACTAAGGACGAGAAAAAAGGATATAATATTGTTCTCAAAAAATGGGGCGCCCAAAGGACAAACAAGAATATGGTGATTAGCCCGTATTCTCGGGTCGACGTGAATGTTCCGTTTGGGAGCTCATTCGTATGCAAATTTTTCCTCCAGCTAGTCTAGATAGTCGAGAAATTTGCATACAAAGGATTTCCCAAACGGAAAGTTACTGTCCACCCGAGAATAGGGGCTATTATCGATTCTTATATGAGAATGTTCGAACTAGAAGAGAACAATAAGAAGCGCAAGTATTTCGCACGCACTAGTGGTCCTCCACTACAATACTGTTTTCAAAAATGACAACGGGCGCGGGCGCCCACAGGACAAACAGATGTATGAGTGATTTTCGATTCGTATAGCGTTATGTTAGCAGTAGAAGATCGAAGGGATTTCGACCGCAGACCGCAGGACCGCGTTTTATACCCTCCCCAACCTACACGTATATAGTCGATACCTATCGAGATGAGAGAATTAAAACAACTAAATAACATACTAAAGAAGTACGCACAATTACGCAAACCTAAATATTATACTCAATCGCGATGTATAGTTTAATATTTACACTTTTGCATACAGTATATAGCCAAGCAGAAAGACCAACGAAGAAAACCTCACGCTGTAGCAAGGGATAGGACTGGATGAAGTGATCGATAAACATCCGATTGTGAGTCGTAGAATTGGGCGGAGTCTCAAGTCGAGGTCAAAGGGACTTGATTCAAATGGTATGGGAACAACATCTGCGTAGCCTGAGGCTAACCTTTGCCGGAGAGACAGGGGTGTGATGTACCATGCCAGGTGATATGCAAAAAAACTGAAGCAAAATCTGCTTTACAACGTCTGTATTAAACATTATTGCACAACAGCCGTTATGGAAAAGTCATGAGAGACATTTTAAAAAGATACAGACTTGCATAAAATAGGATAAGAAAATAGAATAATAAGGGATACAACACGATAATTTAAAAAAATTAGGAGGAATTGAGCGTTGTATGTATAGTATAGACAAATAAAATAAGACTAAATAACGCATATAAAAACTATTGCGCTTTGTCTCAAAAATAACCATTATCGCACTTTGTTAGTCTTTATATGTGCGATAGCAGCCGAGCAATTGTCGCGCGATGAAGACAGGTGTACGTTACAGTTGGTGTAAAATACCCGTCGTAGAGGAGGTGTGGCCAATATCAATGTGCGTTCATGACAATTTTGGAGACGGACCCTTTCAATAATGATAATATTGCACAATAATATGTTGTTTTAATGTTTATAGTTTGCAATAAGAACTGATCTAATTTATTAAATACAATTAAGTAAATAATCACTGTAAAAAACTGGAGATATTCGTTGATGGATAGTCGATGACTGTTTAACTCGCTATTGAATCAATCAATCAAATGGACAATCAAATGATTTTCACAAAGTTTGAATTAGTTTGAATCCGTCACGAACCAGTCATCCCGTGTTTTTTTTACTGCAAAGCATTTGGTGGCGTGCCAACAACGGTTTTCTATTGTTTCGACAATTATTTCGCTCTCCTGTGAGTGGTGCTATTTGACAGCAACCAATTTTATATATTCATAGCCCTTCCTATAATTCCGGTGTCTCTGATTTGAATTCCGAACATGTCGATTGGTGTCGAGTGGCAGCGTACTTCACGGTTAGTCCAATACAGTGTCTTGTCACCACACTCGCGACGTCATCTATTCCTCCCGAGGGTATGACGCCTGACTAAAGTTTGTTGATGGTATCTAACAAGAAAACGGATCATTGCTCCATTTTTCAGCAAAATAGCATTTTCGTGATCGGCAGGTGAGAAGTCGATGATCCGGTGCAGCGGTCGTCACTCCCACATCTAATTGCCGGCGAGCGCCTATGCAGTGCTCGAAAATTAAAAACTTTCTCGAGGGTACACATGGAGCGCCTGATATAGGCCGGTTGAAGGCGAATAAAAAGACACACAGCGGTTGAATGTTCACCATTCTCACGCATACCTCAGACCCACTCGGTGCCGGTGTGCCACCTACACTAATCCGCACACAGACCAAAGTTTCACGTTGCCTGCTGACGACAAAAGTCGTGAAACATTCAGACCAACTTTCGCAGTACATACATCATAGGAACAGGCTAGAACAAGCCATATATCGGTGTCGAAAGGCTTCTACGTAGGAGCTGTTGACTATAGGCAGGAATGTTCGAATGTTTGTGCAAGTGTGTTCGGTTTGAGAACGAGCGGCATACCTTACAATGAGAGGGGTGTGGACACAATGTAATGTAATTTAAAAGGAAGTAACAACAATAAACATTAGTTGAAGGGTGGTCATAAAAAGAGAGGTACACCGAGGAGACTACGCCCACCAGTTCTAACTTTCGAAACTTGGTTGTTGCGCTGCAAAAAAAGTAAAAATAACCGGTTCACATTTTTCTCGGCACTCAGAGGATGCCAGAAGCGGGAAATAGTATCAAAATGCTCAGAAAGCACGTGTAATTTTAGCAAATCACCTTTTATTTGATTTTGTTCACCAAAAGTTACTTTAAATTAGTTTCAACCTTTTTGGTGAAATATTAGACAGGCAAAAAATCAGGAAAAATAAAAGGTTCACACTTTTTCTCAGCACTCAGTGGGTGCCTCAAGCTGGGAATGGTGTCAAAATGTTCAGAAGACTTGTAGAATTTTAGCAAATTACTTTTAATCCGTTTTTCTTTGTGATAAATGATTTTAAATTATTTTCAAAGTTTTCTTGGTGCGCGCAGAAAAATCAGGAAAATAAAGGTTCACACTTTTTCTCAGCGCTCACAGGGCGCCTGAAGCTGGGAATGGTGTCAAAATGCTCAGAAGACCTCTACAATTTTAGCAAATCATTTTTTATACCATTTAATTAATTTTAACATTTTGAATTTTATTATCAAAGTTGCAAAAATTAAAAAAAATTACATTTTTCATTTTTGTCAAAATCGTCATGCAGTATTGGCGCGTACTTTATCTTACGTCGAAAGTTTCTTTGGCTTTTCCAACTGTGAAATTAAATCAAGAAAACGCAAAAAGCAAACGGTACACGAAGCATGCGCGGACGAAGTATGCGCGGCTCAAACTACGGTACTCTGTGAGTGGTATAAAAGCGTTACGGAGCAAAAAGTACAGTACCCACAATACGTGTAACAAATAACTCAGGACGTAAATTGTTTATTACAATAAAATATCGTCACTCAATATAAATAAATTTTATTTTCAAATGATGTGAACACTGCCCATATTCTCCTTCAACATTTATTTACATTGTAAAATTTCACATTACAGGTTTATGACTTATGGGTTTTTCAATTCCAGGTGAAAATTCACAGTAGATTGGAACTACACGAGAATATTTTTTTAATTTTTTATATTATGTATGCAGGTTTCATGCAGAAATACGTTTGTATTGACAGAATCACACCGTATTTTTGGGATACTTGGAAACCCCCTTTACCTCACATTGGATACTTTGAATTATTAGTGCAATACAAAGCTTACACCAGTTACTTTTATTCCATCAAACCAACACTGTAATTTTTCATAAAAATTTTTTGTTCAACATTTCCCAGAACAATGAAAATCACATAGGTTATTTTTCATTTTCCCTAACTTGTAGAGAAGTTAACACAACATCACACAATTGATTATTTATTCTTGTACATTTATTTACATTTTACAAGTGTTTGCCATTAAGGATTTCCGGATATCCATTTGTTTTTGGGGTATTTAGTGCCGCTCTCATCATAGATTCAGTCATTGAATAGGTCATCACATCTTGATATTCAGTCTCGAAGTCGTGTAAAGCTTGAGATAAATCTTCGTGAAATGACCTGAAAACATTCACATTTTTATGAGACATGAAAAATGAGTCGCACTTCGTGCTGATAATTTATGAGAGAACAACGCGCAAGAATGAATCGCGCAATTTTTTTAAATTAGAAACAACATCAAGAAGAAAACCCTCGTTTATGGCACTTTTTAAAAGTGAAAATTGCTATTACAGAGAATTCAGTTGTTCGAGTTCGGGGCCGTATTGGTGTGAAGTGAAAACCATTGCATGAATTAATTTTAAAGGGGTAGTCTGCGTGGTTTGTGAAAGTGTGAAACGTATGCTGGACCACTGCATTCTCATGTATGCCAATTGTGGCCTTCTGGATTTCTGGTCTATGATTTGGCCTATTCATACAGTTATTTGCAAACAATACATGGGAATGCAGTTCTCTAACAAACTTCTGAAAAAAAAAACTGTTTGATAAAATTGCTTTGAAAGTTCTTTTTGAGCTTGTTATGAGTGGTGTTTGTTTGCGATGTTTACTTATACGCCAAAACGCTACGCTATGTAACTCGCATATTTCTTACACTTACACATAATATACATGCAGTTCACTTTTTTTTTAATAAATAAAAAATATTAATAAAAAATTTCACCTCATCAAAGCGTTCCTCTCGTTCTCCTCACTTGGTCTATTCGTCTGCAGTCTGGCCAGATAATAGTCAAGTTCGTCTAATGAATGATGAGGCATATGGAAGTTTGTTATGTTGCTTTCTGAAAATTAAATAAACTGTATGCTTAGGCTTAGGCTTAGGCTTAGGTATTAGGCTACATTGTACCGTAAAAGAGTGATTGGAAAATGCGAATCTTCTTTGTTGTAGAAAAAAATTGAGAGACGTCTTACATGTTTTTTGACTGAAGCGATATACAGGCCTATTTTTGAAACGCATCGTGGACAGCTGAATCCTTACGCAAAGTTGCTCGAATTTAGCTCGATTGTTTATTCTAATTTATGTTCATTTGCATAAGCTGCATAAGCATGCAGCTGTCCACGATGCGTTTCAAAAACCGGCCGGTATTTCGCTTTTAGGAAATAAAATTGCATCTGCGGTTCACTGACACTTCCCTTGTAAGTAAAGCTGTTGCATAAAGTACATAAAAAAATATTTGCCTTGTAAACTCTAGAATTCATAAGTATGACCAATTCTATTTTATTACTGAAATGTTTATTTTTGAATTATACTACTCTTTGTTCCGCTTTTCTCGTTATTACGAAGGGGTCGTTATGTTATTTGCTACATGTTCGGATGCGCAACCATGCATTATTTATGTCTTTTCATGTGGGCTAGTTCTTGCTCAAATGCATTCCAAATCAAAGCAATGTCGTAGAAATTCACCAAAGACCTAAGGCAAATTATATGTTCGTTCTACATGTTCGTTTTCGGATGCTTGTCTTCCTTATTAGCTAGTAAATAAAACATAGTTTTTAAAATAATTATGAAAGATTCATGACTGTGTAAAATGAAATGCACGGGCAGGGTAGGAAAATAAGTACTTGTAAAAACGAGTATGTGATATATCATCTGCTTTTGAAACGTATGTTTGAGAACTTCATTCCAATATATGCTAATTGTAAGTGGGGTTGGGGTCGATTTTTGTTCTAATCACATTCACTTGCATATATGGAAATCCAGTTTTAACATAAATTTCGAAAACCGGCTGTTACACCGAATGTATACAGTGCATAAAGGATATGCTGCAATTCGTAACTATAAAATACCGCTGTGCACTATTATATTTACACAGGGAGTGTTGTCACTGCGGTTTTTTTCTTCTTAGTGAGTGTGTATACATTTCATAGTACGCCATCAAGGCAAGCCTTTGTTGACTTATGGACTTTGATATCAAAACATAAAGTAAATAAATAGTACTTCTTTTTGATGATTGAGGTTTCTATATTTTCTATAAATTCGTCATCATCAACTCTTATAATTTCCAAAACGTGGAAAAACAATTGATAGAGTTTGATTAGCAATTTGCCTACGTAAACAATTAAATACAAAAGATATACATCTAATACTAGGAAATCCTTATCCGTACTATCATTTCAGTGTGGTATAGCACAAAATGTTGCATTGATAATAGCTAACTTTTCTAATCATATTAAAGCGAAATACCGGTCGGTTTTTGAAACGCGTCGTGGATAACTGAAGTGCTCGAATTTAACCCGATTTTTATTCTAATTTACATTCATTTGCATATGCTGGGCTGCGTAAGAATGCCTCGATGCGGTCCAAAAACCGGCCGGTATTTCGCTTTAACCTTTTCTTTTTTTTAAAGGAAAATCTGGAAATAAAGAAAAAGCCGGAACAAGAAAGCAACATGTTCCGAGGAATCCTCTATATACTCCTCTTCTCTACTGAATTTCAAATAAAATCGCATCTGAGCCCGCCCAGCTTCAAAATGTAATTATTGGGCCGAAAACGCTACTGCCCTATAGAACGCGTTTGCCCGTTCCGCATAAGGGTGCCTAAGGCCCTTGAAGCATTGAAGCAACAGAATGTTCCACGCTAATTAGCTATATCATTAATACAATTAGTTCCACATTCATGGTTCGTTAATGAACAGGACTGGCTTTGGAAGCGAATGCATATGAATCTTTTATATGACTAAGTAAGAGTAAGACTAACATAAGGGTAGGTCGTTGGCGTGCGAAGTTAAAGTGAAATACCGACCGGTTTTTGAAACAGATGCAGTAGATTAGCATTCTTATTTAGCGTATGCAAATTAACATAAATTAGAATAAAAATTCGAGTTAAATTCGAGCAAATGAACATAAATACGGAAGAACTCAGTTGTCTACGATGCGTTTCAATAACCGGCCGGGATTTCGCCGGCCAGTATAGAATGAACTAATCATAGGTAACTAACAATAAGAAAGAGTAAAACTCTATGTTAGTATTGGAGTCAAAAAATGGCGTACCTATGAGTTTTGTGTAGGGCAAAAGGCAAAGAACAAAAAGGTTAAATACTATATTAAATTGAGGATTTGTATTCTGTGGGCCTGAAGTCATGTTTGTGTAGCGCATAAGCCATAAGATATAAGGCACTGAGAGGGCAACACGAGCCTCCTGGGACGCATTAGCATCCAACATAAGCATGAAGAATTAGTGCCATTGGTTGGCGCCTCAACAAATTTGCATGCAAAGTGAGAGAGAAAAATTGAGAAGGATCAAGAGAAGAGAAGAGAGAGAGAGAAAATTATCGCCATGCGACCAGACTGGATAGTGGTGTTAGTAATGCAAATATTGTTATTGATAAATGAAACTTTAGTCCTATATTTAGCAGTCCTATGGCCCTGTCTCACGCTATATAATCATACATATGTCATATACACTTTATAAGAATCTTGTTGGACCATATTTTTTGGATATCCGTATGTCAGAATAAATAAAGGGTGCGCGGGATGCGAGCAACTACTACTTAGGCTTAGGCTTAGGCTTAGGCTTAGGCGTAGGCTTAGTCTTAGGCTTGTATATAATAAATACATCTCGTGATGCGGCCCTTCTTTGGATATCATGACGCGCAGTTGAAGATTTATGGCGCGAGGAAAGGGGATGAATTGTTAAGGGAAAAGAGAAGAAGAAGGATCATCACAACAAGGGGCTCACAGCAAGAGTCGGGCCATAATAACATGAGAAGAATCAGAGGGAATCAAGACCCTAGCCTGAAGACGTCGAGCAATTTGTCATCTGGAACTCGTCGCCTAATGCTCAGGACCTCTATGGAACAAGTCAAGTCAGAAGCTTTGAAAACCATGTAACTCCCTTGAATAAAGGAACACGCTCTTGTAGCGTAAAATTTTTTTTTTAATTTTTTTTTATAATGTCCAGTGACCTTATGCTCCTCCCGCGGATGGTAAGAGAGAATAGTACCTCAAAATAGGGTAATTTAACATGAGTAGGGGATTCCACACTGATGAAACTCGGGTGGTGTGCGGCGAAGCCCTGGTACGAAAATTATGCGCTGCGAAAATTTGGCGCAACGACTGTACAAAAATGCATAAGTTGGGCAGAATCGTAACGAAAAGAAAGCGGAAGCTTTTACATCAAGAACTATGTTGTTCGCAAGAGCATGGTCACCGATTTCGCAACCTAACTGGCCGATCAGCCAACAAAATATCAGTGTAATGAGTGGAACACGAACACAGACCCCAAATCACACAGAGGGTTGTAAACATTGACCACTGGCGGTTAGTGCCAACCGATGGGTAGAAATTAGTCAGTTAGCTAGCTAGCGCGGTACGGCTACTTTCGTAGTTAGCTCTGACTTACGGTTAAAGCGATCAATCAACGATATCAACGACATCAACGACAACACGACGAGTTATATACTACTTTCTTTTCATCATTTCATTGGATGCACACCATGTGGTGTTATTTAATAAATAAATAAAGAAATATAACGGCCGGGTTTTGAAACTCATCGAACAACTGAATTCGTACGTATTTATGCTAATTTGCTCGAATTTAGCACGATTTTTTTTATTCTAATTTATGTTCATTTGCAAAAGCTGCATAAAAGTGATGATGTTCTCGATGCGTTTCAAAACCGGCCGGAATTTCGCTTTAACAGTTTTAAAGTTTCAGTTTTTGAGAAAACATTGAAAAAATTCTATACGACCTCGAGTCGAGGATTTGTTGGTTTGAAAGTACGACGATTAGACGTATTTTTTCTGGAATTATTTTCCCAGATAGTAAAAACCAAGGAATTAAGTGACTTATTTCAATGTTTTTCAATAGAGAGTTTCGACAAGGAGAAAAAAATTTCAGCCGCGCAAGGCCCACAACAACGTTATAAATTAACAGAATACCTTGAGGCTCAAAATGCCATTCCTCGAGAGCAACATGGTTTTGTAGCTGGTCGTTCAGTTGAATCAAACCTTTTGGAATGTCAACACTTATGGTTCTCTGCTCTTGATTCTGGCCTTGCTATTGATGTTATCTACTATGATTTTGCAAAAGCGTTTGACAAAGTTAGCCATCAGAAATTGCTATACAAATTATCTAAATGTGGTCTCCCAGATTTTCTCCTTTCTTGGTTACATTCATTCCTTACTGAGCGTAATTTCTGTGTGCGTGTGGGTGAGAGCACTTCTTCGTTAAAACCTGTTCTTAGTGGTGTGCCACAAGGAAGCGTGCTGGGTCCTTTATTGTTTCTCTTTTATGTCGCGGAATTAACTTACGTCTTAAAAACAAGTCCTTCAGTAGAAGTTAGATGCTTCGCCGATGATTTGAAAGTTTTCGTTACCTATGACCCTCTAAATGGGCAGTCAACATCAACTGCACATTCTGCCTTGCAACAATCTGTCAATGCTCTGTCTGATTGGTGTAAAGACTGGCAGCTGGAAATTTCGAGTCATAAGTGTTCAGTGATTTTCCTGGGTTCAAACAATCCTAAAACAAAATATTCTATTTCGGGTTCCGTACTAGCTACGTCCACTTCAGTTCGTGATTTAGGTGTTCAAATCCAAAACAACATGCAGTTCGTAGACCACCTTTCCAATGTTTGTAGGTCATCTATCTCAAAAATGCACCTTATTTTGCGTGTAATCAAAACCAAAGACCCTAAAGTACTGGTCGACTGTTTTAAAACATGGATCATCCCAAAAATGGAATTTGGTAGCTGCGTTTGGAATCCGTATAAGGCTAAAGACATCAAGAAGCTTGAACGCGTTCAAAGAGTCTTTTCTCGAATTGTGTATTTTAAATGTTTTGGTGTAAAAACGTATGACCAACTTCCCAGCTATGGTGAGAGGCTTAATTGCCTCGGTTTAAAGTCATTGCAGGAAAGACGAATAAAGCGAGACTTGGTCACTGCCTACAAAATTTTGAATGGAGGAATTCGAATCGAAAGATGCAGGTATTTTAAACCCAAGCTCACTAATGGGCGGTGCAGTCTGTATAACTTTTGGATCCCACATGCTAAAACCAATCATTTCAAAAATAGTTTCTTCATTCGCACCGCAAATTGGTACAAATTATTACCCCGCTCCGTTCTTGAATCAAAGTCAGCAAAACAGTTCAGTATGAGGCTAAACAAGGTCGATATAGGAAGGGAGGAAGGAAAAAAAAAAAAAAAAAAAAAAAAAAAAAAAAAAAAAAAAAAAAAAAAAAAAAAAAGAGGGAGGAGAAAGGGGAAGGTTTGCTCTCCTAAATATACGCAGGTATTTAGATTGAATTTATCAGTTTGGAATATCAACTTTTGTGTTTCTTTTTTAGATATTATCTGTTTATAATATTATTAATTACGTTTATTTCCAATATTATTTATTTTTATTCTCGACATTATCATATTTCCTTATTCGTGGGTGTGTCCTCTAATGTGCTATTTCAGGTACTGTTGAAAAGAATTCTGAATATTATACCCAAAAGACCGTTTGTAGTGAAGCCTCTTTTGCTATCATGAATATAGTACAATACCTCGTGACACATTACACACTACACACAATTTATACCCATTTGCCCTTGAGATGACGCGCGAATTGCCGTCTTACCACTCAAAACCGTGGTTTACTAGTCAAAAGTACCCCAAAGTTATACACTATCAAATAAACACTTCTTTGATTACTTTTTTTTGCACGCGTTTCGAAACTAAATGCAGAAATTTTTTTCCGATGTTTCTGCTAGTCTGCCCGCGAAAACTGCGCGTTTTTGTGTCTTCTTATGAATATAAATAACCCCCAGTATGGCAGCACTGGCGGGGAACCCAAGTTAGACTATGCAGGGGGTCTCACTTGGTCTTCTGATATTTTGTTACGATCGCTTGTAATTCGCACTTTTTCTCGATAGTAGTATATACTATTATTAAACATCTTGTTTTTCTATTGGTGACTATCCACAGGTTTCTTTAATTGTTGATACTCGTTTATTTTATTTTTTTACCATTGAATATTTACGTGTATCTTTATTTGTTGATTTACATTGGTATTGTTTGTACGAGCGCTGATTGATTTTTGTCTGTCAGTAATAAATCATTTCATTTCATTTCAATTAAAGCATATTAATTAAAACAACCAGTCTGTATCTGTAAAATCTTTATTCGAATATTTAGGCTAATTACACTTTGTAGAGCAATTGCTTCGCTTCATTGATATGTCTGACGGTGTTGTCGTCTAGAGCGGGCAGCGTAATGCACCTTTCGAAGCAATCTCGAGCCAGTTTCTGGAATTAGATACATATATTTTTGGTTTTCATTATGGTTCGCAGTTTTTAGGAACTTCATAACAGTTCAAAGTTTCAATGTATGACTGTAATAATTTCGATGAATTTCTTTACTAATTCTAATGAGATTGTTCTTGGGCACCTAGGTTGCAGATGTACGAGTACTCAAAGGCACAAACATATCATGGAAGAAAAAAAAAGAAGAAAATTTTCGATTTCGAAGTTATGTAAAGCGGCGTAACAGCCAGGTTTTGAAGCATGTACTGGACGTTGTAGTGTATGCAAATGAAAATAACTGCTCGATGTGCGCTATTTTGTAGACTAATTAGATTCGTTTGCACATAACACATGTGAATGCAGTCGTTTCACATGCGTTTCAAAAACCGGCCGTCATTTCCCTTTAAACGCATCAGTCCTACCTTTTCATTGACGATCATGTACGATTTGCCCAGGAAAAGCAAGTTATCCACCCAATCTGGTCGTGTCTGAAGGATCTTTACATGTAAATATTATCGTACAGAATCAATACAGTGCTACTCCCCCAAATAGGGTCAGGACTATACTAGGGCCAGACCTACACCAGGTTAGGACCACGTCAGGACCAGGCTAGGGCAAAGCGAGGGCGTGGCTGGAACCAGATTGGCGGAAGTTTAGGGCAACCTACCTTCTGCGCCATCTCTAAATCTGTGACTGCGTCCTCGATTGTGGCCTTGGGCGGATCCGAAAAGAAGGCGTTTACTGCCTGAAACGTGATTTTCTTAATCAATTTATTTTCATGTCCTCTCACTACCGTAACCTCTGTCTAGTTCCGGGGACAGGCCTTCAAAGACGTAATTGTTTTTATGAAGTGATTTTTTCATAGTAAACGATATTGAAACTTGGCTTGAGTTAAAGCGAAATACCGACCGGTTTTTGAAACGCATCGAGTACATCAGCATTCTTATGCATCTTATGCAATGAACATAAATTAGAATAAAAAAAGGAGCTAAGTTCGAGCAAATTAACATAAATACATCAGAATTCAGTTGTCCGCGATACGTTTCAAAAACCGGATGGTGTTTCGCTTTAAACAGAATCGGAAAGTTCACCTTTCGCTCAATCCATGACATTTGCGATACGGAATAAGAATATCGTCCGCGGAGATGCAACAAACCGCATTCGGAATCGTCGATTGCTAGGGCGGCATCCAAATAATCCTGAAATGATAAATTGATAAAGATAAAGTGCGCCCCGTTCGGCTGATACGGTGCAGGGGCCTTCCAGAGCAGAGGCCCGTTCCAATAAAATTTACCGCTGGGGTAGGTTAGAGGCGTCTCCTCTTTAGCGTGCTCTCTCGGCTTTCTCTCGCAGCCAGTCAAAATCAGGGAAAGCGAGAGAGCATGCTGAACAAGAGACGCCTGTAACCTACCCCAGCGATAAATTTTATTGGAACTGGCCTCAGGACAACGTGGCCAACTTTAATTTAAGCCTCCCGGTGGCCGTGTAATCCGGAAGCCTAAATTTATTGTCAAATATTTTTTCGGTGTTCGACGGTGTAGTCCCGGAGTTGTACTGCATACAGTTGGTTTAGATTTAGAATATTAAAAAATCGTTACCTTGAAAAGTTTTCCGTTTCGCACTTTCTCGGTGAGCGGTAGATGTTCTACGGCTGCTCCAGTCAAAATAGCCGCATATTTCACCGAATTCAGGTGTTTTTCGTTGAGTTTCGCCGCTTTCTGGGCGTGTTCGCGGCCTGTATGTAAGTGTTATTATTAAATTAAAGCAAAACTTGATATTTTTTACGATTCGGTCGGAAAGCATGACAGATCAAGAATCTGACAAGGAGCTTTTTTGTGTGTGACGCATATGGATTGAGTTTTTTTTTTGAAGAAAAGAAAGAGTGTCTTGGATGTCAGGTTAGAAGGAAATGAATTTAAGTTTCAATTTAGTTTTATTTGCTGTGACAGGTTTTGGACCAAAAATTGCAAAAAAAACGCTCGCGAAGAGGAGGCTCAAGCCTAACTATTCCTTGAAATCATGAAAATATTCATCATAAATTCATCTTGAAAATATTCATCATAGTAAACAAAGTAAGCAAGGTATAGATGAGAAATATATTATTTGAAACATAAATATATTATTTGAAACAGAAATATATTATTTGAAACAGAAATATATTATTTGAAACAGAAATATATTATTTGAAACAGAAATAGATTATTTGAAACAGAAATATATTATTTGAAACAGAAATATATTATTTGAAACAGAAATATATTATTTGAAACATATTATGTACAAAAGTGCAACGCAGTGCACTCTTATTGACATATCATGATGTATGTACTGTTGAATGTTATTGGGAGTTATTGGCTTCAACTTAAAAGTGTAAGCCAATATAAGAATGTTGTTTTTTTCAATTTATATTACTCACATGGAGAGTTTCTATTAATTAATATGTTTTACATAAAAAGTTATAGTTAACCTTCCAATAAAAACTCCTTCTTCTCATTGTTTTTGTCGGCTAGTGCCGCTTTCATATGGCACACTTTGGAGAAGCGCCATAGAAATTCCGCGTCCCGATACATTGAGGGATCGGCCTCTCCTGCCTGGAATTTAAAGAGGTATAGCATACGGTTTTTGCGACGGATTCTGGATAACTCCATTCCCGTACATCATATGCAAATGAATACGATTAGCATAAAAAATCGAGCGCAATTCTAGCTCACTTATTGTTAACATAAATATACAGAAAATCGGCATCCTGATACATAGAAGGATCAGCTTCTCCTGCCTGGAAATTAGCTTATTGTAAATGAGAAACGTCATTTATCTCAAATACACGCAACTTGCTCAAGCTGCTGAAGATGGACCTCTAAGGTATCTAAGGCAAGGTAGAGGAATAAAAGGAAGAAAAACGGGTACGATTTACTTTCACTTCATAGTTTAGAACCTCAGAAGTGTGAAGCATTTGCAAATGTATAAATGAGACAGTTCATTCGGTATGGTTACACATGAAAACGAAATAATTGCCGAAACCACAGAAAACCCGTCATGGGCCACCAAATCGTTTTTACTGAAAAAATCATCGGGTGATTGGTTCGTGACTGGTTCGTGACCACTTGGTGACCATCTGATGTCGGTTTTCGATGAAAATTGGCCAGTGAACCATCAGCAAATGGGTTCACCCATTTACCATGTAGTCATGAATTCCAGCAAAAAAATACAGAATGAAACATCGACAAAAACTAACCTTTTTCATAATTGCATAGACCTTGGGCACATTTTCGTTATCGTTCAGCAGCAAATCGATTTCAGCAAAATCCTATAACAATTAAAATTAGATTGCTTTTTTTTTGCCATGACACAAATTATTTAATAATCTAAAAGACTCCAATAGAAGGTCGCTTCGCTATAATTCATTATAAAGTTGCAAGCTCCTGCCGATACTACCGATACCGGACAAAACCGGGAAATTTTGCTATTTCTATATGTATAAATTAAGCGAAGTGAAATTTTTTCTTACCATTCCTTGTAGAATATGGGTCGGACGAATGATAGTAATTTCTTATAGTTTAGTTGAATGTTACTCTTTAGCTGTAAAAATTGAAAATCATTAAAAAATGACATATAGTTAAGATGACAAGCACAAGCACGACAGGGGGGTAATTTTTTGATCTGATAAATAAGATAAGAAAATTTCTGGTTTAGCGTTTGATAAGACTCGGTCCCTGTACTATGAAATACATATGAAATACCAAGCAAGAGTTCAAGGCTATTTTTCGAGCTGCACATACCTTGGTTTAAAAGATGTTTTTTTCAGGAAAATAAAAATATAATGACTATGGAAAATGCATACATGTGTTCTTGTAAGAACACGTGTAATTACACAATAAAAATAATAGTGAGGAAGAATAAACGGTGAAAACCATAAAAATTATTAAAAAATTAAAGTAAAATTTGTTTTTCCGTACTTTGGATTTATCTATAGTTTCCAACAAATTCCGGAAAGAAGTTTTTTCTAACTCTCGTTTCGAGTTCTCGCTGCACAGTGCTTTGCTTTGCGCGGTATAATTTACTGCACATGTGTTGTTTATCCTTATTTTTTTAATGTTGTCCCAATTTTATTTAGCCGGTGACAACTATTTAGTCCGGCATTCTTCTGTCTTCTGTTATTTTTGTTAGTGAAAGGCAGAATAAAAGTTTTACTTTTTTCTTTCTTTCTTTTTCTCTCTTTTTTTTCTAAATCCAATTATTCGTAGTGCAAAATGGCCTCATTCCCTCGGGACAAACAAAAACGATATTTCTTTGGAAGAAGCGAACGTTTTGCAGAGCTAAAACGGTGTTCGCACTTTTATTACGTAGGAAACGGAGGAACCCGTTTCGCGACGGTTCCGATTTTTTTTTGAAACCATTTGGTGACCACCTTGTGACGTCTTCACCAATTTTTCTCCAAACTCGTCAAGTGTTTGCCAAATGGTCGGTAATCGGTCGCCGAATGGTTTTTTCGGTGGAACGATATTATTTTTTTCTGTGCTCGAGGCAATTATTCCGTTTTCCGATGTGCGAGTTTTAACCGTAATCAATAATGTTAGTAATGTTGAAATTTTCACATCTTCAGATAAATAGAGTAAATGAAACATCATGTTTGTTTGATTGTCTATAGGCCATGAGGGAGCAAAGGATGTTGGTGTTTCGTCTATTTTATAATATTTTTACCTGATGAATATTTATAGCCGTCATCTTGCACTATTTGTTTATTTATTTATTAATTAAATACTCGATGCTTGATGCTCTATAATGCTCGACTATTACTATTACAACTTTTTAGGCAGTAGTGATTTAGGCAGTTTTATAATTGCAAAACACATCTTATTTATTTTTATACGTAACGTCTATATATTTGCACACAATTATGGGAATATACGTCAAAGAAAATACAATGAAAAGTTGTACAACAATTACACATTCTAAAATACAAAAAATAGGCTTCAAATACATAAAAAAAACTAATTCATGAAACTCCATAAAGAGTCCAAGTTATAAATTGTTGGCATTTATAACTAAATTGGACAGATTGAAAAGTCTGCCTGATAACTCTGTTAACCATAAAAAGGAAGCGTTTTACTATGCCTTTTTGTCATATAAGGAACTTTTTTCGTGACTTTGTCTTTATCTATGGAATAGTGATACTGAAAAACAGAGATGAACAAAGAAGCTTTGTGAAGTTTTATATAGTTGGACTATTGAATAGACAATATGACACAATCACGTGATTTTAAATATTATAAAGAAATGGTTAAGGTAATTATGCATAATGTATAAGTATAAGATGAATAATAGAATATCTTCAAAATAATGGAGAAATGACAGTATGATCGAAAAACCATTAATCATAAATAAGTGAATAATAAATTAATAACACATTTTGGAATAATCTATAAAATAGTAAATATTTTTAACCTTGCAGTTCAATTATTTTATTTAAAAATATGGGAAAAATGACAGTTGCACGATGTTTGAAATACTGAAACATTAGTAATTGTAAATGAAAAAGGATAGATAAACTTAAATATTTATGAAAGGAAAAATCAGTCCTGTAAGCAGTTATTTTCATGGGCCTGTTTGTACAGTTACTTATTTTTAACTTCTTTGTGCGTGTGAAATGACCTATATGTTTGATTTTGATATACGTAAAATCTTATTGCGTGTTAGCTCGTGTTGTGTACATTTGCAATGAAATATGACACGTCAATAATATTTTCAAAATGCCAAATTTCAAAAAATGAAGCCTTGAAATTTCTTTAAATTAAGATGCCATAAGCACTAAGCAACCGTTTGTTTTGCTATTTCAGATAGATTTTTGAAACGACCTAATTGATGTTTAACGTGCTGTTATTTAGTAGTCTATTGCGTACTTTCAAGGGAACGAACTCACGGTTATTATTTTATGTGTTTGCACAGTTTTGCATTACAGAATACCGCAGCAAAACTTTGAAGATGTGCGGCGAAATAAAAACAGTAATACCCATCTCCAGTCTTCGCCAGACACTCGTCACATTTACGCGAATTCCTGATTCTTCATCATTTTCCTTTAGAAAACGAGAGATTTTCGAGAACAACTACAGAGGCTAGGGCGATTTCGCCGCGCAGGTTAGGCTATCACTGAGCGTCACGCCGTGTTGTCGTCTGGTACAAGCCACATTTTTACCTATTAGCTCTAACTCATTTCCTAACAGTTTTATTTCCAACAACAAAATACCCGTGTGCGGTTTAATAGTTAAAATGCCGCTCTGTCCTCCCTCATAAATTTGCGTATTTCCTCTTTGTAAGTCGTCGGCACTCTCCTCATTTCACATGCTCTCTAGCCGCATACATTTCTGCCTACTTAATTAGTGCCATGTGTGCGTCCAATACTATTGCCAGCCCTGGTCGCGAAATTCGAAAATTCCATTTTACCCGTTTTAAATTGTTAATTTTCGAATTAGATTATTTTGTTGACGGCTAAATGTTATTTGTAAGGAATCGTGTATAGGATTGATAGTTTTATTACGGCACACTATGTCTATAGTCTAGTCTAGTTTGTTTAGGAGTCCGTATCGTATGGATTCATTTGCGGTACAACTGTTATTCAGCCGTCGGAGGTTTGCATGGGTTTCTCCATATCTGCGTGTGCTACGTGTCCTCGTGAATTTGGCATTTATTTCCGAAAATAATAAAAAAAAGAAAGTTTAAAGCGAAATAGCGGCCGGTTTTTGAAACGCATCGTGGATAACTGAATTCTTACGTATTTATGCTAATTTGCTCGAATTAAGCTCGATTTATTTTCATCTGCATAGGCTGTATAAGGATAAGAATGCTGGTGTACGTGTACTCGATGTGTTTCAAAAACCGGCCGGTATTTCTCTTTAAAAGAAGGAAAGGTAACTTTCATTTACATTCTCATAAACTCTCAGTTTTGGCAATTGATTTATTTCCTGACAATTTCATCTTATTTGACAGTTTATATTAAAGGAAGGCAGTCACTTCAAAATCAACTTTTTTATTCGATTTTTATTAGATGCAAGCAGATTTATAAAACAATATGCAGCCCATAAAAATCCACATAAAATGGAACTCAGGGAGAGAAATCAATGAGAATGAGTTTTGATAAATGACCGACGCCGGTGCATATATGCAATTGCCAGGGGTACTTGGAGAGTGAACAGCCTGCAGTGTTACACCTGGCGCGTGGTTTATCACTGCAGGGTATTTATTATGAAACTCTATACGGGCAATTATAAACTACGGTATATAAGTAAAAGTCATAAACAGGGATTTCTCTCCCTGAGTTCGTTTTGCCGTACTTTGGCGCTGGAATCGTCGTTTTCTTCACATACTTGAACAATTAATGAAAAGCGAATAAAAAATACGAATTTGTAGTGACTGCGATCCTTTAAAGGAGGAGGCTCACGAGAATGAAGTGCTCAAATAGTTTCTTTTTATCGAAAGATGATGGTATTAAATTCCGAAAGACATTTAATTGGAAGGTGTAAATCAATATAAAACCAAGAAATGTTATTAAAATTTTGGATCGTAGTAAATAGATGATTTCCGTAGTGGGCATGCAAATTTTGTGCTGGCTTGCAAAATGACTTGTAAATTTTTATAGAATTCATAGTTTTATATTGATTTACTCCTTTGAATTAAAAGTTTTTGCTTTGTAAAGCAAGTCTTTCGGAATTTAATACCATCATCTTTCGATAAAAAGAAACTATTTGAGCACTTCCTTCTCGTGAGCCTCCTTTTTTAAGATCTATATGTCTATATATTATCTATATATTATCTAGGTCTGTAAAAGAATATTTCTTATATTGTTTTCCTTTGAATAAAAAAAATCGATGTCCGCGTCGTGAAGCCTTTCAAGAAGTGATCAAAAATTCATGAATTTTTTCGTGACTTGTCGGACACTCAAGCAAAATTCTGCAGAAAGCAAGTAAGACATACTTTTGCAAAATTTTGATTTTTTTTAAAGTGGTATGGCATCCGGATTGTAAAAATGGGTTGCAGAAATGCAGATCTATAAGCATTACATGCAAATTGTAGTCCATACTTCTATACTCTGGTTTATTCGTGCAGATTTCCATTTCTTCTCATGTCTCAAATTGTCGTAGTAGTGTGATTCTCATAGCCAATTTTTTCCTTTATTCTGTACTTTTCTGCAACGGTTTGCAAAATTGCAAAGTCTGCAAAATTGTGTCATATGGGTAAAACTTCCCACAGTTGAAAATCTTTTGCTATTAATTGTGAGCAATTTTAATTTGAAATTTCACCAATTCATCGTAAACCAAGCTCTTGGATGTCTTATTTTAAATGGCATTATGACATAAGTCATCAGAAAAGCACTGGTCATAAAATATCCTTCAAATTGTAGCCCTCAGACATCTCCGGGCGACGGTTGCGCTGCGTTTTGAAAGAATTTTTATCTCAAGAGAAATGGATAGACGTTCTGGTCCAAAAGATAGCCAAGCTACTATTTATTATTTAGTGGTCCGGTTTGTGAAAAGTCTGTTGGGCCACTGCATCCCATGTATTGCATGCAAATTGTGGTTAACTCTGCGCAGTTCATGCAGATATTCTACATGGAAATGGGCTGTCGAGCACAGTTTTCACAAACCTGAGCTCTACCACTTTTCACTTTATTTATGAGTTAGTGTTTACTGTCAAAATAAGTTTTCGTTTTCAAATTCTAAATTATATTCGTTGCTATCTATTCAAAAGTGCACTCTTTTCTTCCCACTTGAATGTGAAATGACTATTTATCACAAAATAACATTGAAATTTTAGAAACCACCGCTGACTGTGCTCACTTGATAATCCTACACTAAAAGTAAGCGTTAGATGACAAAGAGTTATCAACACTTTTCTTAACTTTCTATTTTTATTTTCTTCCGAACCGGAACCGGAAACTACTCACCATGGTGAAACTAGAGTTTGTCGCGAATTTCGCAAGGTTTTCGTCGCCAGGTTTTCGCATTCAGAAAGTTATTCGCACTAACTTGTGCCGTCAATAAGGATTTTTTATGTAGTAATTTTTATGCCGCGCACACTTTTTATGACTTTGGTTTTGGATGTATGTGTGTTGTATAGTATATAGTAATATGGATTTTCCCGCGAAACATAACGTTGTCGCGGTATTATCGACGCGATTCTTTGTCGCGCCAGTTTTTCGCGACGGGCAATTTTTGTTATGGAGGAATTTTGTTTCTTCCATATCCCTAATAAAGACGTGATGTATTTTTCATTTGGACTTAACTTTCTAAATTAAATCCGATAAATGTAAGCTTAAAAAGGTGACAAGTATTCGGCGTATTGACCAGTTTTCTTCCTTTTAATCATTTTGCTTAAGCACTAGGGGATTAACACCACTACACAGAAAATAATCCGTACGCCCTTGGAAATTCAATATTATTTCACCCGCCAACCCCTGCCTTTTTATGTCAAGAAATAATGAATTGCAATGAGATTTCATCAGAATTCGGTATTTATCTATGTCATGCGCTTGATGAGGATTTGTCTTAATAGAAGGCCATTTTCTTTGAAAGGAAATTGTTATATACGTCTATACGTCCCCCTACATATTGTGATTTTATTTACTAATTAAAGCGGAATAACTTCCAGTTTTTGAAACGTATTTGGGAGATGTACATTCTCTTATGATGTAGGCAAATGAATATAATCTGTCTAATAACCGTGCAGTAGTCACAGTAATTTGCATTACATGTACATCGGCACACGTCGTCAGCCATACGTTTCAAAACTGAGCGTTCTACCGCTTTATATAAAATACACTTTTTTTTCTATAAAAAATCTTAATTTTTACTCGCATTCAGTTTACTTTGTAAACACTAAATTTAGGTAGAACATCAATTCAGTGAATTTATTAAAAATACAATTAGAGACTACGTAAAAATAACAAGAATTACTTTACATTTTTAATAGATTCTAGTACTACAAATACTCATGTATGTTCGTTTGACATTTTTATTTCTCACTTTGCTCATTTCCTGAGAAAGTTCAAAAACAAATTTTCCCAGAAAGTTCTTATGAAATGACGCCATTTTACGATTTTACCCTAAAAAGATACATGACTTTCGTGATTATCTTCATTTTCATCTAGTTCTACGCCAATATGAAAAAAGCCAAAAAAATCGTAAAAAACTGGTTTATGTCTCTGCAACCACAACTCCACAATAATAGTAAATAAACCTTTTTTTTGCATTTGTAGCTATCAAAATATTATGGAGTAACAATATTTTTTTTGGTTTGTATAAATCGCTGTATTGTGTATTTCATCTCTAATTCCAAGTCCTCTGTCCTGTGATACTCAAGTCAAATACAATTAAATAAACTCACAAAACAATAAACTAATCAAAAAGAAAAATAATGTAGAAAATTCATAACAATTTTCTGTAAAAGCAGCGATAATCAAATTTGCGAAATTCAGAGTTGTCACTGTTGTAAGTGGAAAGCTAATAAAAAATTAGCACTCAAATCACGTTGAAATCACATTTACTTATTTTCTAACTATAAATACACTATGTTTGCTGCAAATAGTTATAATGGAAATTAAATATAATATAGTAAAACCAGACTTTATATTCAATTTTTTTTTAATTCTTGCAAAGCCCTACACAATTTTCTAGGTTTGACAAAGAGCCCTTTTATTGGTTTCATTAGTGAACGTAAGAATGTTTATAGGGGAAATTAAGCGGATAAAGCCTATTCTAACTAAGTAAAAAGGGCTTTGGCTTATAAATAAGATGACACTGAAGTTGCTTTTACGTAAATCATATGTTATCATATGTTATTCAATTTTGCTCTCTTGCCTTAAAAATTTTGTTCTATATTATGAAAATAATAAGTTTTATATCTTATTTTATGCAGACGTATGTATATTTTCAGATGTAAAGATCTGATAAAATTATGTACGCGATTCTTGATTATTGTTTTATTTGATTTAGCATTTCAACTGTTTATTGTTTACACTAAAACCATCTGTTTATTCCTTCTTTTCTCTTTTGCGATTTAATGAATAATATCGTTTTAGATTTTCAATTGCTCTATTTGTTTATTTATATTATTATCATTATATCTCCTTTGCTTTCAGGACAATGATATCTTTGTCGTTATTTTATCTTTATGTTTTATGTTTTATAATGAATCAATTCAGATTTCTATTTTATGAATGCCCAACTATACTATAATCATCGTCCTATGGAAGCATCGATTAAATCTCTCCAAATTACATAAACCAAATAATGTACGATTATTCGTCGTAGGACCCCCAAGACTACTGTATGATGAGACAAAGTATGTTCAGTTTAATAATTTTCATCACCTAGTTCTTTTTGTACTAATTTGTATTACAAAATATGGGGGACACTTTTGGAATAGCCGCAATACTCAAAATACTAAAATTTTGCGCTTTGTACCTAAAAGATAAAAGCATAAATAAATAATAATGAGAATCAAACGCTCTACTAGCCGGATAAAAGTTAATATAATTATAAAATATCTCTTTCTTTATTTATTAATTAAATACAACAAAAGGTATAACAGTAAAGATGGCAGTAAAGACAATTTTATGGCAGTAAAGACAATTTTACATCTGTGTCTTTGATGTTTATACCGGGAGTCGTAAATCTCGAAGATCTACCCTTACTATCTATAATCTTCTCCCATAATGGATCGTATCTCAACAATATTGAAAAAGGTATAACAATATAAATAAGAAATATAAATTTCAAAATACATAAATCTAAAATTTCAGCGTCGATGTTTATTACCAAGTGGAACCTCCGATGAAGGAGCACGAACATAGCCAACTTTTACAAAAGGTTTCATATTTTAATTATAAAATTTCATTATACCTATACATTACCTATACATTACATTAGGTATTGACGCCTGCACCTATGCATTACGCTTGATTTCCATTGTTTTATTATCTAATTATGTTTGCTAATTATGGAGAACACGACGAGTTATATACTACTTTCTCTTCGTCAGTTCATTTGGGTGCACACAGCTTGTGGTGTTATTTAATAAATTATAATAAATAATATATTTATTATTGTAACTTTATATACAATCTAAATGTTGAAAACAGTTCAACCAGATAGAAAAATTAATTAATCAACTTGATTTTGAATTTATTAGATTAGATTACTTCATTGCAATGTTTCAACTTGAACTTATTGCTGCATATCGGTTTTCGCCGAAGTAATAGTCGGATTTCTTTCAACAAGCTTTGGTATTGTAGTATCATAAATGGTGGCTGTGGAAAATGACAATTGACAAACCTTAATTATTTATTTATTTATTTATTACTAAGTATACCAAAAACTCCTATCCGAGGTTGAAAAAATACCGAAAATATAGAACGCAAAAAATCTGTCGTAATGGTATACAAAAATAATTAGACTACGGTATACAAAAATAATTAGACTACGGTATTTAATTGCATTTCTTCAGGTTCGCGAGTTAGCCTCAGTCTACGCGGCCACTCAAAGGCGGATCGTGACCTTTGAGAAACGACTGCAAGTTGCCGTGGCGAAAATACGCTTTGAGATGGATATAGAGGTTTGTTACGATTTATTTAAGTGTTTTATTTTATGCCTTGTCGTTGACTTGTTCCTGAAAGGTTGTATTTTTTTTTGTGAGGATGAAGTAGTGGGTACGACGTACGACTACGGTATATCGTTGCTAGTTTAGATTGTTGGTTGTCACCTCTTTGAGAACTTTATCTTTTTTTCCCCATGAAAACCTGCTGTTTATGTGCAATTTAATCCTTCATTGTTGTAGTTCCATGGTCACGGCCCATACAGCTCCCCTTATACTAGTTTATTTCAGAGCTTTAACTTTAATAAATTTAACAGATAATGTTGTTATTTAGGGCTTCACGCCTGATCAATTAGAACAACTTACTCGTCTACGGGATACGCAGTCCGTAACAAGGAGGGGTGGACTGAGCACAGTGAGGTGAGATCAAATTTGATTAATTATAAATTAAGTCCAGTGTTACCTCTGGATTGAAAACGGGGGAGAGGGATTTAAGCTACAGAGAGAGAGGGAGACAGAGAGAGAAGAGAGAGAGACGAGAAGGGAGAACGAGAGAAGAGAGAGAGAGACGAGCAGATAGGAAGAGAGAAGAGAGAGAGAGAGGGAAAAGAGAAAGAAAAAAATATAAAGGAAGATTATTCCAGGCATTGCTCCCTTACCGGCGTGCCGCAACCCGAGCAATGGGTGGAAGTGGCGAAGAATCACCTGGGCGGATTTCCTCTTTTCATAAGACCTTCAAAGAGCACAACGTGCATGCACGCAATGAGTATCGCTAGGAACGAGGACGAGTTGAAGTCGTGGATAAGGGTAAGCACTTAGCGGTTACCCTTTCCATAAGGGAACGTCAGTATCAGTAGCATGTAAAGTGCAGTATGCTGTCTTTTAGAGTCCCGCAGGCACAATTCTGATTGTTATTAAAAGTATTATCGATGTGAAGACGTAGCGCAACATTTATTACACACAGCCATATCTAACTACAATCAAAATAACCGGAGAAAACACCAAGTATATACAGGAATTAATCAACAATAATAATTAAAATCTTATTATATAAAAGAGTAACTGTAGCGTAATTTGCATATCGATGTGCGTTACGGAAATGCAAATTTTAGACAATTGTTCCGCGTGTTCGGGTATAAAAAGAGTGTCGCAGCTCAATATCGGAGTATGCATATGCAATTTTTCCTCTTACGTGAATTTCTTATGATACGTTTGAAACTTTGTATATAAGTATGTCCATGCTATATCCATACATAAATCGCCTCAGGTGGCGTGAGCCGACTGGTAAATGATAAATCATTTAGACGCGGCTCTCGCGTGGTCGCACTGATGAAGAGTATATGATTGAGGAGTGTTTGGAGGATGGGCATGAATTCACGGCAGTTTGTTCAGTGAAGAGTGGGCTTGTCGGTGAGATTTGCTAGTGTTATGTATCGGGACAAATAAAGCTATTCAGGTTCAGTCTCGCCAGAGCGCAGGCTTTAGCTATGAAGTTATTAACAAGCTTAGACTCAGCAGTAGCAAAAGATATTCATGAAAATAACGATATGCGAAATGAGGTCTGAGTTCTATTCAGTAAATATTTTACAGTATTGTATCACTGCTAGCTAGTTGAGAGATCTTGGTTGCGCTAACCATTTTTTTACAACGGTTGTAAAGTTTCGTAATTTTTAAACAACGAGTTTTAGTCGAAATTAAAAACTCTACAGAATGAGCTACTCCGCATTTGCTAACTCCATAGTGACCCATTGCGATTCCCTCTGCCACGCGATTATCATTTGCGCATGCGCATCTCTGAGCACATTTAGCGATGGCGACGCCGCACGCCCGCGAACTTTAGTAGTGAATGACGTCTACCTTTAATACAGCGGCTAGAGTATATTAAAGTTTTAGAAAAATAAAAACAATAATTTAGGGTGTATCTGCACGGTCGACACTCACAGAAGCAAATTTGAATGTATTAGCGACCAACGGCCATACGTTATTGAATACCTAAACGTGGATCAAACAAGGGATGTACTTCCTGGGGTAACTTTGTCTATTATTTTTCTTTTGTAATAATGAGCTGACAATAGATTTTTAGACGATTGTGTCTTTGAGAATTGACAATAAAACGAAGTTAATTTGAAACAAGCCCGTAGTTGGAGCTTATAATAGACCTTTGAAATCTTGTAATTGCTCCTTTATGATTCATAAGATAATTTAGAAAAGACAAAAGGAATAGCAGACTTGTATTTTTTTCAGGTTGAGTCTTTTGTGATGCAAGCAATCAAAACGATTTTTGCCAAGTCGACTGCTGGAGTACTTTTTATTAGTGGATTTTATAAGGTGAGGTGGTTCTGGTATATTTGCATCTCAATTGTTTTCATGCATTTTCTAGATCATGGGAAACTAAAAACCCCGATTTCGCCCCGATCAAGTCCCTCAAAAAATCCGGCCGTGATCGGGGCGAAATCGGGGTTTTTCGACAATGGATCGGGGCGAAATCGGGGTTTTTTGAAAGAATCGGGGCGAAATCCGGCCTTGTTCCCAATTATGCCCCGATTATTTGTGATCGGGGCGAAATCGGGACGTGATCGGGCTTTTTGTGGGGTTTTTTGACAGGATCGGGGCGAAATCGGGGTTTTTTGACAAATAATCGGGGCGAAATCGGGGTTTTCACTTTCCTGTGATGATATTCTGATAACTAAGAAATTCAAGCTAATGAAATTAAAATCCGAAATCAGTCCTAATTGTAAGACAAATTTTCTATTCGGTTTTCTTTTCGACGTACAAGACATTATGCACGGTTCGTATCTTCATAATTCATAACATATGTCATTTTATTCCACCGGTTTCGGCTTTACGCCATCATCCGGACATCCTGCAAAAAAAATGTAGTTACAAAAATTACAGCCAATATACCTAGCATAAATCCAGACATAAAATACTACATAATATAAATATGAAATACCACTATGATTCGCGTGTTTTTGAGTTTTATATTGGGAGTCGGAAGAAGCTCTGATTATATCATCTATCTGTTGCAAATGGCGGCATCCCTCAAGCAGCACGCCAACAAACAAATATGTCATTTTGTTTCCGTGGGGAAGGACCTGACACCTTTACAGTATCGGTGAACTTATTTATAATGTATATATTAATTTTATTTAGGGCCATAATGAGATCTACTTCCTCGGTGTGCACCTTGAACCCAGCTACGATTGTTTCTGTAGCCTTTTGCATTTACCGAAAAACTCGAAAAATTGGGAGGAGTTAGTGGTGGAGGGGCTGATAGAAACAGCCGAAGACCAGGTGAGATTCTGTTAAATAAAATAAGCCTTGACGCTTCAAGAGTGTGCCCCTTTTTTATTCAAATGTGGTACACAATAGCTTTAATAAAGTTTGCTTGCGACATGTTCGGCATAGGTCCTGAGCATTAGGCGATGAGTGAGAAATTTCTCGAAGTCAGCTTGCTCGCATTTTAAGTTACAAGGTAACAAAAAATTACTCTTAAAATAGTAAACAAGTTTAATTTCATTTTAAGTAACCCTTAAAATAGTAAACAAAATGTTTAAGTTCATATGTCCTGAGCCATGAGTCCTGAATGAGGACAAGAAGGTTTTTTTTACAAAAAAATTTATTCTAACACAAATTCTTCGTAATTACAGAACGGAATTATCGCGCCCTCTTCTTCTTATCATTGTGTGATCAATTTTCCGTCACAAGAAGGCGTACTGATCCACCAGACGAGCATCCCAAAGAGACGGTACGTGCTTTGTTGCACGAAATAATAATATGGTTTATTGGAAAACAATAAATAACTAAACAATAAAGGAGCATGCAGTGTAATAATGGACAACTAATGTCAAATGTCAACCAACAGGAACCCTAAGATAAGGCGCTTCACAACGCACGTATACTGACGAGGGACCAAAAAATAAATAACCAAATAAAAATTTTGTGCGTCAAGAGCATGCACCTTTATTCAATGGCGGTAAAACACAATGTTCAAAGTTTGCTTGCCAATACAAATTTGTGATAACTCTGAGTGTTTCGGAATGCAGTTTTTACAGTAATGTTTCCGAACATTTTATGTTTTTGTTCAAGAAAATTCTTTTCCGTGTGCCCGAATAATCTGACATTTTTTTAACTTTAGAACGTCCGAAATGCGTGTCTGCTGGCGAGCCTCCGAAGGTCAAGAGCTCAGAGAAGCAGACAGTGCCGACGATAACGTTGTTCAGGTAATTGGGCAATTATGAAATAAGGTATTTAGCAATTCAAAATGTTAAGATTTAAATTGCACCTAAAAGAATAAGAGCGTTCAGTCGCGCCGAGCGTTTTTAATAATCCCCCCCAACAGCAGTTTTTTTGGATGTTATAAAAGACTAACTGCAAAAGACTACGGAGCTTTATCATCTTTATACTGCGTTTCTAAGTAAACAGTTGAATTCCATTATGTGCTTTTACAGCGGATGAACAAGTACATTTCCGTATAATACAAGGGATTGCTTTATCAAACATATGTCAAAACCACGTGTAATTCCACTTTAATACTTTCAGGTGTTCCTGAGTAACAATCACCGTGGTCGTATGTTGGAGGAAGCCGCGGATATAGCCCAAAATACTGATATTACCATAGACAGAAACACTATTGAACAAAGGCACAATGCATGCCGAAGGACGCTTGCACGACTATCAAATCAAAAGGAGCTAATCAGAAGTTGCACGACAACTGACTGAACGTTGTGGAGTGGATTGGAACCTGCGACTTCCTGATACCGTCGGCGCCACTAACCACCACACCACGGTAGCATCCACTGCATTCACATAACGCCACAATGAGCTTTTCTTTATTGTGTATTTTCAGCTGACTCAAATTTAAAAAGAATATTTTAGTATATGACACTTTGGTTGCTCATTTTCAAAGATCTCTTTATCTTGTGTTGTGAAGAATTATTTATGTAGTTGTAGTTGCCCAGGGATCATGTCCATGATGCTTTGCTACCTAACAAGTAACAACTAAGAAAATACCGTAATACCATGCACCCTTGTTCTTGCACCGTATACGTATAAAGCGGTATAACAGCCGTTTTTGAAACGTATGCTGATGCTGTATTTCCATGTAATGCGTAGGAACTAACTGCGCTATAGTGCGCGATTTTTATTCTGATTATATTCATTTGCATACAAGACATGGGAATGCTGGTCACCAACGTACGGTTCAAAAACCGGGTGTTATACCGCTTTAAACCACAAAGCAAACCAAACGTTTCGATATCATTTCTATTTTGAGAATTGTTTCACAGAAAGTTCTCTGTTGACCGTCGGCTTTTGGTTTCAAATACATATTTGCTTTTTCTTTTCTTTATTTAACTTTCTCTTTCTTTTTTTTGCAACTGTGATGCTGATCAACACGGAGTTTCGAAATTTTTATTTTATTTTGTGGAGCTGATGAATAAATATATTTGTATTTATTTTTGGACTGACTGAAAATAAAATGACAAAATATACAGACAATCGTAAACAATTGTGGAAAAGCAACTTGAAGCGAAATACTGTCTGGTTTTTGAAACACATCGTGTACACCATCATTCTTTTGCAGCTGATGCAAATTAACATAAATTATGATAAAAAATCGAGCTAAATTCGATTAACTTAGCATAAATGCATAAAAATGCAGGTGTCCACGATGCGCTTCAAAAACCGGCTGGTATTTCGCCTTAATATAGTAAATCTTTTATATAGTAAACAGTAAACATACAGTAAACAAATTGCTCACAGTTGCGGAATTAGAATGAAATCAACAGCAGCGAAACAACTCAAGCAATTGAAACATATTGGATATTGCCACCCAAAAGTAATATCAGCCGAAAATGCTTTTTACCGCATTGAGATCCTACCCAAACTACTCAATTTGCACATTTTTAGTGAGTATACTGCACGGTCTTTTAAAGCGGTATAGTAGCCGGTTTTGGAAACGTACGATGGTATTTCCATGTTGGGCATGCAAATATCTTTTACCCTTACGTACCGGCCGTTATATCGCTTTAACTTGTGCTACCAATATAACAGATAAGCTACATGAACTATGCTATAAACCACACGAATGATCAACATTGGACCACAGAATGTGTTGGGAACACTGTGTGACACGGAATAATTGCACAAGTATTTAGGAATTAACGAGCCGGGAAGTCTGGCCTTTCTCTTTCTCTCTCTCTCTCTCTCTCTCTCTCTCTCTCTCTCTCTCTCTCTCTCTCTCTCTCTCCTCTCCCTCTTTCTCTCTCTCCTGTCCCTATTCATATTCGCTCTCCCCACTCTCTCTCTCCCTCTCTCTATTTCTCCCTCTCTCTGTCTCTATATCTCTCTCTTTAAAATTCTCTGTTTATAGTACCTCGCTCCCCATACTGTAGAGACTGAAAAAAGCTGTCAATACGCGATAATCACCCTCAACGAAAAAAAAAATGATTGCAGTGGTAACGGGAATGGCAACTCAATTTTACTTTCACTCCCGAACTCTCGTCAACCAGATCTTTATTCGCTTTATGGAGTTTAGTTATGATTTATGAAAATTTGCGTGATATCCCCGCTACTGCCTGAAATGCTACGGTACTCATGATTGAAGCGCTAAAGTCTGCTCTCAAACAAATCCTTAGCTATCTGAATCGCCCTTTGAAGGAAACGAACTCAAAGGAGCACTACCATTTTGCGTTTTCCGTTAGCTTAGGCTTAGGCTCAGGGGCTTAGGCTGACGCTCTCCGTTAGCCACTCTTTTCGTCTAGTACGCGTGCCGAGAATGCGATTCGAAATTCTAAGGGAGAAACTAGCATCAAGCTTCTGGATAGATGACTAAACCGAGCATCTTCCGCACGAGTCTACCGCGTCCGTCTTGAAATCTCCGCGTTTGCGCCACGCGCGTCATCAAACGATAATTGACAGCTCTGATCGTTGCGGAAAACGCGGAAAACACACGTAGAATGGAGATGACGCGTCTGGATTTGAAAATGTCTTATATTATGTCTAGCCAAATCGGGTTTATTTATTTGAGAATCTCATTTTGGTTCAACTAACTGCTATTGTACAAGTAACTCGTTGTTAATTTTATTACATGAATTGTTTGTGTTGTCACAGGCTGTTTCAAAGGCTTGCTAACCAGTAACTATTTAACAAGGTTATTTTTAAAACTATGTCACATTTTCCGTAATTTCAGAAGCTCAATCTCATAAAATTCACAGCAGTCTGTCGTGGACCTAAGTCCAAAAGTCCATCAGTCAAAGTAAAATATGCCATAAAATAAAGTCAACTAACACAAAAATAGCAATAAAATATCCAACAAATCATGATAAATTACATTGCCTTTCTTTGTGTAAACCCATTGAATGCGTGGTCCACAGCATAACAAAAGAACTTATCAAACGATAATAGAAAATCCATTTTTACAACGCAAAATTGTATCAAAATTCGCCGAAAAAGAATTAAAATGTGGCACTTTTTAGCCAAAAAATAATGGAAATTTCACGTGATGAGTAATTATTGGGATATTTTTTATTATTATTTTTTTTTGACCTCATACATCATACAGTAGCGGTATTTACACGATAGAACTCTAATATACTTCCATGTATCTTTTAGAATCTATACGCAAAGTATTTTAAATTTCTTTCAAGATTTACAAGTAATAGTAATGTAAAATCATTTCATACTTTCCTAGTTTTCCTTCTTACTCACAGAATGGGATTTGTTTTTAATTTGTACAAGTTGCCAAAAAAAAACTATTGTTTTTGCGGAGAAAGAACCAATTTTTTCATTAAAGATAAACAATTTATACTTTATATTTTGTCCATGAGTCAGAGAAAAAAATGACGACAAAGAGGCAGACATAAGAGGTCTCGGAAGTATATTCAATTCAAACTTGTTCTTCTTCAAATTTATTTACTGGCGTACGTAAATGTTTTCTGTGATCTCTTAATCATTTAATTTTTGTTTTTGCTTTTACGCTTAAGTGCGCGCACCTTTATTCAAGGGAGTTCAAATTCAAAGTTTTTGCTTATGACATGTTCCGCAGAGGTCCTGAGCACAGTCGACGAGTTATAGATGACAAAAATGCTCGACGTCTTTGGGCTAGGGCCAGGAGGGATCGCCCATGATTCCCTCGTCGGGTGGTGGTTTCAAAGTTGCTGAGGCTTGGAAAGTATTTTACCCAGGGATACTAGCGAGAATCGAACCCGCGACTTTGACCTGAACTAAGGGGTTTAGTGCGTTAACCTGAGGCTTGGTTTCGAAGTTTCATTGGTGGGAATTGTATCTTTTTTTGCGCATTGTTAAACCTATTTGGACAAAAATATTAATACATCGTAATCTGAACCGTTGCACGACAATGTTGTCAAACAAAGGTCTATTTGCTTTTTGAATATTTTTGTTGTATTCTTCTTTCTTTACAATGTTTGCAAATCGTTTTTCGATAATTCCTTATATATATATATATATACAATACATAGGAACATTTTCCGCGTCTTTTCAACGAACTCAAAGTTTTACATTATTTTTATGCATAAATTGCGAAATTATAATTGCAAAATGAATTTCGCCATATTTTGTACAGTATTTATGTGGTTAAGGTCTGATATTGGAACCTTGTCACAATCCTAATCCAGTTTATTTTTTAGCACAAAAATTTCATGAGATGAGACTATGGTAACTCTTCGGGTAGTTTGTCTGATTACTGTAGCTCGTTATGATATTATGCATTACTACAGTGCCTCCTCGAGTACTTTGCGTGGCTACGGTAGTTTAGTTCTCGGGTAGTTCTGTGACTACGGTAGCTTAGTTGTCGAGTAGTTCATGTGACTACGGTAGCTCAGTTGGTTGTCTGTCTTACTATGGCAGCTTGTCTTTTTTATGAGGTAGCTCGTCGGTTGGTTTTCGGGGCTGACTTCGGAAAGTTTTGAGTGCTATCTGGCGGGTCTTACTCAGTTATTTTTCTTTATAATGATCCTCTTACCCCTTTCTTCGTAAGAACATTTTGCACAACTTTTTTTACCTGACATAACCCATATTTACTTCTAACGCTCTACATTTGATATGAAGAACACGAACCGTGTTCCCATTTTTGAACGTAATAATGTGCAAACTAAGCCATTGTGTTCTGATGCACGAGCACAAATTTTACCCTTTTAACATCAGCGACATTTTTACTTTAGCCCATAGAACCAAATATTTACTTACAAAGAAACTGATGGTAGAGCGGGAAAGAGAGAATTATGATCTACATCACTTTACTACTAAATTCTGGAAACTGGGCGATTCCCAGAAATGAGCAAAGTTCAATTTTATAAATAACTTTATAAAAAATAATTAAGCATCCATGACTCATTCATATACTTCATTATATGAATGAATTATTTTATTTATTCATTTTTAATTTTTTTAATTTATATCAATTTCTAAAAAAAATCATAATAATATACATACATTCACCACGCAATTGTTATTTTACATCAATTGAAATTTTTTCCTTTATTAGCCTTATCATGTGTCTTTCAAATTTGCCTATTCTGACAGTCACACGCAGAATTTCAAAAAAGAAAAATTGTTTTGAAATAAAATATATTGAATAGAATACATTTTGGAACATTTTTCATTGAAGTAAGCAACTATTATTAATTTTTGTTTTGTATTTTTTTGACAGAAGACAATTTTGTAAGAAGTTTGAAATAATGATAACAAAAAGCCCTGAATATTGAATATTTGTGGGGGTTTGCAAGTATGCCGAAAATTTACCGTACCTTGGAAGTACACGATAATATTTTTTTGATTTTTCATGTTATATGTATACGCAGGTTTCGTGCAGAAATACGGTAGTATTGACAGAATCACATACAATTTTGGGTTACTTGCAAACCCCATAAACTTTGTACGTTTCATTTAGATAATATAAATAACTAGTGAATAGTTTTCGAGCTGGTGGACCCTGTCTTGTTTTTGCCCCACAATCAGTAAATAAAAATAATCCTGGATTTTATATCCACGGAATATAACAAAAACTAAATAAAAATATAATTTTCAAAAATACTTTACACAGACAGCTTGGTGCAGCCAGCGCAAGTTGGGCTAACTCAACTACACTAGGAAGCGAACGGGCGGTTGGCTCAGTCTCCGATGATGCTTTTTAGTGGTCAACGCAAATTGTAATTTTATTCTGCTATGAAATCAATTAATTATATAAGATATAAAACGGTGTTGGCTGTCAACAGTTACAGCTCAATTTCAACCTACAACGATTAATAAACCAAGAAATATTCATCAGAAAACTAGAGTATAGTTCCCATAAAGCACAGCTGGATTCGCCAATACCTTACGATACCTTTGAGAGTCGAAATAAAATAGAAGCAAATGTATTCCTGACATCCCACAATTCCAATTTAGTCTCCCGTTTCCATATGCTTTCGATTGACATAAGGTGCATTTAAGATGGGAAAATTTTGAAGAATTCTGGAAAAGTTCGGTACATACATAGCTGAATATCCTGTTTTTCAGCATTGCGGAAAAGTTCCATCTTGAAACGAACTTTTACGGAATTCTTCAAACTTTTCCAAACTCGAACGCGCCTTTAGCTATTTCACTTGACTTTTCGCGTTGAGCTTGTAAATATAGTGCTTGGTTTCATAGGCACGTCTGAATTCAAACAATTGACATTCATATTTTTCCAATGCAAATTTTTCTCATTTTTCTTCTGTCGCAATGAAGGCTTGGTTCGTTTGGACTTATTTATTTTTCTTTATTTTATGAATTGGTTCACCCTTGAAGCTGGAAGGTTTGCATCCCATGTTACACTTAGTTATCTTTTATTCTTATTTCGGTCAAATCTATACCTATACCGACATTCATATCCAATTTTTATGTACTGTATAGCTACATCATAAAAATTCAGTTTCATATAAACGAGAAGTCGGCTAATATGCGCTTCAAAAACCGGCTGTTATATCGCTTTAACAACTTTGCTTTCAGATTCGCCGGATTTGTTGAATTTTAATGCCCGTATATTAATTCAAAACAAAAAAATAAAATGCGATGGCTACTCGTATTACTAGCGATACAACTCGGACACTCATTAAAACAAAATGATCCGCATAACGGGTCAGTTACATCTTTTTTAAAGGCTTATTTTACAAAGCCACGGTAAATATTTAGTGTAATTGTTATATGTAATTATATGTAATTTTGTCAATGTGCGCATGAATGAGTAAAGCTTTTGTGAAAGCTTTATTATTCAAAGGACTATGCGATATGTATAAAGTATATAATATGATGCATACTGTGCAGCATACTGTAGGCTGTAAAATACTTGATTACATGCACCAATTGTGTTTTGCACATGCTCTCTTTTTTAATTCATGGTGCGCGACATACTAGGATGGCTCAGTGCACGGGAATGTGAACTGCTGAAACAATCTGAATTCTAGACCGTAACGTACGTGGTACAAACAAACAAACAACAAAAGCCCCAACTATATATTATAATAAAAACTATCTTTTAGATTTAAACTTCTCGAAATCTATCCCCAATCCGATGACCATATACGGATAGTGAGGGAACTCGACACACACGTTGGAGACGTAAGAAAGTTTGTACTTGACTGTGATTCACGGAAAGTAGGGAGAGAGAAGATACAGAGAGAGAGAAGATACAGAGAGAGAGAAGGTACAGAGAGAGAGAGAGAAAGAGAAAGAGAGACAATTGGGGGTAATTCTCATTTTGCAGATCGATTTTCTTACTCGAATCAAGAGGGATACAACGCTGGTCCCTGCTTTGATATCTCCCGAACGGTTACGAAGGACGCTACGGCACTTACGTGCAAATGATATTGACTTCAAAGTTAAAGGTCACTGTTCTGTTTATCTGTTCAGATGTAGAATATCCGTTTCAAGACCGGCTGTTATGCCGCTTCGAGCATAATTAAACCTAATAGTCTATACATAACCTTGTCTGCATCTTCGCCTCATATAACTTTAATTCACAAAGGCTGCGCTTATAGTTTTCTCTTCTTACAAGAATCACCACAATTTCTTCGTATGAGTCGATTAAAATTAAAATATTTAAAATGTTTAAAATAATTTAGATGTTCCTGTGTCAAATGAAACACGGCACGCTCGCCAGAAACGTTACACGAATAATCTTTTATTAGGATCGAGTTCCGCCTACAATTTGAATGAGTACATATCATATGATGAGGTGATAGATTTTCTCGCTAAACTAATTAGGAACTTACTGAAATTTGGATCACTGTCTAGGCAAAAATGTATTGACATATCATAAAGACCAAGCTAGTACTAACTACTGATTTTTTCAAACAGGTGCACAAGTTACTTGCCACTTGCCAGTACTACTTGCCAATGCTGCTAAAAAATGTTATTGACAAAAACTTTAAACGTTAGTCCCAAGGAAAATATTGACTTCCTATATTGAAAATATTGAAAATATTGAAAATATTGACTAAAGTAATTTGGAACTTACTGAAATTTGGATCATTGTCTAGGCAAAAATGTATTGACATATCATAACGACCAAGCTAGTACTAACTACTGATTTTTTTTCAAACAGGTGCACAAGTTACTTGCCACTTGCCAGTACTACTTGCCAATGCTGCTAAAAAATGTTATTGACAAAAACTTTAAACGTTAGTCCCAAGGAAAATGCATCCAGTTCTATTTTCATCAACTATCACCAGCCTTTGAAATATAGAAACAATTTATGTGACATAGAAAAAAATCATTCCAGCAAGTCGACTTTCTTCGTACATTAACATCCGAAAATCCGAATATTGTCAGTCTTTCTACATTGGGAAGAAGTTTTGAAGGAAGGGAGATTTACTACGTTACGGTAGGTTTTATTTTGATGCGCAGGTTGAAACACGGACAGTACATTCAAATTCAAAAATGGCGGGAAGTTCAAATTCATCCAGTGATCGGAAATTCAAATTCTGGTGCGTGCATGCGTGAACTTCTGAACGAATCTGAATTGTGGAACGTAACGCACAACAAACAAACAAACAAACAAACAAACAAATGTCCCAAATTTAATAACATATTTTCAGATCGGCTACCTTACCTCGTCAAATAAGCCAGTGCTCTTCATTGACGCTGGTATTCATGCCAGAGAGTGGATTGCACCCGCTGTAGCATTGAAATTAATCAAAGAGGTGAGTTGTTAAAGCGAAATAACGGCTGGTTTTTGCAACACCTCGAGCATACCAGCATTCTTATGCATCATATGCAAATGATCATAAATTTGAATAAAAAATTGAGCTAAATTCGATCAAATTAGCGTCAATATGTAAGAATGCGGCTGTCCACGATGCATTTCAAAAACCGGCTGGTTTTTCGCTTTAATTATGTATTGCATTGCACATCGAAATAGTTATAGTTAGTACAGCATTGGTTACATGGTTACTCTAAGTGCATATCAAGAAGCTTTCATCTGAATATGTCGCCTCCACTGTGTAGGAGCTGTTGCATGTTGTTGCTACGGAACAACGTGAAACTAAAATTAACAAAAAATAAAGAAGCATAATTTAGTTCACGACCAATCCCCAGTACACTTCACTACTGAATCAAATTGACATCATAATTGCTCCGAATATAAACCCTGACGGTTACGAATACTCGCGGACCACTTCACGAATGTGGCGAAAGAATACGTAAGGTTACAAAAATTATATGAATTAATAACTGAATTAATAACATCATTTTTCCAAAATTGACGAATCAAAGAAGATCTATATATCTGGAGCGCACTACTTCGATAGACGAGAGCGGACGGCAGGGGCCCCTTCGGGGGTCCCTGAAGGACAATCCCAGCTTTAGCTTTAACCTTTAAATGTGAACGATTACCCGGATGACCAGGTAACCCGTGTCGAGCCCTAAGTAAAAAATAAGAAGTCCAAGCCTTCAGCTCCTATTTATTATTTGTTCTTCAGCAAGTCCTATGGTCGATGCGCTGGTGTGGATTTGAATCGAAATTTTCCTTTTATGTTTGGTTATTCGGGCGTGAGTTCGGATCCATGCAGGTACCAATTATATTATTCTCATAATAATGGATATTTTGCAAATAAAATACCGTTTTAAAGCGGTATGACTCGAGGTTTTAAAGCGATATGCTGAACGAGAGGAACACAATTTGCATATAATACATGGAAGTGTAGTTGTCCTGCAAACTTTTCGTCAACCGACTGTCATATAGCTTATATGCTTAGGATTCCTGGGTCATAAGCCTGGAACATCACTCGAGAGGCTTGGCAGATTTTTTTGATAATAAAATTGGATGGGTGAAATTCCAAAGGCTTTTATTGTTTATCATTTAGCGAGATCTACAAAGGCCCTAGTGCCGAAAGCGAATCAGAAACCATGGCTTTGGCCAATATCTTGCGGAATCTAAAGTCCAGAATTAAGGTGGGCAAATAGCTTATAGAAAGTTTATAATAATTTTTTTTTAATAATTATAATGTATCTCAACCCGAGCCATAAAGTTTGACGTTTGACTTTCATGCTAAAGAACATGCTACACTATATCTATCTTTACTCTTCTTCCTATATTATATATATATATATATATATATATATATATTATATTATATTATTATATATATATAGATATATATATATATATATATATATATATATATATATATATGTTATATATATGTTCTATATATGCTAATGACTTTTTGACTTGACTTACTTGACTGAAATACTTTTTGACTTTTCCATATACTACGTTTACATTATTTAATTCCTTTTGCATTAGAGGGGAGAAAACTCATAAAAATTTCGTATAAGTTAATGTTTCACAAAGGCTTCTTCAAGCGCGAGTTTTGTTAGTGCATTGCTGATAGTGAAAATTTTGTTTTGAAAAAAAAATGCTTTCAAATTAAAAGATAATCACAGAATTTAATGAAAATAAGAAAAATAACAGTTTCCGAAATTACAATTAGTTTTTCAGGCATATTTGACCCTTCACAGCTATGGCCAGAACTGGGTTTATCCGTGGGGTTACGCAATGAAGAAGTATCCACCAGACGTGGAGGACTTGGTATAAACTTATTATATTAATATATATATATATACATATATATATGAAATTATATATACATATAAATATATATATTATTAATATAATAAGTTTAATATAACATATTATTTACCTGTACGATAGACCAAATCCAGGCATTAGTTTTAGAAATGGTTCCATATTCCGTAGTTTTACGGGCTGCATCGAAAACAACTTATTATTACTAGTTTCTACATACTATCTGCCTCAACATTGAGTATTTAAAGGATGAAATAATGCGAAACGAGGAATATCAAGAAATATTATCGACTGTACTTTTTACTGTAACATAAATTGTAAAAGATCTATCCATTAGAAACATTATAAATTCAGAAAACGTTGGCAAATGAAGCGACTGCAGTTATATATGCAGTCCGCGGTACTCAATACTTGGTGTCAAGTTCTTCCGATGGCATGTGTAAGTTTTACTGAAATGTTTTTTCGTTTTTTTTTCTATACAACATTTTTTGGTTCAAAAGCATTTTACATTGTTTGCTCCAACTGAGAGAAATGATGATGGCCAGCAAACGGCTTTGACTTGACAAATTGCTACGTTTTATTTACAGAATATGTCCATATTTTTTTGGAAAGAGATATAATACGAGCGAAACATTTTGTTAGAAAAATTATTAATTTTTTAATTTCAGTAAATAGTTTAATTTAAAATATAACGTTTGGGTCGTTAAGATTGGTTACTGATATATGAACTTTTAGTTTAATTTAGAATAATTCACTTACTTACAATGAATAGGTTTTAAAGTTCTATTATAAAATTATTTTATAACATATATTATATACTATACTATAGTATATAATATATTATTTTTATATCTAATTTATATAAATTTATATAAAATATATAAAATTTTTTTTAAGATAATTTTTTATTTATTTTATTTATTATATTTTTTATTTTCAATTTCTTTAGAACATATAAGATTATTTGTTTGAACACTGTTTGTTACAGTATTTTTGAGAATTTGATTGTTATGTAAAATCTCAATTTTAGCAATTATAACAGAATGTTGTTTTGTATTTTTTATTCAAAGTTATGTGTTTTCTCGTCTATTGTTTTTTTATCTAATAGAGGTGTACCACCTTCTTTATCCTTTTTATCAGAATTTATATTTTTTAAATATTAAATATATTAATATTTAATTAATAAAATAAACTTAATCAAAAATATTATATATTATTAAAACTAAAGGGTTGCAAAAAGTTGCTTTGATTGGAAATGCCAGAAAATGTTGTCAAGTGCGAAATAACTTATAAAGGGAAGTCAACAAACGATTTGGTTTTCCAAAATTAGCTCGGGAATTTTCAGTGCGAACCAGTCGCACGCAACGGAACCGAACCTCTGACCTCTCGCGCGTGAGAAACATATGCGCTATCCACTGGGCCACCCCACCCTGACTCCAGTGGGATATGCGTATGGTAATGTTGATTAACTTGCAGATGCCGCATCTGGAGCATCAGACGATTTCGCAAAAAGTCTCGGAATAAAGTACGTCTACACGGTGGAATTGAGCCCTTATGAGACTAGCCAGTGGGTTTTCTATTTAAAAATTTAATTTTGGTTCAATTAGGAATTTAACCATTCGTTTAGGGTGCGTTATTAGGAAGAGCATTGTAGCCTATCCATTTTTTTACGGAGGCTTCTAGTAACGGCACAGCTCAAATAAAATTATGCACACCCCTGGCTTCTAATCTCTTTAAAATTACTGATCTTTATTATCGGGTTTTTTTCAGGGTAAGTATCTACAATTGGACTGACCTAGAGCGTATTCAAATTAGCCGATAATTGCAGTAACCTTAAATTACAATATTTAGGACAATTACCTTTGACCTGCCAGCCAGCGAAATCGCACCCGTTTCTTCGGAAATTCTACAAGGCGTTCTCGTGGTAGCCAAGAAAGTGGCAAACACGAATTGAATAATACGGAAAACTGAAAAATAAGAAATAAACATGAAGTAAACGGGTTTAATGTTGTGTGCAAATTTTCTACAGAATATGTTCGTGAGAGATGAATAAAGATTTTTGACAGCAATCTGTTTCTTTTTTTTTTGCGTGTAAAACAACAATTAATTAATGGGGAAATTTCCTTCACGAGAAAAATTATGGAAAACTTCAATGATTATTAAAAAAATTTCGATTCGTGTATCTAATGTAGAGCATAGTTATCTCCTTGTCACAAACAAAGGATAGATAAAGAGCGTATTTCCGCTCGCTCTCGAAAAATGACGCGCGGTCGTGCGGATGCGGAAAATACACAGAAACACGACACAAGGACATCACACGGATAATTTTTGGACCCAGTCTCAGGCATATATCGATTTTTAATTTTCAAGGCAGAATTATTGATCGAAGTTTATTTTTTTCTTCATCTACGATTTTATTTGATGTTCATTATTACTTACATCTACTCTATCTCTACGTCTATTTAATTTTTTAGTTATAAAACTAAATAGAAACTTCCTAAATTTGCCGTGATTTGCATTGAATATTTTTTTCAAAATTGGACGAGAACAAAACATTGAATCGTAGTTACCTCTTAGCAAAATCTGTTCGTTAGCCTTATTTCTGATTAGAGTTAATTTAATTTTGATTTTTGTTGTTTATGTTGGAGTTTAAATTTTTCTGATGTAATAATTAAAGCGAAATACAGGCTGGTTTTAGAAACCCATCTTGGAAAACTTAATTATTATGTATTTATGCCAATTTCCTCGAATTTAGCTCGATTTTTTTATATGATGGTCTACTTGAAGTGTTTCAAAAATCGGCCGGTATTTCCCTTTAAATAATTTTCAAGGAAGACGCGTGGATTAGTGTATTTATATGACACATTTTTGACCTTGAACATGCAACAGAGAAATTGATAAACTTGGAAGATATATGACATTTTATAATTGATATTAATCACATAAATAACTTCACTTTTGTTTGTTACCTTTATTTACCTGTTCTACCAATTTGTTATAGTTACCTTTAAAAATAACAGCATTGTAAGTCTATGTCGCATAAATAATTGTATATTTATTATTATTATTCGTGTTAATTAACTTTATAAAAGTCTACCCATGACTAAGTTCACGTCGCTTTGTTTGCTGAAACACTTGAGTGTGTAGTTGCTTGATGATGTTTGATAACAGTAGTTAGTCATGTCATAAGCAAGGACACACCTTCGTTGTTACATAGGAAACTGAGAACTGAGGAAACCATTTGGTGACGGTTCCTTTTTTTTTCGATGGCAAACCCATTAGTGACCATTTCGTGACCTTGTCGTGACCATTTTCCCCGAAAACCGCCGTAAACTGGTCATCGCATGGCACCAAATGGTCAGTGACCGGTCACCAAATATCTGTTTTTTAGTTGGTGAAAACCATTTGGTGACCAGGTAAAGACCTTTTTTCTGTGGTTGGGCGAATATTCTGCTTTTCTGTGAGGTACAAGTGACATTGCTTTATTATTTTTTATTACATTACATTTTTATTGTTAGTTTTCTTATTACTTTTTCTTATTATTATCTCCATTCCCTTTTCCTTTATGATGAGTTATGTCATTTTTCACAACATACGTTTCGCAAACCAGCAATAAGAAATTTTTAGGAGCACGCAACGTTGAAGCGATGTCCGATGTACTAAAAAAACTAGTATCTATTAATTAAGCATCAATTGCAACGAATATTATTGTTTGATGTAAAAATATGAACTACTGAAACCAAAAAAAACCAGAGCCGGCAGGCAGGTCCGTGTATTTCAGGGACGGGATCGGCGCGGCGTTCTTCTCTTGCGAAGACGGGTCTAACCTTAAAGTCGTATTGTGCCTTGTTTGGAAAATTTGCATATGACATATCCTATGTATCCTATATATGCAAATTTGGTGCCCGTCCAGCAAGTCTTTTTTTAACCTTTATGAATACTGTTGTAAAACTGTTTATTATTTTGTAGCTTTCTAACAGCTTCCTACGCTTTTTGTCTATTATTGTCCACGGCATGACATTTTCACTTTATCATCTTCTGTTGCGTTTTTATGTTGCTGTGGTTCACTTGAGATTTATTTAGCGTTTGGATTTAGACCTACCTGTCCTAAACGCCCTAAACCCCCAGATACGTATGGCGACTTATCCTAACCAGTCTTAGAGCAATTTTATCAGTATATGTCTCTTTGTTGTCATCATCGTCACCATGATAGAGAGGCAAAATGATAATCAAGTGATAGAGAGGCAATCTATCTAGCCAAAACCGCTAACCAACAGCCTACACAGTCCCTTAGATTAGTGACCGGTTATTAACACGATTTGTGGCGCTCACGCCGCTCACCGCACCCAAGGGAGGATTGGATTTGCAAAGCAATTGCGTCAAGTTAATTGTGCCGCAATTAGAATCTGCGCGTTTCACTTTTGTTTCTACTTGTTGAGATCATGCAATTAGCTAAAGTAAAGCAGGTTTTGCATAACTGTTAATTGTGTCATTTACAATATGCATGCTTTCACTTTTGCTTTTTGTCTTTATTTGCAAAATGTATCATAGAGTATTTATGTTACACTATTTATCTATGTTGCACTATACAAAATTTATCGTAGAGTATCTATGCGAAAGTACCAGCCAAGTTCACTTTTCCGTTTTCGAGCAGTTTTACATTAGGTGTATGCAAAAACGCTGGAAGTGAATGTAAATTCCCTGATGTAAGTACAATTCTTACTATGCGAAACTGCGATAACATGGATGATACTTTCGTTTCGCGTGCGAAAAAGCGTGAAAGCATAACATAAATACTCTATCATAGTATCATAGTTTAATCCCAAAGAATTGTTGTAGTACCCTGATATAGGTTGGTATTGCACTTGTGTCAAGAGAACAACGTATATATTTCATATATATGCTCTCTTCCCACCATTCATGTTAATTACCTTACATACATACGTTACCATATGTGTATCTTAAACGTATTTGTATTGCTACTATTCTGATATGACTCTACTATTTTAACCAATTTTTCCCACTCTACCACCAATTTACATGGGAAAGTGCACCATTATTTGCAGCACATTTTCCTTTCCATGTAACGCAATTTATATTATATATATACGCTAATTACCATTATAGGCCCACTTAACTTGTGTTTTGCCAACGAGTGTTTTCTCATGCATTCTCTTCAAATTTCTGTACGATTCTGAGCATTTCCGGAGCACAATTTTCACATTGCAATTCACAAACCACGCACCTGCCGCTTTAATTTTATTCTAGTCGCGGATCATGTTAGAGAGTGAAAACTGAAACTTTCTCTATAATATCGCTTTTGATCGAGCGCTGGCAATTAGCCGTGTTTTTTCATGGACAAGATTAAGACGTTCGCTCCATTGACCGCGCCAGCATAACGACTTTACGATGTCGCAAATCATGAAAGTTTTGGAGAAATACAACGGGAAATCGAGAGAATCAGAGAAATGTTGGGGCTAAAAAGCGCGGATGATTATAAAGCTATAAGGTGCTTTTTGATTGGAAATAAGGGGATATTATAGCGAATTATTAGGCTGTCGATACGTAGATGAGTTATGATATATCTAACGTCCGGTGTTAGGCTTAGGCTTAGGCTTAGGCTTATCTAAATATACTAGATCTCGTCGGCGAGAATAGGCTTTTTTATCTACTTTATTTACTAACAAATTTGCCAAGCAAGCTCTTGGAACTGTTACTTTCATTTATAATAGATCTCGTCAGCGAGTAAAGTCTTTTTATCTACCACGCTTACTAACAAATCTGCCAAGTAAGCTGGGGTTTTGGATTGTTACTTGCAATTGTTACTTTCAATTGCGTAAATTAGTGTCAACTATGTACTGTTGCACGCGGCAACTCATGCCAGCTACCAATGAAAAAGCCTTGCTCGCATTTGGCACACTTTTAGCACTATTGCGGCACCCACTTTTCTGTATTGTTTAAAGCGAAATACCGTGCGTGGACAACTGAGTTCTTACGAAATTATGCTAATTTACTCGATTTTCTTATTCTAATTTATGCTCATTTGCATAAGCTGGATAATAATTCTGGTGTGCCCGGTGCGTTTCAAAAACCGGCCAGTATTTCGCTTTAAAACCCTATATTGTTTTGTCCATGAGTGCGAAAACAGTGCGGCACACGAAACCCAGATCAATTACTGGGACATTTCGCACCGCATGACCGCCGCACACTTTGATAGCACATGCTAATTTTTATATATACTAAGAAGCATTAGGGAGCTCTAATATACCAGGCTACTCCCTTTATCCAGGCTTATTTTCTGATTATCTACTACTTATACTTACTGATTTGAGGATTTTAGAAATTTCATGGACAGTTATTTTCTTTTTACTTTTAACTGGCAATTCTGTTTGAGAATAAACGATGATCAAATAGCCAATTTCCACCATATTTTTCATTAGCATAAAAAGTTATCCATGCACTTCACGTATTTGTAAAACATTTGCTTATAGTGGGCTAAAATTGAAGCATTTCTACATCTCATTCTTCCCACTTATTTGCACTAAAAGTTTAGCAGCACTTGATAATTTCGGTTTCATATTTAGCGTTGTCGTTGTCACATATTGGGCCTTTTGTAGGGTCTCTAACAATTTTTTTTGCATATTATCTTTTATCCGTGGCAAATCACAGCTAATTATTTTAGTTGATCCCATAATGCTTAGCGCTTAGGGCTTAGAGCTCTATAAACACCGGACTTATATTGTAATCCATATAAGCGAGAGCCTCCACCCCTACGACAAAATTTAACAAAGATATATGCCTTACCTTGAGCCTTTGAAATCAATTTTCATACACCGTCAGCGTACATTACACTAGCGTTGATATAACTCTGCCTACATTTCGCTCCCGTTTCGCTCCAAATCTGTTTTCACCTCCGAATCCTTTCGCCAGATATAAATATTGTTCAAAGCCACCCAGTAGACGGGAGTCCGCGCTCTCCCGACCTTGCTTATCGCTCCTTCCGATCTACAACGCGCGGATAACTGCGGTTGGCGTTTCGCTACTTCGCCCGCTAGTTCACCCGCTACACCGCCCGCTCTCTTAATATCTCCCGCCCGACTTCCCGCCCGGTGCACGCACGACAAACAGCATTGAATAATCGGTCGACCTTAATTAGAATATGCGACAACATATTTGATATAGACATCATTATCAGAGAAGATAATAAGATATCATTGACTCGAAAACAAAATTCCTGCGCCTGGATTTTATCATTTTACGATGTAGAGAGTGATTATGTATTATTATTTCACACTTTAGCGTCTTAGGAGTCTAGGAGCTAGGACATAGGACTATTATTGAAAATTGTGCTTTATTGTTAAAATGTACGATAGTTCATATATAGAGAGGTTTTGCCAAAGGTTGTAGTAAAATAGGTTTAAAGTTACTGTCAACCTTTCATTTTTTTGTCCAATTCATGCAATAAGTTATCGTTGTTCATTGAACAAATTTGAAATGATCCGAGTTTATCCAAAATATGTCTTGGGTCAAATTGGCTCGTTACTTTCCTACTGGCAGTAGAAATCCTTGAAAATTACGCCATCTGTCTTCCTTAGAGTTGTTCAGTTTTTTTTTAATTCGTGATTGAACCTCTGCTATGTACCTCGCTGGTCAGGGCTGGCCTTGAGCTAAGGGAGCAACAGACCCTCAGCGGGGGCTCATATATCCCCCATATCTTTCTACTATCTACTTTCTATCAGTGTACTAATTTACTTGTCTACTACCTATTTCCTATCAATGGACCAAATTACTTTATAATTTCTGCATAGCCTCTGATTGATTTGATGCCTGATTTTTTTGTTGACATATAGTTAGCGATTGGCAAGGTTTCATGTTTTACTAACATTTTTCCCTTAAAGCGAAATAGCGGCAGGTTTTTGAAACACATCGCGAACAACTGAATTCTTAGATATTTGTGCTATTTTGCTCGAATTTAGCTTCTTTTTTCTATTCTAATTTATGCTCATCTGCATGTGCCGCATAAAAATGCTGGTCGCTGGTGTGCTCGATTTGTTTCAAAAACCGATAGGTATTTCGCTTTAGATACCTACGCAGCCACGCTCAACAATAAAAGATGTTGACAATACACAACCTTTACTTGTATTTTCACTATTTTCACCTCTGATTCTACTGTACTATTGTTCTTTGAACTAGTTTTTTGGCAACTTTCACTTGCTTATATGTCTCTCCACTCTCCCTCTCCCTCTCCATCTTTCTCTCGCTTCCCTCGTCTCTCCCTCTCTCTCCCTCTCCCTCTCCCTCTCTCTCTCCCTCTTTGTGCAAAATTTATTTTCCATAACTCGTAAAGGGATTTGAATATTGTCTGAACCGGACGTTTTTGACTCACTGTCAGTCTCACCATATAGGAGCTGGACAGGCTTCAACGCGCACTTTGTTGGAGAAATATTCCCTTTCACCCCAAAATATGATGTTTACTATTTTTTTTGCATCTCGTATAATAAGTGTTTGTCTATTATCAACTATCATCCTATGTATATAATTAATATAATATCATTTTCTTCTTATATTCAATATCCAAGCCTACGATATAGGCTATCATGATGATGCACAGTAAAATAGCTTACAATTAGACTCCAGAATCCATATTCACCACACAATTCCCCATGGGAAACTCCCCGTCTTTTTCTCTGCGTCTCTCACATTATAATGCTATTTTCTGTCCCCAGGGAATATTTCCCCGAGGGAATTGGAGTGGTGAATATGGCCTCTTATAATAAACTAGCTTCATCGCATACAGACCTAGATGAACAATATTTCTAAATAGTATTATTTCTCTTTTCTTTATAATTTCATTTCATTTTGTGTAGTGTCCTGTCCCTTTAAAAAACAAAGGGATTTTCGCGTCGTCCTTGGCCTTGAACCGCCACCTCAAAACATCAACCCACATGTAATCCGTGCCTAAGTTCTAAGTCTTTCTATATTCAAAGTAAAAAAGAAAACGACTTACTTGTTTGTTTCTTTCTAGTTTTTTTTTCATTGCAACACTATACATTTCGCACATAATACATACTCTTTTCGTCTGAACTCTTGCATATTCCCTAGATGTTTATTTTTTTAAAGCTTTATGACATGTGGTTTTGAAACTGGCAATGCAGGTGAATTTGTTTCAAAGAGCCGTGCCATATCACTGGATTTTCAGTTATATCAAGTTGTTTTAGATATAGCCGATGTATCGGTGGTGCATATTACTTGTGGCGTTATGCCACCAGGTTGCCGCTGATACTTGCTTGAGGTTTGCACTTTTGTAAAATTTTTGTTTTATTTCTTATTTTAGAATGAAAGTAATTAAGTAAATTGTTTATTTTGGAGTAAACTGAGCTAACGATAAGATAAGATAGATTACGGTACTTTTTCTCAAAATTTATTCTTCATTTCTACGATTTGTTAATAAAGAATGAATAAGATTTATGTGTGCGATATAGACAGGGGGGGGGCGATTTTTTAGATAGTATGTATAATGTCACAAAGTTATTTTTTTTAGATGAAAACTTTAGTATGTTTATTATTAAAACTAATATAGATGATTTTAGCCAAGGCGAGCTGGCCGGCGTAGTGTTCGGAAGCGTTTTCGGAACGTTGGTTATATGCATAGCTGTGGCGGCAATTTTATTCAGTTTCCTTCGACGACCTGCTAACGAGAGTAAGTCATGGTTACTTCTTTTTAGCTACGTACGCAGATACTTTATAGTTAATGTCCGCTTAAACGCCAGCGTAACGTGAATCTCACAAACAAACAAACAAACAAAATTGGTTTGTTTTTGTGAAAAAATTCAATAGCTAATATAAATTACAACCAACTGTTACCACTTGCAATTTATGTTGCTACCAGTCGGCTAGCACCGAGTGAGGCGACTTTCATTTATCGAAATTAGATATAGATTGCATAACATGACTCCCGAAACGTATCTTCAAGGTTTACCGTTTACACAGAGAGCAAAAAGGGAATGTTGAAGAATCAAGCAATAAATTAAAGCGAAATGCTAGCCCCTTGGAAAATTTGCATATGATAAGCAAATTCTATGTATCCTATGCTAATTGTGTACGATTGCCGTGGACTTTCGTACAAAATTAGCATAGGATACATAGGAGTTGCTTATCATATGCAAATTTTCCAAAGGAGCTAGCATTTCGCTTTAACGTTGGCCTACTTATACCAACTCCTGAAACGTATACTAAACAAACGCATTTGCTCTATATAATAAAATTTTTTTAGAAACGGTTTCAACTGCGGAAAAAGCCGCGTATGCAAATGCCGAGCCAAGTAAAGCCGAGCGGGGCTGTGACGCTGAATACGCGGAAAAGAGAGACAAAGTAAGCTGGAAACAGTACATTTATATTGAACTTATGTATTTCAATGGGCAAGGGGCAAGAGAGAGAGAGAGAGATAGAAAGAGAGAGAGAGAGAGAAAGTAGAGGAAGAATAACGAACCATAGTGAATAATAAAAATAGCCCAGACCTACCAGTATAAAAAAACTGTAGAGGTTGTCAATAATTAGATTTTATCGATTAAATTCGGAATTATGGGATGGACGAGTGACTCTGATCGACTGATCTATTCTGATCTGGTCTGATGTGATCTGGTCTGATCTATTCTGATCTGGTCTGATCTGATCTGATCTGATCTGATCTAATGTTACAAAGATTTCTTTTAGTTTACCCTCATCGACTCTTACCAATTGAAGAGAAAATGTGATTTCGGACAACAGAAATCGTTTTCGACCGAAAATGTGAACGAGGTACTTCTTTGATACAGTTAACTATTATAAAACTGATTTTAATACTAACTCCTCATTGCTTACCGGTAGCGTATCGTCAGTAATAATAATAATAATAATGGTTTATTGGTTAACAATCAATACAAATAAGGAACGTCAACCAACGGGAACCCTAAGACCCCGCGCTTCACAACGCGAAAGTACTTATTAGGGAGCAAATATATAGCTGTATGTTCTGAACTGGGTCAGTTTTAGAGGGTGGTGCAGTGGTTAGACAGCCAGGATGTCATGTCGCCAATTAATGTTCATCACAACGTGAAACTTGGCGTGCAAACGGCAACATTACGGCATGCATGAGGCGTGGAAAAACGTGGCAAACCGTTGGGTTCTGGTGTGCAAGTTGCCCGCCTAACGTTGCACGCAGCAACGACGTAGTGTTGCCGCTTGCACGCCGTACTCACGCAATTTCGCCTCGGTCTTTTGGCGCACAAGCGTTGTGATAACGGCGGGCAAGTTGCACGCCATTTCCATTGCGCGTTCCTTCTTACCCGCCACTACGTTGTCAAATGCGCTTTGCACGCCGTAAGGTTACCGCTTGCACGCCAACTTTCGTAGGTGTACACCTAGGAGAACACCGTAGCTTGCTGTTTTGGGTTTTAGTTTCCCACTATTGATGAAATAACTTTTTATTTTAGACTAAAGGAGAAGCTAAAGTGGTGGTCGACTCAAATGGACTCACTGGTCTGGGATTCTCAATTCACGGAAATATGACCGACGGGATTTACGTGAGCCAAGTGATGACGCAAGGACCAGCGTCGGAAAGTGGAAACGTCTTTGTCGGTATGGAAAATTTTATAAAAGTGTTTTCGATTATTGTAAAAGCTAAAAGAGCATTGGACAAGTGCATTCCTACGTTTTGTACGCAAATGAATATAATTAGAATAAAACATCGCAGAATCGCAGGGGGAATAGAGCGTCCGACACTCCTTTCAAAAACACACTTTTTTTCTGGGTCCTAATAACTTGGCCTCGTTTTGTTCTCCCTTTTAATTTCTGTATTTTCTAGGTGACCGTATTCGCTCGGTTTGGATTTCTTTCGAAAATATGGTATACGAAGATGCCGTGACACTCTTGTCCTATTCCTCTCCTTATAAAGTAAAATTGGAATTGGAAAGAAAGTTGGACGAAGCGGAGGAGCCAATTTATACAGGTAGAGAATAAGTTTGGACAACGTTAAAGCGGTATATCACGTGGTTTGTGAAAAGCCAGTTTGCATACAATGTTTGAAATAGTCCAGTATCACATTTTTTTGGTAGGATCAAGATAAACGTGAGCGTAACATACCCTGCAAGTGACCAAACGATAATAAAAATGATGGAAACAACTTGATAATCAATATTGTTATGCATACAAATAGATAAAGCGAAATAATTATTTGGCAATTATTGATTAGTCGCTTTTATTTTTGAATTGCAATTGATTAATGAACTGAGAATATCTTTAGGACGATCAGCTCGAGTCCACCCGTTATTCAGAAGCAATTCGTTGAAGCATGTGCACTTCAATCCTGTCGGGTGGGTTTTTGATAATTTAAAAATGACCACAAATGCAAAAAAATTCTTTGATTGGAAAATAGAGAAAGACAGTGTAGAGAGGGAGAGCGAGAAAGAGAGAGAGAGAGAGAGCGGCCGTAGTGAAACAGAGAAAACGATGGAGAGTTGAGAGAGCACTTTCAGAGAGAGAGCGAGACAGAGAGAGTGTGTGTAAGGAGAGAAAGAGAGCGATATATAGAAGTTTACATCTCATCTGTTACAGAATTTGTCCTGTACGAGTCAATTCCGAACACTCTAATCAGAAGTTTGGACTTCCAAAGGTAGCGAAAGAGCCTGTGAAGGAAGAGATGCCAGAGAAGTCAGTCGAAGACGAGAAATCATATGCTTCAATAGAGAACGAGGAGGCTCCAGTCAAGCAGCCTGCAGACACAACGACAAAAATAGAAGAGAACAGGCCGGAGACGCCAGAGAAAACGGAAGAGATCGTGCCGGTCCAGGAGATCACAGAGATCAATGATGAGGGTGGGTAGGAGTAGTTTTCTGGAACGAAGCTTAACGCGTTCGCGCGCTTCTGGCACTGCTATATATGGCTAACGACGACGAAAAAAATCTCGCCGCGCACCTCGCCCAGTCTTCGCCAGGCTCTCTCCCGGTTGCTGCGAATGCTTTGCAACCAATCCGCGAGGACCTGGCGAAGGTATTGCGAAGTCGCTGCGCACCATTTTATCTCTATCTACGTCGATTTCGCATTTTCGCACAGTCGTTGCGCCAGGGTTTCGCCGCGCACCAGTCGAGCGTCGTCAGTGGAACAGCTGGCGAGCCGCGCACTTAGGGCTCGGCAGCCAATCCTAGGCAAAGAATAACTCAACTTTAATTGCCTATTTTCCAGAAAAGTCCAAGATGTGCAAGATGTCTTCATCCGACTACTCATCCACTTCTGATGTGTCTTCATTGCCATCCGATTCGCCAATTAAGCTTTCGGCGGCAAATTCAATCGATAATCGATCGATAAAATCAGTGGAATCAGAAGAGCACTCGATTGGACAAACCGAAATATCGGACATGATTGAGGTACATATTTTCTCTAAACTCTAAATGAATTAGTTTCATAAATGTCCGTATTGTCAACTTAATCAAGGTTTAACCATTCTTGTCTTGTGTATACGTTGTCGTATTAGGAATAGTCTACTTTTCACTCGTGGATGCGATCACTAGAATATTGTAGTTTTTCGAGAAACATTTTTTCGTTGTTTTGGGTTTGCTTGAATTGAATCTAGCTTGTGAATCTAGCCTAAGCCTAAGCCTAAGCCTAAGCCTAAAGCACTGTCCTAAGATCGTAATTACCTAGTTTCAACATTATTCCAGCGACTTCCAACTCCGCCCTTGGCTTCACCGCCGGCAATATCTCCTACACCACCACCATGTCAGCAGTCGAAGATCATGCCACCCAGGGCAACGAGGTTATGCGAAAAGGTTTGTGCACTCTTAATCCTTCTTCTTATACATATTAATATAAAATAATAATAGTCGTACTAGTCTCCTATACTTATACTTTCAACAGTGCTAGAACTTACAGTCTTGCATTAACTTTTCTCTCTGCGTTGTGCAGTAAATTATAACATTTTCCAAAGTAACACGGATACCAACAACACCTAGCAATAATAGTTCTACGTAAACAAACCAGAGTTATTCAACATAGCAAAATTGCTGTACCGCTGAATGGACACATTACATGAGAATGGCACTCTTGTAGCGCAATGGTAGAGTGTTTGCCTACCAGACAAATGACGCGGGTTCAATTCCAGCCTCCATCACCCGTTTCCACACTAACCAGAAAGGAGTCGCCAAAAAGGTCTGCCAGTAGCCCTCCCTCCTCTAGAAAGACTTCAATCCCCATGAAGAAAACCCCTACCAAGAGCCGAATTGTGGGTTTTTACTCCTATTTAACCTTTTTAAAGCGATACGGCACGTGGTTTTACTCCCATATATGTAAATTTGTGTGTCTTTTGGGACAGAATGGAACATAATTTGCATATAATACAAGGGAATGCACTTGTCTAGCAATGCTTCAAGGCCACGTTCCATGTCGCATACCTTTAGACTTTAGCTTCAAATGTGTTCTACATACAACATACTTACGTTCTCTTACATACTACACTACGTTTTCAATTAAATTGTGTGGAAATTACTCTCTTACTTATTTCATTGCAATTTGAAACTTGATTCGACTGCTATAACTATTGAAACACCATCAACACGTGTGCCAAATAAATGTCTGTACCAATAAGGTAATTACGAGAACTTTCGAGAACGTCTAATTGAATCATCAACTTTGAATAATTACTTTCCTTAATTTTGAGACCTTGCAAGGACTTCTAATTCTATGATCATCTTTGAATAATTACTTTCCTTACATTAAATACGTTCTTCCTTCTAAACAGGCTAAGCGGAATAAGAACACACACGAGCAACAATTGCGAATTAGCTCAATTTACCTGATGATATTCTGCGGATTTTTGCGTAGAAAGAATTGGTGGAGTTTGGTAAGATCATTAGGATAATTGGAATAATTAGGGTAATTATGATAATTGGGATAATTAGGATAATTAAGATAATTGCATGCATGTTACGTAATACGGTAAGGTGGTGATTGGTGAATGGACTACAACTAATAATAGTTAACTTCTTATTGGAATGTCAATGTTAATTATCAGGGTGCATGCGAGAGCAGGGTGGGAAGTGGGAAGCCTCTATGGTCAATAAATTCGCCTAACTGAGCAAAATGTTGCAAGGATATATATGTATATGGGTGCAGGTTGAGCTGCGCTTTTATTAGGTGGTGAGTTTAAGTCGCAAAGCTAAACTACGCACTACAGCCCTGGTTTATTCTTTGTGAGTCGTCAGTTTGCAAGGACTATATTATATGCATTTTCCGTTCGCCGGCTTGTACCAAAATCACGATTTCAAGTTGATGACTTCCACGAGATTTTCCCAGGGCTTTAGCATGCGGCCAATTAGGCAATTATTGATTTTCTCGATAAAGCAATTAGGCAATTATCGATAAATTTACCAATTTTAAGCAACCGCCTACCGCACGAGCTCCCGAATTCGCCGACGTTAGAGTATCAAGAATACCCCGGAAGGATTCCATCAAAGAGACCCCAGTAGTCGAAAGGAAACTACCGAGGGTACCATCACCGGCGGAAGCTCCAGAGGTGAGGGAGCTTTCATTTCTATTTTTATCGTAAGTCTTATCCTGAGGCCGTAACACACAGGGAGCCCTCCCAAGTCTCACGAGCGCTCTGAATCTCTTCTGCGCTCGCACTCTCTAGCACTCTTTAGCTCCCTGGGGAGGCCAGGTGGGGCTCCCTGTGTGTTGGTGAATACGGCCTCTGTAGCTTTCTTCCTATATTTTTACTTCATTTACTGATGCTTACACTCTTTTACTCTGTTTCTATAGATTGCTATAAATCTCTATATTTACTCGCGTCCATATCGCCTGCTCTCTATCTGCCCCAATGCAAGTTTCCTCACCTTTGAAAATAGCAGCAGTTTCTGTAGTGTCTGAAAATGTTAAAGCCAAATACCGGCCTGTTTTTGAAGCGCATCGTGGACAACTGAATCCCCACGTATTTATGCTAATTTACTCGAATTCAGCTCGATTTTTTTCAAATTTATTTGCATAAGCCGAGTGGCACATAAGAACGATGTGTTTCAAAAACCGACCGGTATTTCGCTTTAAAAACAAAGGAATTGTACTCTGCTGGAATATTTTATGCACGACGTTATTTCTGTATTTTCTTTAGAAAGATCCAACAATCTGGAGTCGTCTTTATCAAGAAAAGAAGGGCCAATTAAGGAAAACGAGGGAAGTTCGGGCCAAATCAGAAGACCCAATGTAAGTTTTAGTTTTTATTATTATTTTTTATTAATTACCTACAATAAAAACTAGTAAACATTAATTAATAGAATCAGAGTGGATGCTTCCAGCTTCGCTGCATTATTTTTCGATGTTTATTGATAATTATAACTGCAATTATCAACATTGACGATAAGGCAGGTACTGCATAACTTGCTTAATTTTGTTTTACAATTGTAAAGTTATTTTGGTGAAAGGATTCGCTGAAACGTGCTAAATTTTAGTGCATTTATTATATCCCCTAGATCAAATCAAGTCTTATTTCGATATTGAGCTTAATCTAATGAAAATCCCGGCAAAATAGTCAGCTGTCGTGTTGCCAACGGCTTGTTGGCAAGAAATATTGCCATGTTTTTCTCAAATATTTTCTTTTTCAAACTGGATGGAAATAAAAAAAATCAGATTTTCTAGTATTTAAAAATTTCAGCACCTCCTCGGGAGTAGTGTATTCGTATAAAGGAAATACGTAAGGATAACCATAGTTGTAGTTTTGTGTTTGTGCATGTTCTTTCCTGTATCTGACTGTCTATCCACGAGGATTCTTTCAGTTTCCTTTCATTTTGAAATTTCTGTATTTACCTGAGTTATCCGACTTTTCAAAGATTCAAAGTGCACTTTTTTTCCTTTCCGCCGAAAATTTTCAACTATCCGATGTAACACTTCTCATAGACCCATAAAAGTTCTCATACCCAGCTACGGTACTTTCTTTTGCCTAATCTTGCTGTAACTAAGGTAAGGCTAAGGTAAGGCTAAGGTAAGGCTAAGGTAAGGCTAAGGTAAGGTAATGCAAGGCTAAGGTAAGGCTAAGGTAAGATTAAGGTAAGGCTAAGGTAAGGCTAAGGTAAGGCTAAGGTAAAGCTAAGGTAAAGCTAAGGTAAGGCTAAGGTAAGGCTAAGGTAAGGCTAAGGTAAGGCTAAGGTAAGGCTAAGGCAAGGCTAAGGTAAGGCTAAGGTAAGGCTAAGGTAAGGCTAAGGTAAGGCTAAGGTAAGGCTAAGGAAGGCAACGCAAGGCAAGGCGATGCCGTTTCACGAACTAACGTTTCTCTTTCAGCTACGGCACGTTACGACGGGACCGCCGCGAGCGACTAACACAAAACGACGAGCTTTTAGAAAAGCAAATGGAGGAATTGAGGCAATTGGGTGTATTGTAATTGATGTAATTACACATTTATATGATTATTTATGTTTTTATCGAATGTTGATTTGAACCAAAATGTTCAAATGAGTGTTTGCACTTTGATTATTGGGGTTATGCGTCCCGAGACTACCCTGCCAAACAGATGCCACATTTACCACTCAATTCCCCATGGGGAAATTCCCGTCTGTTTCTCTGCGTCTCTCACAGTAGAATGCTACTTTCTGTCCCCAGGGCCCAGGGAATATTTCCCCGAGGGAATAGGAGTGGTGAATATGGCCCCAGGGCATGAGTCATCCTAGCCATACGTACCCATACCAATACATACATAGGAAAACGGAATAATGCTTTCGAAATGAAAAAAAACGTCGGTGACGGGTTACCAAATGGATTTCACAAAACAAAATTGTTGCTGACCATGCTGTGACCAGTTGACGACGGTTTTCGAGTATAGTTGGTCTCTAAGTGGACTCCAAGTGGGCGGCCCACGAAAAAGATAGCGAAACATCACCAATATTTTCTTCGTTTCCTATGTATCAATGGGATACCGCATACGCCACCAAAATGGTATACTTCTCCGTCCTGTATTATGAGTCCCTTGAAATACAAAGCGTATCAGTACTTGAGTAACTTGAGATCTGATTGCTGAATGCCATTATAGTTTATTAACACGTATTCTCATTTAAAGCGATATAACGGCCGGTTTTTGAAACGTCTGTGGGTCAACTGAACGCCAGTTGCATGCAAATGAATATAATTAGACTAGAAAATTGCGCAGTATCGCGCAGTTATTTGCATCCAACACATGACATGGAAATGCATTGGGCCATCATACGTTTCAAAAACCGACCGCTATACCGCTTTAAATTTTTGCATTGCTTTTGCTTAAAGAAATCCAAATTGTATCGAAAACCGAAGTAGAATATTGTATCCCAAGATATGTGCTAGAACTTACAGGAATCTTCCCGTCTCATTGTATCTCTTTACTTTTCTGTGATATTGATTTTAATACTTCTATTTTACCTCTGTATTACCGCGCACACATACTGTGTGGGCGATCGTGTGGGTGTATGAAAATTCGCTATGAACTGATCTTGAAAAAAGAATTAGCATATGTCCCACTTCACACTAACAATAAGCATCATATTGTTGCTTGAATTACGACATTTTGCTCACTTTTTCATATTCTTCATTAGTTTGTTGGCTCACGATTTATAACAACGGATGTATATAAGTAATATTATACTATATCTTATTTATGTGCTGGTCCAAGCTCACTATTCTGCCCTATAAACCCTCCTTCATAGGGAGACTTACTAAACTAGTAGTCGCCAGGAAACATAATTTGTTCCTTTCTGTTTTATTTGCGGTAAAATCAAGATAATTTGATCTAATATTTGTTACATTTACTTTCATTTTATTCTCCATCTCTTGCCATGTGCTATTGTTTCTCTCCCAATTTGAATAAAGTTTTTTTTAAAGGATTGCGTGCTCTTGGCGTAGAGAAATTTGTATTCCGTTTGCTCTGCTAAGGACCTCAGCGAAATAGCCATAAGCCGTGAGCGCTGTATTATTGTTGAATAAAGGATAAAGAAAGGAGTACGAACTTGAAGCCTAGAAGCATTGCATCATGACTTCTGAGGCCGGTTTCACCAACATTACCGTGTGACACTGAGCTTCGGTGTGCAACAAAACAGCGCGCAAAGTGAAGAGATACAGACAATTATAGACATTTACTTCTCGCGTAAATTTTGGTGAACCGTAGACGCACGAAACATAAAAAAAACCATGACATACGACTTTCTGTGGAATGCTTATATTATGTTGGTTCACCGTTCCTATTATTGCGTAAGCAACCAGCAAGTTTGTTGTCTCATCTTTGTATACTCTTGCTCGGGGATATTTTTCCGGCTCCTCTCCTCTTGGTGAGGAGATCATTTCTGATCATCACCTTCTCTCTCCCTCTCTCGGTCTCTCTGTCTCCCCCCCTCTCTCTCCCCCCCCCTCTCTCTCTCTCTCTCTCTCTCTCTCTCTCTCTCTCTCTCTCTTCCGTCATACTCCGTACTCACTCCATACTTTACGATGCCTCTTTTTATCATACCTCGCCTTCGAAGTCCCTCACTCTCCCTCTATCATATCTCGATCATTCTCCTCCCTTTTCTCCAGTCATCCTCTCCTTCTCTTTCTCTTTCCCGACGACAACTAACCCACCAGCGGGAGTCGCAGGTTGAGCTCATAAACAAACATCATGCCCAATCAAGGTACGGTATACTATTTTTAACTTCTTGTTTATTTTTAATAAAACTTGTCACACATTATTCATGAGTAACCGAAATTTTCAAGAACTTTTTTTCAACAGATGAGTAAGAGCGAAAACTGCCCAGAAGATTGTATTTTTATATTATTGAACGAATTTACGTACAGCGTGAAACGTAACTGCCACTTTGCTTTGTTTACCAAACGAATATTTTCGAGCTTCACATAGGGAATGGGTGAACCCATTAGGTGATGGTTCAGAGGATTTTTCGTGGACCAGCCCATTTGGTGTCCACTTCGTGACCATCTAGTGAATTCGTTTTCCTGTGTTGCGGCTCTTAAAATTGCAAGTTACCCACGGCAGCATCACTTTGCATTGGAAGAGTTTTGTAGTACAATAAATATTTTCTATTGACACTTTTTACATGTGAAGTTTTTGCTACCTATTTGCTAATCAACGACAACCCGACGAGGTATATACTTCCTTCTCTTCATCATATCAGTGTGATGCACAACCTGTGATTTTATTTAATAAGTAAATAAATTAATATGATAAGCTAACAACCTTTGGATATTTTTACAACAAAATCCTTCATATTTGCCCTCATAGATGCCATTTTTTGATCAGTTTCTTGTTTTTAAGTTAGGTTGCTGGCTTATTTATTGTAACTTGAAAAGCAACGCTGAAAAGCGCCCTTGCATCTGTAACCAAAAATAAGCGAGTGCCATGTTTTTGTATGCATCATCATTCTGTGACTGTATATTCCTTTCGGTTTTCAGTTGTACACAACGCGTTTAAAAACCGGCCGGTATATCGCTTTAAACTACCAAAAGGTAGACGCGTAAACATAATGCTCCTTTCTTTTACAGCAATTACACTCTTTCAAACAATTAGTCGATAGCATCAGTAGTCGGTGATATTGTTTATCACTCGGCCATAACGTAGGCGTCTAATGGATTTGCTTTTTTTCATACTCTTTTTACATTTTTCTCTCTATCATCCTCTTTCTATCGTCTTTCTCCGTTTCTGTCTTTCTCTGTCTCTTTGTCTCTCTCTCTCTCTTTCTCTCGCTCCTGTACAGGCTCTCTCTCTCTGTCTTATAGGGAGAGAGAGAGAGAATTCCCTCCAATCGTTTACCTCACGCATTTCTCGAGGAAACAGCTGACGATGTCAAGTCGACAGAGAACGCATGCTTATCCTCAGTGATCTTAAACTCTTAAACGAAAACAGTCATATTGAATTTGTTTATTAATTATAAATAAGAAGGGTATGCAAGCACATAATACTAGTCACGTACAGCCAAGTCCGCCATCGCAAAACAAATTGAGAAATTGTTCGAAACAAAAAATCCGAATTTTTTTGAAAACCGTAGCACTTCCGCAAATGAGTTGGGCTTTATTAGACGGAGAATTGATATAAAGAATACAAAAAAAAGTCGGTTGTCCTCAACCCCATTGCTTAAAACTGAATAACGGACAGGTTTTGATACTTTTTAGGGACATGTAGATTCTCCTATGTTGTATGCAAATTAATATAATCAGAATAATAATTTTGCAGTAGTCGTGCAGTAATTTGCATACACTACATCGGAATCCAGCGTCTGCCGCATGTTCCAAAACTGCCGATATACGATATACGGCTTTAAGAATATTGTAAGAACCACGTTTATTAAAGCGAAATACCGGCCGGTTTTTGAAACGCATCGAGTACACCAACATTCTTATGCGTCATATGCAAATGAGCATAATTTAACATAAAAAATAGACCTCAATTCGACCCCAATTAGCATAAATACATAAGAATGCAGTTGTCCATGATGCGTTTCAAAAACCGGCCGGTATTTCGCTTTAAAAAAACGGGATGATCCAAACGTGAACAATTTATTTATTTGTAATATAAAATTTTATTTTAGTTGCTGATCGTTGGGAGGCTACATCCTCTGAAGAGGAGGAAGAGTCTGATGATGAGGTTTGCATTATTTAAAAATTTTTTTAATTAATTAACTTATCAGCCTTTTAATCTAAAAATTAATCTATAATTTGCTAATTGTTTATTTGTAACACTTTATTCTTATTTCCCAATGATGGTATTAATTTTTTTGGCTTCCTAACTGGCTATACTAACGCTATACTAAATTCAAAAACTAGAGCTCGCTTAGTTGGATTTTTCCCTCGTAAAATTATTACAAGCACGATTGGAACATATGTGGGGTCTTGCTAAAACGCACTGAACGACAATTTCGGGAAAATATGTCTCTGAAAATTTAGTCTTACGGTTAGGGAAATATATGAAAATCTCACAGCGATATACAACAAAATATGATTTGTCTTTTAAATAGATAATTTTACATATAACGAAAATACCTAACCTTGATGAGCGTGTAATAGAGAATATACAAGCGTACTATGTATTATGTACTATGTGTGTATTATCTACTGCAACGATCTTAGTAGATCGTGAAAATTACTTTAACTTCACTAAAATTTGAAGAATCATTAACAAAGTTATTTTCAGCCAGTGGTGCCAGTGCATCGTCGTACCTTGTTCAAAATCGCCGGTCAGGGTGAATCCGGAGGAACTGCTTCGGGTTCTTCAGAAGCAACATCGGCCGCCCCAGGTTAGCTTACACAATATATGCAAATTTTGCTCCCTGGCCACCACTCTATTTGGGAAAAATCGAAGGGGGCTGGGGTAAAATTTGCACTGCAGTACTGAGGCCGTTTTCACCAACACACAGGGAGCCCTCCCTAGGCTCAGGAGCGCTCTGAACCTCTTCAGCTCTCGCACTCTCTACGCACTCTTTAGCTCCCTGGGGAGGCCAGCGAGGGCTCCCTGCGTGTTGGTGAATACGGCCTCTGGAGCCTTCGCCGGAGGTGCAGTGCTACGACTGCCTGATACAGAAGTTTGATATAGCCATAGCTCTCTGCCCGTTGAACATCATTGTTTGTATGTCTAGATGACTTTTCGAATGATACTCCACATAAAATGACAATAAACTAATATTATTATCGCAGCACCAGCGCCAGCCCCGGCACCCGCGCCCGCAGCCACCCCACAGGAGGCCAAGTCACAGGTTCTGCAGGAGATCAAGCAGGTCACACATCAAGGTGATAAATAGAAATAAATAATTCACAATAGTGCCCAATTAATGCCAATTGAGCCCCCCTTGTATGAAGGAGCAGGCACATGGAGCGTGAAAAGAACTTTATATTTATTTATAAGAAAATATTTTCTTTATAAGACTAATTGTGCTCTGAGAATTATGTAGTAACCATAGTTGGTCAGTAAATATGAAAATACTAGTTGCTGACTGTCATACGTATCATTTTTTAGCCGAAGCCGCAGCACCAGCAGCTCAACCGCAGGAAAAGTCTGAAGAGGAGAAAAGGGCACTAGAGCAGAGACAGAAGGTTATATTTTATTTATTAGCCAATCATTTACGATAAACACAGAAAAGGTTCAGTGTTCAGTCGCTTTTTTATAAAAAAAGGTAGATAGGTCTGTTGTAAAACATGTTTGTCTTCGGGTGTCAATTTGCTTATTTGTCTTTTCGATATATGTTTGTGGTTACCTTTTCCCTATGATCTTAGTTCATAAGTTCATTACGAATAATGTAAGATAAGCGGTATTTGTCATAATAACAAAAATAATGAAAGAGTTAATGGAATAGACAATCAAATGGTCAAACCTTCCTTTGATTATAAGTCACAATATGAACATGCAGCACAACAATGCTGATGTGGAAAAAGTTGCTGTTTAGTACAAGAAATGTTTAGGAACTTGAAGCCCAGAGACAGGCGCAAGCTGCCCAGGCAGCCGCTATGCAACAAGCAGCCATTGCGCGGGCACAGCAGGCCCAGCAACAAGCTCAGCAACAGGCTCAGCAGCAGGCCCAACAACAGCAGCAAGCTCAGCAGCAACAGGCCCAACAACAGCAGCAAGCCCAGCAACAGCAACAAGCTCAGCAGCAACAGGCGCAACAGGTTAGCTTACGAAAACTTTTATGGTGAGCGGCTAAAGAACCTCTCGAGAACCTGGCAAAGGTATTTGCAAACAGAATTCTACAAATATTGCAGATATTTCGCCGCGCTGAGTTTGCGCACCATGTTTTCGTGAAATTTTCGCACCACCCCATATGGAAATGAGCTAACCTGTAGTGATGCACATTTCGGAAAAAAATATCTCATTTCTGAAAAAATAAATTGTAAGCAATTCGACCTTTCAGGAAGCTCAGGCAAAAATGGAAGCGGTAAGAATATAATAGAGAATTATCATGCATTTGCTTTTGCTTTTTAATCTTTTATTCATATTTTGACGTGGAGTTTTACGCTTTCTTAGTCATTTGATTTTGACCTAACAACTTCGCAGTCATGCTACTACAGAGCAAGGAGTTGTTGTTCTAGGACAATAGACTTAAAGGGATAGGTTCATCTCGAATTGCACCTTTTTTATAATTTATGTTGATAGTATGACCTATGACGGTCAAAATGCGAAAATTGCAGTAAATTTCCTTTGATCCCCGTAGTAGGAGAGCTTGCTCAAAAAAAGCTAAACTACCTCGAATATATAGCCGCCGGGCTGGAGGCGCTAGAAAATACAGGGCCTTTTATCATCCTCTGTCTATCACAACAATATCTGCACCTCCATCCCGGCTGCGCTATTTCCCACATACCATGGCTGCGGTACTCCAATTGTTTTATAGATTCGAGGTAGTTTAGCTTTTTTTGAGCAAGCTCTCCTACTACGGGGAGCAAAGGAAATTTACTGCAATTTTCGCATTTTGACCGTCATAGGTCATACTATCAACATAAATTATAAAAAAAGGTGCAATTCGAGATGAACCTATCCCTTTAATATTAGTCTCGTGAAGTTTCTAGACTAGAAGTAATTCTTCTAGACTTCTAGATGCAAAGCTTGTCTTATGCTTTGTTTACTTTTTATTTTCTAGTATGTAAACTAGTTATAAGTAATTGCTCGAAGCGCTATGGCACGTGGTTTCTAAAGCGCAAACTGGACAAACTTATTCCCAATAAATTGGGTGCACTTCTGAGCACTGAACATAAACTCTGTCCGGAGTAAGCTTCATAACCACGTGTCATACCACTTTAAATAAACTAACAATATTCCGAGTGCCATTATTTGTAGTCGTCGCAGATGCGTGTTGGCAGTACCAAAGCACCAGCACAGTATGAAAGCGCATCAGATAGCGAAGAGGAAGAAAGTTCTTCAAGAGCTGACAAGGAGAAGCAGGTACTTTAAAGGGAACAAACACCCGGTTGACGAGAACGAACCTCATTAAAGGGATGGGTTCACTACAAAATCACCTTGTTTTTATGCTTTACTTTGATTGTACAAAGGAAAACTTAAACAAAGAGCATAAAAAATATTCCTTGAATTATTCCCTAGGGAAGATATTAGGTAAAAAAAGGTGAGTATTGATCTTTTTCCGATAAAGTTGTACTGCAAGATAAACTAAGGAAGCTAAGAGAAATGGCTGAAACACACTGTTTTGAGCAAAATAAACTGTAGTCTTCATCGTTTATTTCACATAAAACAATGAAAAAACAGTGTGTTTCAGCCATATATCTTAGCTTCCTTAGTTTATCTTGCAGTACAACTTTATCGGAAAAAGATCAATACTCACCTTTTTTACCTAATATCTGCCCTAGGGAATAATTCAAGGAATATTTTTTATGCTCTTTGTTTAAGTTTTCCTTTGTACAATCAAAGTAAAGCATAAAAACAAGGTGATTTTGTAGTGAACCCATCCCTTTAAACATAAATGGACTGCATGCTTCACTTTAAACTGTGCGAGACAGAGAGTATATACTTTTTTTAGCTCTAGCCATTAGAAAAGTCTTGGTTGCTCGCTTTCCTAACAAACATTTGATTGAATTCGGACTAACATAAATCATGTATGGAAATCTTTATTTTAACAAATAATTACAACGCTATCAAACATGATTTTATATATGTAAAGACAAAGGCAAAGGCAAAGGCAATTAGAATCAAATATTCATAAGATCTTGAACTAACAACGGGGGTAATTGGATAAACTTGCTGTATTCATTCAATTAATTTCGTGGTGGCAAGACAAAATAAATAGACAAAGAGAAACGTACCCTACAAGAGTAGTTGCTTTGCAAAGAAACTAGCCTACTGGTGAGCACATTATCCACTGCTCTGGTCCTCAGGCGCGCAGCGCGCAAATGCGTAACCGTGTCCGCGGAAAAAAGATTGCAAATCTGCATTGAAAAATTCGAGACCCAGGAAACCTCTTTTCTGTGTCTCCGACTTTCCCATGTTAAAAAGCCATCTCTTTTCCGCGGACGCGGTTACGCATTTGCGCGCTGCGCGCCTGAGAAAGTAGTGTGAGGAGCAAAGCGGTACGGAACGTGGTGTCAGAAACTCCGGCACATAATAAAACATGCCCTTGGAAGGCAGTGGTCCACTACGTGTGTCATATCGCTTTAAAGACGTACCCTTTTTATGCTGCTCCATTTTACCGTGACCACGGTTGAGCTTACCTTTAACACAAATATTTAATGCCAGGTTAGCCTAAGCCTAAGCCTATGAACTTATTATTTCATACAAACTCTTACCTTAGTTTAGGCTAAAGCTCAAGCCGAGGCAGAGCGCAGAGCAGCGGAGGAGAGGCTTGCACAGACAAAAGCACAGCAAGAAGCCGCGCTGAAGGCTGCACAAGAGCAGGCGAAAAAGGCTCAAGAAGAGGCGCTGGCCAAGGTTCGAAGTTTTGTCTAAATATTACTTACATGAGTAGTTGAGTATGTCCTATCCATATCTTTCTAAATCATGTAACAATCTATAAAAAAAACCACATGGGAGATTACAGCTTACCGTAGGAGTTGGTAGAGTTAACACTGGGCATGAGCCCAGTCATAAGCTCACAGGCAGGTTATAAGCACAAATTAGCTCCTGGAAGATTGTTCACAAAAAAAAAACTTTTTCTTTTAGGCTTGGGCCACTATTTGCGGATTTCATGATTTAGTGGTTAAATTGCGCTTGTTCTCATATTATAAAAAAAAATAAGAGACAGGAAAAGAACGGTAAAAACATACATAAATCCTTCTAGGCCAAGGCGCAGCAAGAAGCCGCTGTGAAGGCAGCGCAGCAAGCACAGCAACATGGTCAACAAGAAGCTGCAGTAAAGGCCGCACAAGAGCAAGCAAAGAAGGCTCAGCAAGATGCACTGGCCAAGGTACCGTTTATTTAAGCGATATACAGGCCGGTTTTTGAAACACCGAGTAGACCTGATATACTCAAACGAAAGCCGTCAAGACCACTCTAATTGTTTTGTATGTCTATATTTGAGAAAAATGAGTATGGTAAGCAAACAATAAGTCTTTCCTCAAAGAGGAATGAACATAAAATATGTATCGTTTTAGGCCCAGGCCGCTCAAGCTGAAGCACAGGCGCGCGCACAACAAGAAGCAGCGAAAAGAGCTGCGGACGCTAAGGCGCAGCAAGAAGCAGCAATGAAAAAGGCGCAGGAGGCACAAGCTAAGGCTAGTTAAAACTTCCAATGTATGTTCGCCCATTCGGAAGCAGGATACGCATAGATTTGACACGGTATCTAGGTTACCATGATGTTACGCTCCGGTTACGTCATGCCCCGAATGCTTACCACGCTCGGCCGTTTCATGTTGCTAAAAACTTGGATTAGTTGATATGGAATATTCGCTTTGGTTGTTGAAACAAGAAAACAAAGACTATTTTTCTTTTGGGAACAGCCCAACAACTAAATGCACTTTTGTTCAGGTTTATGGCCAGGCTTAGGCGTTTCCTTGACTTTACATACAGATTTTAGGCCCAGGCGGAGGCTCAGGCCCGCGCTAAGGCTCAGCAAGAGGCTGCACAGAAAGTAGCACAGGTAGAACACTATCATACTTCAATATAGAACTGCTATTGCTTAGCATTGATAGAGATAGAGATAGAGATTGAGAGGGATAGATATATAGAGAGACAGCGAAATAAAGCGAGAGACAGTGAGAGACAGAGAGATAGAGATAGAGAATGAGATTCGATTAGGCGTAGAATCATATATCACATTCATGGGAGTTGAAGCTAGCCCTTCTTATATTATTTTACAAATTCAAATTCGTTTCAGGCCAAAGCCGAAGCGGAAGCAAAGACCAAGGCTGCACAAGAAGCTGCTAAGGCGCAACAACTGAAGGCCCAGCAGCAAGCAGCACAGCAAAAAGTGGGTTTTCGCATTTTAATGCGATATGACAGGTGGTGCACTTTTACAAATCATTTCCGCAAATGTTCTGTGCCTGCTTCAGTCGGAAGGGCACACATATGTACCTTTCAAAAACCACGTACAATACAGCTTGAAGCCGGTTTTGCGATTTGCTATGATGGTGAAAGTTCTATTCTAGAAATTGGTAGTACTCTCATTTTTCTTACAAAACACTATTTTAGTCGCAAATCCCTGTGAAGGCTGCACCTGGACAACAACAGGCCGCGCCACAACAACCGCAACAGAAACAGGTAGATACTTTTAAATATTTTGCTTACGAAACGAAACATGCAGTAGGGTTTTTTACGTCTATGTCGCGGATACGACACATCAGTGTATGCGATCATGGGAACACTTATTGAGTGAAATGGTGAAATAAGTTTCGTTCATGAAACAGCGAGTTTTGCAGCAAAACTCTGGCAATGAAACGGGGAATATCGGGAACGCGAGAGAGAGAGAGAGAGAGAGAGACAGAGAGAGAGAGAAAGTGGATAGACAAAAGGAAGGCCAGAGAGAAAAAAAAAAAAAAAAAAAAAAAAAAAAAAAAAAAAAAAATAAAAGATAATTAAATCGATAATAAGCAATCGATAAATCGATAATTAGCAATCGATAAACCGATAATTAGCAATCACGGATTCCCCTACCCGAGAACGGGCCCGCACCCACAACGCTTCAATGGGTAAGAAGGGACGGCCGAATATAACCAGCTACTGAATGTTAATTACTACTGAAATAAAATATTATATAAAGTACTAATTGATAAAAAAAATTATAATTTATTAAAACTCTTATCTTTATTGACATTCAAAAAAAAAACGAATGATGATGGTGAAGCGGTATGGCACGTGATTTGGAAACGTACGCTGAGCAATACATATATGGAAGTGCCAGGATACGTTTCACAAAACGCGTGGCATGCCGCTTGGAGTATATAAGTGACTAGATTTTATTGTTAATATGCCTCACTTGTTCGACTATACAGCTCCCCAAACGCATACCATATGCTTCAGCTAATTGCCCATCTGTTTTGAGATAATTGACTAACAAATTGCAAGTCAACCTCCTATCCTACAGCTTAGCATTGTATTGCTAATTATAAGCTCAGTCGTACGCTACCTTACCCTTGGAACTTGGAATACATCTCTCCATCGTACAAATACTCTAATTAACGGTAAATTTCTCAATTCTAAAAGATGCAACCCATACTGATGCAACCCTCAAAGTTGCTTGATAGATTATATAACTATGCACATTACGTTATCTAAAAATAGGCAACACATCATAATAAAAATAATTTTTAGATGCCGAAACAACCAGCACCGGTAAGCTATAGTTGATAGTAAAGAACAAGTCTGCTTTTTTTTCTCCTTGCCTGTTATAGTTAGTGTAGAAAATTAGAACCCTGTCATACTGATGCACCTCGCAACTTATCACCTGAGGCTGTATTCGCCAACAAACAGGGATCCCTTCCTCGACTAACGAGCGCTCTGACTCTCTTCTGCTCTCGCACTCTCTAAGTACTCTTTAGCTCCCTGGGGAAGACAGGGATGGCTCCCAGCGTGTTGGTGAATACGGCCTCTGTTCCAAGTTATTCTGCAAATCTGGAGTATCATAAAATTCTGCTGCTCCCATTTATTTTTCTGCATCCACGAATCCTGCATCAAATTCTGTTGCATGTCCTATCTGCTAGTTAGTTAATGGAAAACTATATATTTAATTTATTGTAAACCAGACGGCTCACGCCGCCTGAGGCAACTTACATGGAGATATGATTGGTTTAGCATGGGCATACTTATATACACAGTTTCAAACGTATCATAAGAAATTCACATAATAGGAATAAATTGCATATGCATACTTCGATATTGAGCTGCGACACTCTTTTTATACCCGAACACGAAATTTACATTTCCGTAACGCACATCGGTATGCAAATTAGGCTACAGTTACTCTTTTATATAATAAGATATTTCAGGCTCCGCCTCCAAAACCAGCTCAACAGCAACCACTGGTACGTAGACTTTATTTGTTTTAATTTTTAATTTTTTTCGTTTGTGGTTTCTTTTAAATTATCAGGCTAGGCGAGCAGGCGCACTCTCGACCCTTGCATATTTGCAATTTGCTAGACGACCACATTTCCATGTTAAAGGGATCAGCTCACCTTAAATTGTGTCTGTTTTTTTTGTTTCTTTATTTTCTATAAGGGATAGTAAAAATTTGGAATAGAAAAAGTAGTGTTCAATTTCAATACTCACGAAGATATTGGGTGATAAAGTGGTGGATTGGTCGGGCCGAAATGCAAAAAGGGCAATTATCCTATACAAACAAGGCAGGACAATTGCCCTTTTTGCATTTCGGCCCGATCAATCCACCACTTTATCACCCAATATCTTCGTGAGTATTGAAATTGAACACTACTTTTTCTATTCCAAATTTTTACTATCCCTTATAGAAAATAAAGAAACAAAAAAAAACAGACACAATTTAAGGTGAGCTGATCCCTTTAATACTGTTCCATTTCCATTTCTGTTCCGGAAATACCCAGAATGGTATATAAATGTGTGCACGAGATTGCAGCAGATTTCAAAAACCACGTGTCATTCCGCTTTAAACTATTTAGCAGAAGCCGGATGCGGCTACACTTCAGAAAGCTCCAGCGGTAAAGGCGCAAGAGCCACAGCTTCAGTCTGCTGCACAAAGCCATGCCGTGCGAACGCCCATCAAGCAGCCTGGTAATTGTCTATTGAAAATATTTTTTTTTGTAATTATCGGATAGTATCGGATAGTACTGTATGTAAATTTCCGCAATTTTTAAAGCGATATAACGGCCAGTTATTGAAACGCATTTTGGAGAACTGCATCCTCATATGTTGTATGCGAATGAATATAATTAATCGCGCCGTATCGCATAAACTACATGGGATTGGAGCATGTGTACCGCTTTAAAATGATCAAGCTCTGCATGTATACACAACATGTGGGAATACGTTTGATTCAAGAACCGGCCGTTATATCACTTTAAAAATTTTAGGAAAGCTTGCCGCTCCACAAGAAACGGCAGCTGAGGAGCCGAAACCCGTAGAGCCACTACAGAAGAACACGGCGCTCCGACAGACAGCAAAGGTGGGAATTGATTTTAAAGCGATGTGACACCTGGTTTTGTAACATGATGGACAACCGTTATGATTACATTGTGTATCTTTCTGTGCCGGCCGAGGAGAGCAGAGAAATTGCCATATAATACATTAGAAGGCAGCTTGTCCACCATATGCGCAAAAACTGCGTGCAATTCCGCTTTAAACGTAGTGTGTGCCCTGTAAAAGGAATAGCCGAAGGGTTATTTTTTTTGACTTATTATAATTTCTCGTTCGATGGCCTTTTGCTCGGTTCTATGATGTTCGAATAACAATTAGTCCTTTTCTCTTCTTCCTTGTTGTTTTGTTGTCTACTACGAATCTCTCACCAACTCTCTCTCTCTCTCTCTCTCTCTCTGCAAACTTCTCTCCAGTCTTTTCCTCCAAATCAAATACCCCTCTCTCTCGTTTTACTTTCTTACCTCTTTTTCTTAATATCCATGCGTCATCATCTCTCTCCGATATTTAAATGTCCTCTGTCTTCTTTATCTCATCCTTCTTCTCGTCTCTCTCTCTCTTTTTCTCTGTTTCTCTGTTTCTCTCTCTCTGTTTTTCTCTCTTTCTCTGTTTCTCTCTCTCTCTCTTTTTCTCTCTTTCTCTCTCTCTACAAATCGTCTTTTTCAATGACCCTTTCGCCCCCGTCTCCTGCAACACATAGCTTATATCGTAAGGCAGTGCCAGTGTAACATTAGAAAAATTGAGAAACACTTTCGAACGGAATAAAATAAATACTCAACAAATTGCTTACAAATATATGTTTCAGTCATCAAATAAAGGTCGAATTGAAAAAAGTAAACTATTACGTCTTGAGTGATTTTATGAATACAATGTTTTGGTTCCGACTAATGTGGCTCTGCTAGAGTACGTATAAAGTTCGAAATGTGTTGGCGTGTTGAAATGATTTAAATATTGTACTTCCCTGTTTAGAAATGGTATACTCTCTCCATATGGGGACGTACGTAGTTAACAAGGGACAGTAGGTACTTGCCGAGCCTTTAGGCTTTAGGACTCCCAAGGTATTCGAATAAAAGAAAAGAAAACTTCTTATCTTTATGCAACAATCACCTTTAGGTTCAAGAGTCGTCTATGACCGATGCTCCCTCCAGACAGATCCATACCGCCGCCCTCGCTAACGTCGGTCACGCTAAACCGTCGGTCAAAATGACCGACGTCGAGAAGAAGTTTGTAGAGAAGTAAGGACTTTAACTTTATTGTTAGTGAAGTTATTTGGTTTGGTACTTCACCTAAAATATGCTCCGCTCAAGCTAAAGAATAGGATGCAGATCGAGCGTAGCAGGCCGTAGACAATCTATTCAAATTCCGCGTTAGTTCACAGTGATTCCATGTATTTCACAAGATGTGTTACCCACCTAAATGTCGACCTTACTACCTACCGTTGGCCGTTGGGGCGGCCTACTCATACATTAATGGGAAGCCAGGAGTTTTGCCGCACCGCTCCCAAAAGTTCCGGGTGGCTAAACTTTGTTTTGATAACCTCAGCACCTATACCTATACAACTGTTCTCTCAGTCAGTCATCACATTGATTTTGCAATCATTTATGATCAACACCGCAATCAATCTAGCAAAAAGGTGCAAAAGCAATGTGATGCTGAAAACATTGGATCAATAATGCTGATTAGCTTTCCGACGAGGGTTATTCACTAAACACTCAATGCCTAGCATCTCTCCAACCTAGGAAATGAAATTAATGTAATTCAAATGTTTGTGCAAAGTGCACAATGAGTACTAAGGCGGCCCTTAGCCAAATTTGATGAATTTAGATTGCAAATGAAAACTTGGGTTTTGGTCGAGAGTTCCTAACGTTAATTTAGTTCCGTTTTGCCATGGATACCGATAGTCTGATTTATCTATCTCCAAGTATGAATTTAGATTGCAAATGAAAAATTGGGGTTTTGTTCTAGAAAGGGTCGAACCCGCATCTTCGGCTATCCGGGCCAATGCGTTTAACATTACGCTACCGGCTAAGGGCGGTCTTAATGCTCATTGTACAGTTTGCACTTTGCAGGAACATTTGAATCATATCTCCAAGTATTTCAATATCGTTTTAACCGTGAAGTTAGAGGGTTCTGATACATACATATGTATATTTATAAAAGAAAGTTATGGCCAAGGCACAAAAATATATAAAAGTTGCACCCCTTTTCGAAGATAGAGCACACTCAGCACACCAAGTTTGTTCCAATTTGCATTGTATTTTGTCAGGAAATTCCAAACTTTTTCAAGAGATCTCTCAAGATTTCCGCCAAAAATCAGCTCCCGAGGCGAGAATACCAGGTGTCGATAAATTAATGATTGGCAGGTAGATCAGTGGGGGAGAGGACAACAAAATCGTCTAAACGAAATAAAAAGAGTGGATCATGGATACATAGAGAGATAGAGAGAGAGAGAGAGAGAGAGAGAGAGAGAGTAATATTGTACATCATAGGGAGGAGGTGCAGCCAGAGAAGCAGGCGGTTTCGCGAGGAGGCAAACTCGCGGGAGCCGAACGCTGGGAGCAAGAGGCCCAGAACAGGGACCAACACCCAGACATGGCGCTTGAGCGAGGACCCGCTGCTGTAAGAATTCAGGTAATGGTGTTGATTTATCGATTTTATTGATTGAGATCATTATTGATTACATGTAAACTTCAGATTGTATGGTCCTTTTGTTCGCATGGTCTGCCAAGAGCCGACTGTTATATATACCGCTTTAACCTTTATACATTCAGGATGACGCGTGTTGGCAGACACAGCGCCGTGTGGCGCCTGAAGTCGCGCCGCCTCAAATTGGACGCGTCACGATTCCGGAGCTTACCGACGAGCATGAAGTGCAGGTAATGTCGATAGTCGGATAATTGTGAAATATGTGCTGAACAACTTCAATTGCACCTATTACATGCAAATCATTGTGCCCTTCTGTGCGAATAGCATAACCTTGATTTCGAAACACGTGTTTACCCCTTTAAAATTCCGGAGAGAGATCAAAAAAAGAAGAAAAAAAAAAAAGCAAAAAAAATGTGGAATTTTTTTTTGGGAATTTTCTTTCCAAATGGAAATATATGAGCTAGTGCTAGCCTGGTAGACATACGTTTCAAAACTCAGATATAGGTACCGAGTTTTGTGTATGGATAATGGGTTAGGCCATCAACCTTGTTTCAACTTTCAGCAATTAGCAATATAGCAACCGGTTTTTGTAACGGTCCTTGGATAACTGCTTTCCTATGTATTTATGAAAACTGAGCTCGATTTTTTATTATAATCTTACTCATCATTTCCATATGATTCACGAGGATGCAGTTCTCCAAACTATATTTCAAAAACCGGTTCTTACATCACCTTTAAATACGTAAAAATAGCAAAACAGTGTCGGCTGTGTTCATTATGTAGGTCAAACATAAGTAAAGTGTCTTATAGAATGTAGACGTATTGAAACATACAAACACCGTTTTGACTAACTGGGGTTCAAAGCAAATTCATAGTTTATACTGACGTTTTCGTGTGTCAATCGCTATGTATTGTGTGCGAATTGCTCTCTATTGTGCGCACTGAAATGCCACAAACTACGTGTCATACCGCTTTAAAGTCTTATATTTTCAGCGCACCGTAATCGTGACCAAGCCGGTTGGCTTCCAGAAGGTGCAATGGAATGAATTCCCTGAGGAACACACTCCCGAACTGGGACACGCGCCCAAGGTCAAGAGCCAAGATTGGGTCCCGGTCAACCAGGTAATCAATCGATAAATTAATCGATAATGGAAAAACATAATCAATATTTTTTTATTATGTCAACTTTCCTAGTCTGTCACATATGAGATCTTCTTCAGTGGAACTTACACCTGTCTCTGTTTCACACCTTGACTAATTCAGGGTTCCCTTTTTAATTATTTCACCAGTTTCAGAATTACATAGCTAGCTCAGTGTTAGCTAACAATAAGTACGCTGCTAACAAGGTAAATCGCTAATCAAGGAATGCTAACGCTGTGTCTGATAGGAAAAAGCGTGGAAGAGTTCGGGACTCCCATACCCATCACATTTTTTTTGATTTGCCCATTTTGTGTTTTGTCGAAAGACGGCCTTTTTATGAACCGTGTTTGGTTTGAGTAGCACGCGGTACAGCGGAAAAGTTCATCCGAAAACTATGTTTGCAAATAACGAGCGACAAAAAGACGGAACACAAAACAAGTAGTCGAAACGGAGAGAGAGAGAGAGAGAGAAGAGAAGAGAGAGAGAGAGAGAGAGAGAGAGAGAGAGAGAGAGAGAGAGAGAGAGATAGAGAGAGAGAGAGAAAGAGAGGAAAAGGAGAGAGACGGATAGAGAGGAAAGTAGAGAGAGACGAGAGGGCGAAAACCTAGAAGGTTTCTTTGCATTGACTACGTTGTGTGCTCAGTGTAGATCAAACTTTTCTATATAGGTTCATATTCTTCTACACATGTTTCATTCTATCAATTTTTTTAAATGGTAACAGGAACCTCTTTCGTACTGTTTTCCGCTCAAAATAGTTTGGTTGCAAGCACTTATCAAGCCAGTTATCACATAATCTCTATCTCTATGTTTTACTTTTCTCTCTCTCTCTCTTTTCCTCTCTCTCTCTCTCCCTTTCCCTCTCTCTCTCTTTCCCTCTCTCTCCCTCTCTCTCTCTCTTCCTCTCTTTCTCTCCCTTTCTATGAGCTCCTTTTCGACAAAGTACAATTTCTCTTTCAACGTTCTGAATTGAATCTCGATTAAAAACACAAACAACTTGACTATTATTCATCAAAACAAGCATATAGTCATGGTGTTTACTGGTTCTCAAAAGGTCGCCTATAAAAAGAATATTTTTTATGGAATTTGATTACTTCGTGGCTGTTTTTCCTTGCTAATTGGAGAGACCAGTAATAGACAGAACGAAAATGTCCAAGAAAAAAATGCTTATTCATATAGTTAGAACAAATGCTGCAGACACTAGTCCTGATTTTAAAGAGGTGTAACATCCGGGTTTGGAAAATATTTTTAACCGTACTTTTTTTGTTCCCATGTTCATACAACATATGGGAATGAATTTGTCCAACATGCGTTTCAAAAACCGGTCGTTATATGTATGGATTTAAGAGCGATGTCTTTCCCGTTTTGGGCCTACGCTGTACCCATTTTCTTCATCATCATGCAGTGTCCCGCAGAAATGTTGGAATAACTGTTAAAGCGAAATACCGGCCGGTTTTTGAAACGCAGCGTTGACAAGTGAATTTTTACGTATTTATGCTCATTTGCTCGAATTTAGCTCGATTTCTTATTAAAATTTATGCTCATTTGCATACGCTGCATAAGAATGCTGGTGTACTCGATGTGTTTCAACAAACCGGCCGGTATTTCGCTTTGGTTCCTAACTTTAGCATGCATGTGATGCTTTAAATTTATTTACCAAGAGGGCACCGTAAGTGGTCTCTTTGTAGTGATACCCACACTACTGACAGTGACACTGTAAAGAATATTTCCCAAGCTAAATTTAGCATAATTCTAAATACTTCGCCTAATTGCTTCCTTGTTTGTCTGTAATTACGACTATCCATTGTCTCCGCACTAAACACGTTATTGTCGGTTGTCGCACTATGACATCAACCGTATTTTATAACTAGTTGAAAGCAAATTGCATGAAACTTTCGGATTTCCTTTGAAGCAGTATAGTATTGTACATACTTTGGGAAATTTGCATATGGTAAGCATATCCTATGTATCCTATGTAAATTTGGTGCCGGAAGCTTGTCGTGGGCACCAAATTTGCATAGGATCATATGCAAATTTTCCAAAAATCTTTTAATTTTTTTACAGACCTTTCCGCACACGAGTCGCGATAGGCTACAATACCTAGAGTATAAAAAAAATCAAATAATGCGTCATCAACGCAGTCTATGCTCTATGCCTCGTTTAGTATAAATGTCATGCTTTGATTTTAGCAAAACAGACCAAACTACGCACCAATATTATTGCAAACTTGCAGTGATCATGCAAACAAGTCACCATACTGCATACATAAATAACTAAATATCCACGAGCCGGGCAATCTTTTCGGCAAAATATGATATGATCATTGATAAAAAAAGTATTTCGCGTGTGACTGATAAATAATTAAAAATCACTTCATTGACGTATTTGGCGTGAGGTTGAACATATCAGATGTGTGTTTATAAGGTTTCAAGTAGTTCCTGAACCCTGCCTACCCTACGGTCTCTGAGATGTTGGTCAAATTTTGGTCTTTACTTGGTCCCTATCGATACATTTCACTCATGAGCATTATTCACATACTGATTACTTGGTTTGAATTTATTTGTCGTTATCAGTAATTAAGAAATGAATGGAAGTCAGTAATGGTAGAAGTTTTGTCTGACTTTTTTATATTTTTTTTTATAAACTATCAAAATTCGTAAGATCTATTGTTTACTTATAGCTAACCGTAACTCATAAAAGCCAATAAAATAAGACCAAGCCATTTGACGTTGACGAAACTTTCCAAGAAAAAATACTAAAAGAAATACATTTTTCAAATTTCATTACGTCATTTGTGACTCAAAGGCAACGTCGGAATAACAAACAGTATTATGTAAATATAGGTTACGTGGCGGGGGTGTAAGCCGGGTCCCGTATCGTGCCTTACAAAATATCAGGTTACATTACGCGAAAGAAAAGTGTATGTGAGTATGTGCGACATTTCAACTTTTCGAAAAGTTGTTTGTGTTTGAGGAAGATCATTTTTCTCTTACTATTTAATATTCCGCCCTAACCAAGTGCGAAATAAGAGCGGAAGGTATAAAAAGAGAAAACATAACATAGAACTAGGGTGAGGTAATGCATTTTTTGTGTATTCTTTTCCTCTTACTCGAATTTAGCTCGAGTTTTTATTCTAATTTATGCTCTTTTGCATAAGCTGCATAAGTGTGCTGCAGTACCCAATGCGTTTCAAAACCCGGCCAGTATTTCGCTTTAATTTCAAATTTATGGGGGCTAGTTTACTTTGCGCACCAATTCACATAATAATAAAGGTTTATTGATTACATAAATAACATATACTCAAAAGGCACCCTAAGATAATGTGGTACTAACAATAAGCTATCAGCTGAATTCTACTTCCTTGTGTTCAAAGGGTCATTTTGCAGCTCTCCTAGTTAAAAGACATAAGCTCGCCTAAAGGCATAAGTGCGGGTGTGGTTAAGCTTAAACTACACATAGGTCTTAAGTCCTATCTCTCTCTTTCTCTCTCTCTCTTTACCTCTCCCTCTCTCTCTCTCTCTCTCTCTCTCTCTCTCTCTTTCTCTCTCTCTCTCTTCCTCCCTCCTAACAATTCTGCATCTCTGCTTCTCTTCTGACGGATGTTCTCTCGTCCCTCTGAAGCACCTCTCGACCTAAGCTTCCTAAGCTGAAGAGACCATTAGAGTTCATGAGAATTTCGTCCTTGTTTCAAATTCATGAACTTTTTTGCGTAGTTCCATACTCTTCACATTAAAGTGATGTAACTGCTGGTTTTTGGAAATGTCCATTTTTTTGCATAGACTAATAAATGTAAGTATATCGTTCTACTTTTTCAAAAACCGGCTGATATACCGCTTAGCGGAATGCCACTTGTCCAACAACATATGTTTCACAAACCCCTCTTATATCGCTTCACCATTGTCCATGTAATTCTTCTTTTTTTGCGTGATTTTTCGTGCATTAAAAAAACTTGGTCAAAAAGTTGATTTGTATCAGCTCTTCAACATACGGACTTCATCAGTGTAAACATGATTTTAAACCTCCGCTTAAATTACCTAAACTTTCAGCAGGAGGCCGAAATTCAAAAGGCCAGCTACATGCCCAGCAGAATCAACCGTGTGTGGCCGCCGCCCGAGGAGCACCTCGAAAAAGAACCGTGAGTTACAGTATTCTGGATTACTTTCAAATTTTACGCTACGTACTTTACGCCTCTCTCTCTCTCTATCTCTCTCTTTCTCGCTCTCTCTCTCTCTCTCTCTCTCTCTTTCTCTTTTCCCTCTCTTTTGCGTGAAGGTATTACTGTAGGGAAATAAGCGAGGATCATTTATTAGCCTTGTTGGCCATGTTTGTTTCACTAGTGGAGTTTTGAAGAAAACGAAGATAAATTAGGCGTGCACAAAAATATTAATTTTTTTGTTAATTTTCTTCTTATTGCAGAGAGCAAGTGCACGCAGTCAAGGCAGCTGAAGACCAGGCATGGATCCAGCAGGTATTGTTAATAATAACATAGCCATTATTTTTGCCATTTTCTGATGAGCTTGCTAGTGCGGAAGTAAGGGAACCAAGAAATTTACCGTACTTTAACCTAAGTTTATTTATTTATTTATTAAATTCAGTTCATTTATTTATTCATTAAAGAACACCACAGGGTGTGCCTCACAATGAAATGATCAAAAGAAAGTAGTATACAACTCGTCGTGTTGTCGTTGATTAGCAAACAGGTGATTTGATAATAAAACAATGGAAATCAAGCGTACTGTATAGGTAATGGTGTCGGAAATTTCAAGTTCCTTCAAAAAGTTCCTTCAAGTAAGGATTTCCATTAAAAACCGAGCGTAATCTTTATATAATCAGGCCCATTGACCATTTTTTTATGTTTTCAGCAACAAAACGAGGTTCTGAAGTTCGCGCCTCGCACTTCCCGTATCAGCCGTGCCTGGCCTCCACCTGAGGGAGAAGTGATGCAGAAGGAACTTAGTGAGTTATTTTATTATATTCCTTAAAGCGAAATACCAGCCGCTTTTTGAAACGCATCGAGTACACCAGCATTCTTATGCAACTTATGCAAATGAATGTAATTTAGAATAACAATCGAGCTAAATTCGAGCAAATTTGCATAAATACGTAAGAATTCCTGTCCACGATGCGTTTCAAAAACCGGCCGGTATTTCACTGTACTACCGATTTCCGAAAATTTTAATTTTTTTTCTTCAGAACACATTACTGGTGACGGCGCAAACGCGCAAACAGTACATAGCCCAAATTAAAATTTTAATGGAATTTTGACATGACACCATCCCTTTAATGTAATTAAAAATTATGCTTGCCAAAGTACTCTGGACACCACTTTGTTGAGCACTTTTAAGATAAGTGATGCTCCGCCCCCGAGATGATTGTGTTCGTATATCCATTTATTTAAAGCGTTTATGTGTCCAGTCTTCGTAGTAGCATGGCATCGATCATGTCCTGTTCGATTACCTACTGTATCCCCGAATCCTTCCCTTTAGGACCCGCCCACTTGGGAGCCGTCCAATGGCCACCACCTGAGTCCGAGCTTCTCGAGCAGGAAATGGTCGAGGTTCTCCACAAACAGCTCCCGGTCAAGAATATCGATCGTCAATGGCCGCCCGCACCGCCTCAGTACCAAAGTACGCACCCGGACGACTACGGTAGCTAGAGCACAACACATAGTTTGCATGTGACAAGCCGATCCTCTAATTCTAACATTGTGCGTCTTGTTGCTAATATTTTGTGTGCCCTTGTTTTTTATAGGATAAAATGGCAGAGCCTTGCCTGAAATTTTCAAACCTAAAAGACATTTTGCTCACTAGTTTTATTGTTAGGTTAAATGCTAATGACAATTCATAGATAGAAATCATCAAAAAAATTAATGTAGAGAATCTTATTTAGTCGTTGAAAGGCATCAAGAAGAGGTGAACGAACAACCTGTGGAGCCCGCCACAGCACAGCAACAGGTAGTTGAAGAGATTTATTATGTTCTCTCTCTCTCTCTCTCTCTCTCTCTCTCTGTCTCTCTCTCTCTCTTTCACACGTTCCTTTTCTCTATCTGACTCTTAATCTCTCATCAGAGTTTTCTCTGTCCCTCTACGTCTCGCTGCCTCGATGTCTGTGCCTTCGCCCAAAGTTGGACGCATATGCATTACTGAAATAATGTTACAAAATAATTTGCATATTCACTTCAGGTGCAGCAGCAAACCATGCGTACCACCACACAGTTTGTCCGTCAACCGATGGCCGCCAAGTAATTGCCCTAATTACCGTCCCAGTATATCTAATTATCACGCATATATGCTAATTATGACCTAATTGCTTGTAGTTTGTATTCAAGCAATTGAGTATGTCTGCGTCTTTTTGTTAGCACCACTTACAAACACATTTTAACACTTGCATTTCTGTATAAAAATCCAATTTGAACATGTAGCCATCGACAAGTTTAAATAATTTTACACGTATTGCTTATTTATGAGTATTGTCACAGGTTCTTCAAAGACAAGTGCCTTTACGTTCTTACGCTTTTAAGTTCCGTCCTTCGTCTGATTGACCCTTTATTTCCGCTAATGGTTACCGTATCCACCAGTCCAGTTTGAATTCCCGCCATTTTCGTGCGTCGCGTGCGGTGTTACTTCTTATGGCTCTTTTGCGAAACGCCGTTTTTTCTTTATTTTAGCTCATGGAAGTTCGGCAACTTGGATGGCAGAGATGCTCCACAGGCTCAATCATAATATTTTCTTGAGAATATTTTTTTATTAATATTAAGTGTATTGTACAAAATTGCGCTAATAAACGAATGAGTGACTTGATGTTGGTTTTATGGCTATGTGATGTGCAAAGTTACTAAATTAGTATAATAATGTCCTTGATATAATACCGAACAGAGAGTAAACGAGGAGTTATGCTCGTTTTGAAACATTTTGGTTTGGTACAAAGATACTGAGATACATTTGGTTGGTTGTGGAATAAATTAGAAGAAATGAAGAAAAATCTAATAATTAAAGGTTAAATATATTAATTAACACATTAAAATCATAGAAGTTGTATTCGAGATAAAAAAAATACTTACTGGGAACCTACTATAAAAAGCATTGCGCGATTTTATATTCGAAATATATTAACATTTCCGGGCACAATATCAGAAATATTTACTACAACTAGAAGTTCTGGCTGAACCGTATTTTCTAGGAACATATTTTGAATTTCCGAACCTTGTTACAATTCATGTTTTTTTGATAAAAATGAATCTGTTTATTTTGAATAAGATGTTATTCCGTATTGCATATACTACATTGACACTTTGTATTACGATATGCTCAAATTTCCTAAGATAATACATATTTTTGGTTTCAGAGTTATTAGTCAAAACTATTACCACCTGCTGCAAAAAAAATCGGTCATACATAACGACATAAATGATTCCCCTCTAATTCTACTATCTACTATGTCCTGTTATACAATGCCTTAGATTCAAGGAGTAAAGCTCCTTTCAGTCTTATGATATAACGCGCTCATTATGTAAAAAATTAGTTTGGATAAAGTGAAATACCGTTCGGTTTTTGAAATACATCGAGTACACGGGCATTCTTATGCAGCTTATCAAAATGAACATAAATTATAATAAAAAATCGAGCAAATTTGAGCAAATTAACGCCGCGAATGTTGCACCCACATTCTATTTTGGGCACAGAATGTTGCACCCACACGACAATTTATACCCCGTGTTGTTGGTACAGCATTCTTTTAAAATCCTAGCATTTTTACGCCGATCGTCGTAGCTCTTATTGATTTACACTCCCAGTTTACACCAAACTCCCACAATTTTGCACCAAAAATATTGCAGCGGGGCAACATGAAACGAGTAAAGTTTGTGCGAATTCAAAATGTTGCTGCACTGCAACTATGGGTTAAAAAGATGTGCGAGTTAAAAATATTGCCGTGTTGCAACTAGCCGGGGTTAAACCAGCTAACGAACACATAATAAACACCAGCTAACGAACACATAATATTAAAAAAGCCCATAATAGTATGGTATTGATGGTTGCAATAAAAAACTGACCCGGCTGTCTTTAAACTCTTTGAACTTGGTACATTTGATCATGCAACAAACAATATTTGTCCATTTAATGACAAATAAGTGTTATTAATAGCTTCCGCTTCCGCGAACGACAAAGATGCTCCACTACATCGATAACTTGGAGTGCGCAGACAGTGCCCATATTGACTACGAGTTCTTTACAAAGAGTTGCGGAACGTGGTCAAGCTTTTAAAGGTAATGTGGAAGTGAGAGAGAGAGGATATAGAGAAGTAAGAGAGAGATTGATTGCGAAAGAGAAAGAGAGAAAGGGGGAGAGAAAGAGAGAAAGAGAGAGAGAAAGCGCGAGAGAGAGATAGCGGGAGAGGCAAAGAGTCTATAAGACGATTAATAAGACACAGGTTGCGATAGAGAGGGTTCTTGAAGGAGAGGACGAGAGGGAGGGAGAGAGAAAGCTCGTAATGGTCAATCACAGAAACTCGTAAACCGTAAAAAAACGGAATCCTTCTTCAGCTCAACTTGGACGAAAAGTACGTGGGAATGTGATGGAAGTTCAGTTTCCGATTCCACTGAATCCACGGGAACTTCCAAAACTAGCTCTTCGGGGTCCTAGACGACGTCGAACTCGTCGAGCACGGCGTGACGACGTGGTTGGGACCGGAAGGAAATCAGTCATTTCGTCACTCGTCTTCCGAGTATGGAGAGCAGGATCATCACGGACGCTCTAAATACTAAAGTAAACATTTGCAAAGGAAATGAACTCAAAAAAGAAAGTCAAAGACAAGTCAACGAGGGGAGAGGGAGAAAGAGTGAATTAGAAACAGAGAACGAAGGAGTCTACTTACCTACCTTGTATATGTTGCATTCCATCATTTCCTCACGACGTTGTTCACTAGAGTCGTCAAGGCGAATGACACGTTTTGGGAGATCCTGAGTAGAATAGGCGACGCATCCCAGATTACCAGGTTCTCAAGGTCCTCACTTCAGTCCATGTCAACGACCATCATTCTCTCGACAGTCTTATAGTCCATGTACGATTTTTTTGCTGCATCACCTAAAAAGGAAAGAGAAACCAAGTGATCAATTCATATTAACAACAAAAAGGACGTTAATAACAAAAATACAAATGATGGGAAATCTTCAAACCCATCCCTTCGGAGTGTCCTAGACGATGGCGAAGACGTCGAGCACGGCGTCACTGACGACATGGTCGGGCTCGAAAGGAAATAAATCAGTCATTTCGACACTCGTCCTCGTAGTATGGAGAGCACACGGTCATCACGGACGCTCTAAATAGTAATGTAAACATTTTCAAAGGAAATGAACTCAAAAAAGCAAGTCAAAGACAAGTCAACGAGGGGAAAGAGAGAGAGAGAGAGAGAGAAGTTTGCACTTACCTTGTATATATTGATATTCCAAAGAACGATGCTTTCATCACGGCGCTGTTCACGAGAGTGTTCAAGCGTCTTACATGTTTTACGGCGATCCCGAGTAGAATAGACGACGCATTCCAGCTTACGAGGTTCTCAACGGCTTCAGTCTATGGCAACGTCACCTTTCTCTCGCCACTCGTAGTCCATGGAGGATTTTGTGCTGCCTCAAAGATGGAGCATGGAGCCACCTAAAAAGGAAAGAGAAAACAAGAAGTTGGTATGATCATTTGCCTACTCACTGGCTTTCCTGCAGGCTCAGGTGCACGATAAGTTAAACCGAGGTAAGGGCTGACGCTGACGTGCCCAACAACTATTTAGATCGAGCAATTAACTAAGTATCTTATAAACAAGGCTAATATCTACACCACGAACTAAAAAAAAGAGAAAATGATGTAAGTGATAAGTTATTAAATATTTCACGAAAAGGCCGATATAGGCACTTTGTATTTTTTGTGAAATAAAGTATTTATAGGTAAGGACAGAGAGAGAGAGAGAGAGAGAGAGAGAGAGAGAGAGAGAAAGAGAGGGGAGAGAGAGAGAAGAGAGAGGGGAGAGAAAAGTATTGAAACAGAAGAAGAAAACCTGGAATTACGCTACAGCTATGTTGCTATGTTACCTACCAAGAAATCTCCTAACAACATAATCAATGTTTGCTCTGATGATATTAAGGCAAAAAAATAGTTTGAACGAAACACAAAGGTAAGGTTCTATCGTTGGGGACTCCAAGTTTTCCCGAGAGCACACTCCTTCAAAAATCAAAAAGTACAAGTGAAATCTAATGCCCTAAATAGAACGCGCACTCTAACGGCTCTAAATCGCTCTCACGGAGTCACCCGGTCAATTCGGAGACCGGTCTAGTGCGGCCCACGTGGGGCACATTCTAAAACGGAGCCACAATTGCTCTCTCGGAGAAGGCCGGCCCGAGCGATAGTGGGACCCATCTCAGAATATGATCTATTTAGGGCATTCGACGACAGTTATACTATTTGATTAGTGAAACACTGTGCTCTTGGAAAAAAACTTGGAAAAACAACGTTAGAACTTTACCTCTGTATTTTGTACAAACTATTTTTAACGAAATATCGTCATGGCAAGCATGGATGCTGCTATAAGGAGATGACTGGGGAATTTATGAAATCTAATTTTTTTTTGGGAATTTGTGAAATCTTATTTTTTTTGGGTAATTATGAAATCTTATTTTTCCAAGTTTTGCAAAAGAATTCCAGACAGGCACAGGGGGGGGGGGCTAAAGTTGTTAAAGTGCGCATTGGTCTGGTGCTGACTGCAGTGTGCAGATCATACACAAAAAAAAACTACAGTGTCATAATTTTGAAGTTACGAAAAAAGGTCAGAGACAACAAGATTATTGCAACCTTTTCAGAAAAGTGATTATGAACGGAGAGAAAGTTTTATAATTTACAACAAGCCCCGTATATAGTGGAAGTCAAAAGAAAATATAAATAATCTCTAGAATATTTATGATGTATTTGTGTACTAAGTGGCCCAAACAAGAAGTGGCTAAGGAGTGGCCAGCTTTACGATGCTTTTTTATATTAGGAAGGGGCCCACCGAGATTTCAGCGAAGTGATCAATCTGTCCATTGATGTCCTCGCCAACGACGAGCTCGTCAATGAAGTCATGAAGTGTCATGACCACCTCATAGAGCAGCTGGTGGCACATACGAGATCCAGTCCTGCTTCTCCACCTTGCAGGAGCGATCACGAATCTAAATTATAACTTTAAATGTTAGTTTACACTTCGCGGCCTTCCGAGAAAGCTCATTTAAGCATACTGATAATTTATCAAAGTTAGCGCCAAAGAAAATCGTGTCATATACAAGTTTCACTGACACTTACAACAACGTGCTCGAGCGTGGGTGGGCTTCTCTGCATGTGTGATCCGAACGGGCTTCTCAAGATGGGTAGACCGGTCTCAAGGGACTCCCACAACGTGGGAGGTCTGGTCCCAGCTGGCTTCATAGCCTGGGTGGTCCGTGCTTCTGAACGTGGGTGGTGCACAGTGGGAGGTTCGATGGCAGAGGTTGAGACATCCTAAAATAATATCAAATAAATCTCTCAATTGCAAGCATCAAAAACAGGTCACATGCAGCCACCTGGTAGATCACAATCAAATATTGTTACTACATTTTGCGAAAGTGAAACCACAGTGCCAGCTTTTTTTACTATAAAAGGCGAACCAATGACAAAACGTGGGTGATCTTAATGGGCACTCCACCGTGGGTGGTCCAAATAGGGGGAAAAACAGAAAATGTATCTGCACACCCAACCAATACTAGAACGCCTGAGACCTGATAAGGTCTCAAACACTGAAATAATACTAATGAAAATCAATTAGTACATAAACTTACATGTATACGTCGCCGTTTAAAGACTCAGCTTAGAATAGTAGCATAGTGAGTTGTAAATAAGCGGGAATAAATTGGTTTCCATCCTTCTTATATACCCCCTGTTTCCCGCAAAAAAAACGAATGTCTTCTTCTTCGAAATCTTAATTGCCTGGGCAATTTCAATTGTTACAGTGGCCGGCAATTTCTGAACACAACCAACAAACAACTTTCCTACCAATTTCTGATCATAAACTTTTTGATTTTTGATTTTTGGCTCTGTTTTGATTGTCCATTGAGCGAAATTTAATTGCCCTAATTACCGCTCCACCCTGACACTAATTGCCCCTAAAAGGCGGCTATTTTCCAAAATGCGCGGGAAAAAACCGCAGAATATTGATAATAATTACTTTTGTCTTTCTTCGCATTTTGTTTTGTTTACTTTGGCTTTGTTGTAGAATAAAACTTCTAGTACTTTTTTTTCGCTTTCGCTACCGTTCCACGTTTGCTACTGATAATAATGTTAACTATAAATCTTTACTTTCAGCTGCTTTGCCACCTTGCCCGCACACATGCATCCTCACATATGGTATCAGAGCCTGTCAACTATTACCTGATTACTTCTAATAACGAGCTCCCCCCCCCCCACCAGATGCGACTCCCAGGGAGGATTTCCAGAAGGAGCAGGATCACTATTAGAAGATCGAAGACTCAGGTAACGATTACATTGCATAATTACATTACATGTGGACTTTCCATCTTGAGTAGCCAGTCGTTCACACCACCCATGTTGATGTGCAATAATCCAATTGATATTTGCTAATAGATATCACTGCGACAAAAGATCGATGTTCTTTAGCACTGTACGATTTGTTATCTACCGTATGCTTGTTAATTAACGTTTGGTAGATCACAAATCCTGTGTTGTTAATTAAAGATCAATAATTATTGTGGATGATGATAAATAATGAATGGTTTGTGATCTACCGTATGCTTGTCTTGCATTTGCTCTTTTAGAGACTTACTCTAGTTGATCAACACTGATTGTTTATGAGCTATTCTTTCAGGAGATAGTCATATCTGCTCACCGTCCTTCGCACCCTGCTGTGTCTCACGCTCTTGCTCATCCTATCGAGAATGCGACCACCCATGTTGAGAAGCCCGATGAGACCACCCACGTTGAGCAACCCGTTGAGAGTTGAGACCACCCAATGCACTTGGTTGATGCTCCCGCCAACGTTGTAAGCGTAAACTTCACTGTAATAAGTTTTGTTCATGGATTTGGCATTTTGTATGATCACGTAACTTTTATTATTTTATTGCCGTTTTCACCGAGTCGCTATGCTCGTTCAGAATTCAGAATTAACCTTACATATAAAGTTACCATTTAGATAGTTTGTGAGGTTCGTGCTCGCTCGCTACTACGGGATCCACGCGCAGGCTACAGCTCGAAATGGACCAGATGCGCCAACAACCGTCCACATCGTCCAAGAGTTCGTTATCGAGCTCGTCGTTGTCGAGGACACCCTGGGAGCGCTTGAGGACCACGTCTCGGAATCTCGGTGGGCCACTTCCTAATATAATAATAGCAGAGCTGACAGTAATCTGCACCCACAAAAATACACTCCTAATGATTTTGCCTTCGAAACATTAAACTTAGGATTCCATTTTTTATTTGAGCTGCACTCTGCTGTCACTACCATACCCCCCTGTATTCTTTAGTAGCTTGACATCCCTGTACCTTTCGGTTACACCTTTTCAAAACTTTACAATTAAGATTTCATAGTTTTCATAGAATAGCCGCGCCATCACATAGCTGACGGTAGTTCGCCCCCTCTCTTAGTGCGTTCTTTTTTATATAAATCCCATAGTCATCTCCTTACAGCAGCATTCATGCTTGTCCTGATGGTATTCCACTAAAAATAGTTTGAACAAAATACAGAGGTAAAGTTCTAACGTTGTTTTTCCAAGTTTTTTTCCAAGAGCACAGTGTTTCACTAATCAAATAGTATAACTGTCGTCGAATGCCCTAAATAGATCATATTCTGAGATGGGTCCCACTATGGCTCGGGCCGGCCTTCTCCGAGAGAGCAATTGTGGCTCCGTTTTAGAATGTGCCCCACGTGGGCCGCACTAGAGCGGTCTCCGAATTGACCGGGTGACTCCGAGAGAGCGATTTAGAGCCGTTAGAGTGCGCGTTCTATTTAGGGCATTAGATGCACTTGTACTTTTTGATTTTTGAAAGACTGTGCTCTTGGGAAAACTTGGAAAACCAAGTATCGAATACTATCTCTGTATTTTGTTCAAACTATTTTTTCTTTTAATATCATCAGAGCAAACATTAACACTGTTGTGAGGTGGAGACTTCTTGTTAGGCAACATAGTAACGTAGCTGTAGCGTATTTTTTTCTTCTGTTGATACACTTCTCTCTCTCTTTTGTCTCTCCTTACACATATATATATACAAGTACTTGATTTCACAAAATTGCAAAGTACCTACATCGGCCTTTTCGTGAAATTACTATAACTTATCCCTTATAAAACTTCCCTTTTTTTAGTTTGTGATGTGGGTGTATATTAGGTGGAGATATTAGCCTTGTTTATGAGTTAATTACTCGATATAATTAGTTGTCGGACACGTCAGCCTTTATCTTGGTTGATATGTTCGTGCACCTGCGCCTGCTGGGAGGCCGGTTGGTAGACAAATGATAATTCCAATTTTCTTTTTTTTCTTGCCTTTTTTAGGTAGCTTCATCTTTGCCGCGGCACAAAATCCTACCTGGACTAAGACTGGCGAGAGAACGACGGACGTTGACATGGACTGAAGAAGACGTTGAGAAGCTCGCAATCTGGAAGCCTATTCTACTCGGTATCTATATAAATACTTTATTTCACATAATTGCAAAGTAAAGTGCTCAGAAGAGCCGAAAGACAAAAAGGCAATAATACACCAAAAAAACAAGCAACGAAAAACACGAACACGAACAATGAATGAGAAAATGAGAAAATATAAATTTTATTCAAGCACCAATATTGCAATCTGCCTGGTCACTCATGATAGTTCCAATTTTCTCCGTATGTATCTCCGTAAGATATGCCATACGTCTTGCCCATTCTAGTGAAGAACGCCCTGAGGAAATGATGGAATAGAATACATCATATACAAGGTATGAAAGTAGAATCCAACTCTCTCTTTCTCTCTCCCTCTCTCCATTGACTCTTTTTTCAGTTCGCTTTTCTTGTTGAATGCGAATTTTTATGTTACTATTTAGAAACGTCCCCGATGAACGTGCCTATGAGGACGAGTGGGAGCGGAGTTCCTTCCGAGCCCACCATGACGTCAGTGAGGCCGGGCTCGAGGTCTTCGCCCTCGTCTAGGACACCCAGGAGAGCCGGTTTTGGAGAATTGCCATAATTTGCATTTTTGTCACTAATCCTGTATGTGGAGGGTTTCGATTCAACATCTTAATAGTTAGTATGAATTGGTAACTTATGGTTAGTTGGAGAGGGGCCGGAAAATGCTCTAGCAATGTTTTTTTGGGCCTGGCCCTTTGATTAAGATTAGCATCAAAGTATGTAATTTTCTCGTTGTATTTGCCCCATTTAAGAGAATACCTCGTTGTCACATGAATGTTAAATAGAAAAAAGCTGCAGGGACTGTACTGTACCACCGGCCACTTGACGGAGCAGTACCGGCCCCGAGAAGGACTGACCACCGCCCGTTTTCGTGACCAGTTCCGGACCAGATATCGGTGACGTGTTCGAGGACTTCATAGCCGTCGAGGGAGAGCTTGAGGAGTGCCGAGATGTAGCTAGATCGCTTAGTATGGTGTTTTTCTGGTCGTTCAATAGCGTGGCAAGATAGTCTCGTCTCGGCTGTAGAACTATTGCCAAGTACGGTGACACGAATTTGTAGTATTGCATACAACCAAGACAACCGATAATAAAATTGGAAGTGATTCAAATATTTATTAATGTTCGAGCTATTCCCTTGCCGTTAGAAGTTGCTCATCGAATATAGTATTCCTTTCCTCAATCCTTGTTCTTCTTCTCCTAAACATTTATTTATAGCTACATAGCATCCGTTTTCTGAAACGTATTTGGACGCTGAAGCCTGTTCCGTATTCCCACTTAGGGTGTACAAATATCTGCTTTCAGCCTAATTTCCAACACACGACACTATCCTGGACTATCCATTATATCGCTTTAATAATTTAATAATTCAATAACGAAAACAAAAAACTACACCACGGATAAGCCAGTACTCAGTTCTTATTTTAGAAAGGGGACCAATGTTAGATAAGTTTGGGTTTCATCCTGTTTTAAATCTACGAAAAGAGGCCAATAATTTAATTGGATTCTATAAAAAGTCGACAATATAAAATATAATATTCTGTGCTAGTGCTCAACTCAGGCCTTTTTATTACCCAAACTGGGGCATTTCATTTATGCAATCAGTATTCCGATTTTTACAGGAATTAACTCCTCAGTGCTAATTGTAAGCGTTACTATCTGAAGCGGCTATAGACGGCAAACGTGCTCCAGAGTAGCGCGCCATACAGTTAAAATAGGAAAACTAATAGTATAAAAGAAATGACCCAGTTCGGGTAATAAAAAGGCCTGATTTGAGCACTAGCACAGAATATTATATTTTATATTGTCGACTTTTTATAGAATCCAGTTGAATTATTGGCCTCTTTTCGTAGATTTAAAGCAGGATGAAACCCAAACTTGCCATTCAAGGACTCTTTTCCACGATAAAATTGGTAATATAGTCTCGCTGGACTGCCGAGCCTTACTTTAGCTGTAAAGGTCTTGCCGCCAGGGTCAGTTTCCGACCGAGTTCCGGTGGATTCCGTTGATTCGGAAACTGAATTTCCATCACACTTGTCGTCCAAATTGAGCTGAAGAAGGTTTCGGTTTCTGTTTCGGTTTCTGAGTTTCTATGCTTCTAATCTATCTTATTAATCGTTTACAGTCTCTCTTTAACTGTCCCTCTATCTCTCTCAATATCGCAATCTCCCTCCCAAAATCTCTTCTCTCTCACTGTCTTCTACAGTTCCTTCAAAAGCTTTGCCACGTTCCTCAACTCTTTGTAAAAAGAACTCGTAGTCACTATGGGCACTGTCCGCGTACTCCAAATTATCAATGTAGTGGAGCATCTTTGTCATTTGCGGAAGCGGAAGCTGTATTGCTTATTAATAACACAATAACACTTTTTTAAGTGTTAATTGTAAGCATTAATATTATTGATAGTATTATTAACAAGTATTAATATTAATGTGTTAATTTATTATTTCGATTTATTGGCGAATGCTCTCACGTCCAAAGCTTGGAAGGTTTTTTTATTGTATCTCATCATATTTAATTGCTTTCTTCAACATAACGTCTGGCTATAGCTGGTATATTTGCCAAAGTTTTAATGTATTAATTGATGCGAAAATTTTCTCACTGGTCCAACGAAGGCTTTTCTCCCGGCGTCTTGTCGTGCCTCCTCCTTTAATTTTAAAACGGTCGGAAGTTTCTTTTCCGCCTTCCACGGAAGACCGTCAGGGCAAGCACAGTCAACCACCATGTAAATACATGACTCGAGGTCTTCCTGAACAAGATGATTCATGCCTTAGGCTTAGGCTTAGGCTTAGGCTCAGGCTTAGGCTTTGGTAAATTTATCTGTTCATCATAATGTCAACTGTCAAGCAAACAACTTTATATTTGAATATTTTTGAATATTTATTATACTCATTAAAAGAGCGCAACGCCTTTCTTTTCGTTTTTCGTTTAGAATTAGAAACTATAGCCGCGTTCGAGTTGGGAAAAAGTTGGTGGAATTCCGGAATTCCACCGTTCGAGATGGACGCGGAAACGTGCGAGGACCAGCAAAAATACCGTAGTGGAATCGTTGTGGGATTATATTTTTGACAACTGCAAGCGCCAAAAATGATGCTTGACCCCGATGGTTGGGGGACGATAGCTAAAAAAACGAATGCTCAAATTTCCTAAGCTAATGCATATTTTTGGATTCAGAGTTATTAGTCAAAACTAATACCACCTGCTGCATTGCCCAAAATAGAATAAAAAAATCGGTCACACACAACGACATAAATGATTCCCCTCTATTCTACTACCTACTATGTCCTGTTATACAATGCCTTAGATTCAAGGAGTAAAGATCCTTGCAGTCTTATGATATAACGCGCTCATTATATAAAAATTAAGTTTGGTTAAAGTGCAATACCGGTCGGTTTTTGAAATACATCGAGTACACGGGCATTCTTATGCAGCTTATCAAAATGAACATAAATTCGAATAAAAAATCGAGCTAAATTCGAGCAAATTAACATAAACACGTAGAATTCAGTTTTCCAAGATGTGTTTCAAAAACCTGTGCGTATTTCGCTTTAACATTAATTTATATTTAATTTTATTCAAGATCACTCCAGTGGTCCAGGGTCGTAGTCATAGCTTTTTACTTTGTTCACAGCTAATAGGTGTGCGCCTGTGAGGAGAAATATACGACGTTTTAATACAATTTGTAGTTTCATATTCAGCTGCGCCTGTGAATTAATTCAATAATACTCATTGCCGTGTAGTAATTTAGTTTTCACTTTACAACGCACATTTATTGATTAAAAAATGTCTGAGATTACATTTTTAGAAAAGTGGTTCGGTACTCTGTGTGTATTGAAGGAAATATGCGTGGTGTGCCCTTAAAGTTTTTTTAAAAGAATCTTTGCACAAGAATCTATAGAAAGTTTAATGAAACCTCATAGGAGGTTATAGATTTTTTACCACAACACAAACTAGAGTATTTTAGTGACGTGTGCGATATGCTAAAGTATTTCATGTTGCTCACTCAGTATTATGATGTGATGTGCGTAGTGTATATACAGTTTGCGATCTATATGATATGATGTGCACGTTTCTGTATGAGTAATGAGCACTGATTGCGTGCATGCGGCATCGTCGCCACATGCTCAAACTTTATAATATATGTACGCGTAACTAATCTGTGTTATTAAAGCACAATGTTACTGAGCTCGGACGATCCTCAGGACTATTACCAACCAGAGCTGGTCAGCGTACTTCGGGTACGTATCTTACTCCTCCTGTATTCAAAACAGAAAGTTTCATTTTTGTCGGATTTTTTTACTTATTTTTCTTGCATAATTGTCTAGCTACTACAAAAAAAAGACAAAAATTCTAAGATAGAGTTTGGCCTGATTATGAGCACATGAAAATGTAGCATAATTTCATTCCATATGCTGAAATTATTTTGGTAGTTTCCAGTAATAAAGGAAAGAACTATACAAAAATGTATTAGAGAAAAAGGTTATGCTGCATTTTCAGTGCTCATAATCAGGCCAAACTCTACCTTGGAATTTTCGTTTTTTTTGTATTGCTATAGTATAAATATTTTAGCTTCTGGAATCTCTACTCATCTCCGCACTTACTATTCTTGTCTATGTTTATGTATTTGTATTTATAAGGAGACAGGTGCGTTACTGATTTTTGTTGTGCATCGGAATAAAAGTGAAGTGCAAAACAGACATCAATGCACCAATGGATGTTATTAAAGCGGTATAACAGCCATTTTTTGAAGGGATGGTGGACGCTTTATTCCCAGTGTATGCAATTAACTGCGGTGTTTCAATTATATTCATTTATGGGAATGAAGCTACTTAACATGTTTCAAAAACCGGTTGTTATATAGCTTTAAAGAACTGTTTTAGAATCAATCAATTCCTTGGAGAAAAAAAATTAATCCTCAAACCTCAAACATAGAAATTCTTCAGTTTTGTGCCGACAGCCTTCGCATACTTTTGCTAGCTCAGCCTCTGGTCCATTGCTTTTCGTTAATTATTCGCGTTGCTCGACATTGCATTGATGGGCTTACCCTGATACATTATGATGTACTCGGCTTTCTGCTATTCGCATCTCATACAGGTGGTTAAACTCTAATTTGAAATTTTCGCAGATAATACAAAATATGCTCTGCTAACTAAATAGATCGAAAGAATTCCATTTTTTGGTCTAAGAACAAATTCAGGGTGGAACCTGGAAAAAAGGGCTCTCTGATGTAACCCAAACTATGTTAGCGCTGTCGCGCTAACAAAGGAAACGGTGAATGTTTTGAAAACTCATCGGCATTTATTCTGGGCTATGGCATAGTTCTAGAAACCGTTGAATACAGCCAGATATTAGTTTTGCTTAAAATCTATGTGCACAAGAATAAGTCCCAATGATTTATGCTGGAATATCTGCCAAACTATTCATGATATTTTTAATGGACCCGCCCCTTTAAATAAAAGACACACAATGTGAATATGCTCTGGTACTTAGGCGCGCAGCGCGGACATGCGAATCCGCGTCAGCGGGAAAAGATTGCAAATTTGCATGGAAAAACACGAGACAGACAGAAGCAAGCCTCACCCTCTTTTCTGCATCTCCGACTTTCCCATGTTAAGAAAACCATAGCTTGCCCGCGGACGCGGAGTCGCATGCCCGCGCTGCGCGCCTGACAGCGTAGTGACATTAGAAGGTGCCTAACATGTGACCGTGATTTAGGTATTCTAATCAGCAACCTTATCGTGATAACAATGAGCGTCGAGCGTGGGATCAGTGCTCTGTTAATGTGTAAAACAGACGAGTGCGACGTGCCGCTAATTGGAGTTATGCTCGTTATAATTGCGGTAATGACTGACTGTTTTATATAATCAATACGGGAAACATAAGTTTTAACACAATGTACATGAAGCGAGAGGTATAAATTATATATGTTCGTTTTTTTTTATCCTCGGATGCACATTTTGGTGTATAAATAAACAAAACATAAATCGAATTAATTTATTGATTCGAATTGTTGTGAAATATTTTGCTACGTACGATACAGTCTGTAAAAAAAACAGCTGGCTTCGTTCCAGAAAATTTTATTAACCGTACCAGTTTTAATGAACAAGAATAATAATTGTTGAGATACGATCCGCAATGGCAATATGAGAAGTTTAATTACCCAAGTTTGAGGTAATTTTTACGCCCTGATGATGTCGTAATGACGAAACGTTGGCAGTAAAACAATGTTACATTTGTGTCTTTGACGTTTATTTCGGGAGTCGTAAATGCTCGAAGAATAATAATGTTATATGTATTATTAGTCACGAAAACTGTATCATTTAGGCTTTCATCGGTCTTGGGCTGATGTCCCTTTGCTATTTTGAAGTTATTCCTTCATTGTTGCCCGTACTTCTTGTCAACCTCGTGGAAGCGGCAAGCACCGGCGTATGTTATAGTTTTTTAAGCGATTGCGGGAGGCTTTTTGTGAAACGTGGCACAAGATGCAATTTAAATAAGAAAAGCTTGTTTTTTTACATGTAACTGATGTTATTTATTTTTATAAGTATTCCAAGCCAGCGGTACACTTTATTCAGCTGACCTATGAGAAAGGTAACTTAACACTATGGATGCTTCCAGATCTTTCTCTACTTACCAATTGTGAGTCGCCGTAATTATCTACAAACCGCACTACAGCGATCGTCTTCTTTGTCGCAGAGGTATGTTTAAAAACTAAGTACTGATTAAAAAAATCAATAATCAACAAAGGGAAAACCAATCAAACAAGTAGGATTTTTTTTTGAAAAATATGCCTGCCACATAAAAGTGAGATAACGGCAGATTTCAAGAGTCCATCTACCTAGCTATTTATGTTTAAACAGAGAAGGTAGGGAATTCAGTTTTCAACCCTTTTTCAGATTTATCACTGCAAGAGCCTACAAAACTTCTCAGCTCTTATTTCGAGTTTTACCTTTCAAGGGAGCATCAACTTTGTTGATCACCATCACGTTTGTATTGGTATTCTACTGTTGTCCCGCAGATTTGTCCCCATTGGTTGCCGAATTTTACTATTATTTATTGATTGTGCAGGTAATCATATTCTATAAAAACTGTAGATGATAATATAGATGATTAATAACACATGAGTTTTTCATGCTAAAACATGAAGCTGAAACATGTCGATTTTGCATTATCGTAGTTGAATTTGATAACGACCGCGCCAATTTAAAAAAATAAGAAATCATAAAAAAGCTAATTACAGCTCTTCGTGCAATTGCTTCTTACCTTAACTGCTCATCATACACTGAGGGAGACGTTTTTTGAAAGGATTGGTTGGAGTAATCCTGTCGAAGAGCCAAAACCAGTAAGTCTTTACATACAAAGCTTTAACTCAATCAAATCTTTAAAGCGAAATACCGGCCGGTTTTTGAACACACCTGCTTTCTTATGCAGCATATGCAAATGAGCAAAAATGAGAATAAAAACTAGACCCCAATTAGACCACACGTTGCATAGATGCATAGGCATAGGAATGCAAGTACTTGAGATGCGTTTCAAAAACCGGCCAGTATTTCGCTTTAACTCAAATAAAATAATGAGGATAAAAGACATCACGATTTCCCTGTGTGCATGTTGATCTCTATTTTTATTATCAATACTTACACCGATATCTGTCATTGTGCCTGATTATTTGGTATTCCAAAACATACAGTACCCTCGCATTATTGCTAATTACGATATTCTAATTGGCAACTTACTGGCTACCGTATACACTATTTGGCGTTAATTGCTAATTGTTTCTCTCAGACAATTAAGGTGTTGTCGGTGAACGGCGAGAAGCTGTTGTTCAGTATGTCAGAAGAGACGAATATTTACTTTCGAAATATTGAAACCGCATGGGGAAGTACAGAGAAAAAGTCAAAGAACGAGAAGAAAACGTCGAAAGTGGCCAGAAAATACGCCGCAGAGAGACAGGTAAGTAAGTTACCTGGCTTTTCTTTTTCTGATATTTTCCTAAAAGGATGAGAGGACTATTTATCGATATTTTGTAAGGAAGCCTGCAGTACGTGAATGTTTATCACATAATATGTAAGCGTCCTTTTTCAGTCAGATGGGAACGCTGCCAGTGAGGTGAACCATGGGACGTCGGATGCTACAACGACGTCCGAAGCTAACGTACATGAAATTGAGCAGAAGTATGGCCAACGTATTATAACTGTTCACTCGAGGAGGAGAATGCTCGAAAAATTGAAGAAGGGAAAGGCATCGAGTGTGAATACAGCGGTAAAAGCTGGACTTGCTAATGTCGAAGCCTAGGCCTAGGATTGGTCAAGGCCAGGTCTATCAAGCCTGGACTTAGACTTCTACTAAAGGGCCTAGGCCCGGACGTAAGCCTGGGTTTCGATTTACGGGAACAAGTCTGTGAATCAGAATGTTGCTCGATTAATAAGCCTAGGCGTTCGAGTACCTTTTTTCACAACTTATTTGTTTCTTCTCTTATGTTAGTTGCATATAAACCAAACATACACATTCCATATTTTCTAGGTTTCAGACAATGATTCACGATTTTTATTTCACAATTTCGTTCGTGTTATATGTCAATTTCGTCAGTACTATATGTTCGTATTATATGTTTCTATTGCAAATTTCTCTTAGTATTTTTGTAAAATTACACTTTTTATTAACTTTTTTATACTTGCATGGCATAGTAATTGTTCAACGTTCAACTTCTATGTTATACAACACATCGTATAAAGTTACCGTAATCGGAGACTCTTTAAATACAGTACTACCTTACTCTTGTGTGTTAATCGGTTAATCCAACAATCGACAGTAGTTGGGTCTCGGGGGCCAGCCGAGCGCAACAAATAGATTCCACCCTCCACCCCAGTTTATGTTTGCACTGATTGCGCAACTGATTCGCTAAGCAAACAGATGAAATGGGCAGAGAAATAAATGCAGGACTACGGTAGCCAGACTGACCACATTATGAACTATTTATTCTGATTTGGGAATCAATTTTTCTTTTACACCGCTGGTTGTGAATCTTGGTTATCCCGTTCCCATACGCAACGTCCAAAGTTTTACACATGTACATGACATAAGCTATTCAGTTTTAGGTGTGCGCACAATAATACTATCGTTCGGTTGTTGAAAAAAAATCCACATAACACAAAACTTACCGGCCGGGTCAGAAATACCGGCGGGTTTTTGAAACACATGAGAACATCAGCATTCTTATGCAGCTTATGCAAATGAAGATAAAATGGAATAAAAGATCGAGCTGAACTCGAGTAACTTAGCATAAATACATAAGAATTTAGTTGTCCACGATGCGTTTCAAAAACTGGCCGGTATTTCGCTTTAAGCTGCTGAACCCATTCCCATTGCTTTCTACAGGTGATCGGAGTAAACAGCCTTCCGAACATTTCAAATTCATTTTCTGTTATATTTTCCTGGCAATTTCTTCAGTTTCAGGATCCGTTTGAGTTTTCCGTGGAAAAGCTTAGCTAGGTCACGAGTTATATACCGGTTACGTTTGTACAATCCGCCAAAGAGCCAACAATTTAGTGGTATTTGCTTATTTCTTACTTCAATACACGAAATAGGATCAGTACGCGTGGACCCGGGCGATGACGTCTTTCTTTCAAGTCTAGAAGATATAACATGACATTTGATGCATGCAGAAAGTGTGGAAAGAAGATGGATTGAGGGCTGGAAAGATCAAAATTCTGTAATGTTGGCAATGATCTATAGCTACTTTATTATAAGAGATGTTGCCCTCTTTATCTGACAAATTGTTTTAAAGCAGCATTGTACCTACTTTGAGAAATTTGCATATGATTCACATTTCCTATTTATCCTATACATCAATTTAGTGCTCGTCCGAAGCTTCCGGCACCAAATTTACATAGGAAATATAGGATATGCGTATCATATGCAAATTTCGCAAAGTAGTTACAATACTGCTTTAAGAGGGTTTTGTTTACTTATACAAAAACAGCAGGCTAGCGGATTTAGTGGAATAAACCGTTATTTCCGTTATTGACGGCTCCGGTAGTGACGTCTGTCTTTCTAAAAGACTAGACGACGTAACATGACATTTGATACAGAAGTGTCGACAATAGGGGGAGGCAGAGTGCAAAGATATATTATAGTAAACTCTTTATTTAGAAAAACGAAAAACAGTATCAAATGTAAATTAACATGAAAAGAGAGAAACACAAGGCTGAGCACATTCAAGAGGCTCAGCTTCTCACGCGGTGCAGATCAAGCTTCTATAATGCTTGTTTCTTACACTGTATGGTGTGTTTACTGAATCAACATCTTAGGGTACCTTTTGGCTTTCGAGTTGCTAGTTATGTGTGAATTATTGCTTGAATATATTAGCCCACTCTGGAATTAGCCCACGAATATATTAGCCCATTTGTGTTATGTATCATGCATTTTCACAACACAGAATGATGAATAGATGAATAGGACTCAATTTGCATGTAATTCTTCAAGAAACACGTGCCATACCGCTTTATTTACAGATCAATTACTTTTAATTTCGGCTTGACCATCGAAAAAGAAAGAGCATTTAGCATGTGATAGTGAATGGAAATCCCCAAACTTTAACAGTAGTCCATCACAACGCGTAAAAAAGTTTATCGTCCTTCTGTTTGCTTGTTTGCTTCATCAATGAGTTGACCCTCGGCGCTCTACACAGCGGGGGCGGCAACAGTGTCCTTAAGGATATGCTAATATGGAAGAGTTATGCTAATATCCCAAGTAATATGGACACTCCTTCCGCACACCAATATACACTAGCCTTTGAAGAGGCACCTGGAAAATTTGCATAGGAAGAAGCGCCCGGAATTTGCATAGGATACACAATGCGGGAGCTTCCTTGAGATATGTAGGAATGGATAGGGGATGTTTGCTGAAAGGGAGATGGTCAGATGGATATGTAGATGGATAAAGAAGAAATTGGGAAGAGAGAGAGAGAGAGAAATAGAGAGAGAGGAAAGGAGAGAGAGAGAGAATCAAAAATAGAAAAAATGAGAGGCATAATAACTTCTATTTGGTTAGTTCATGGCACCCAACCCTTAAAAATGTACAGAGATTACATATTAAAGCGGTCTAACAAAGTATATTGGATGCTGTATTCACATGTAGTGTATGCAAATAACTGTGTGATACTGCGCGGTTTTTTAGTTTTCTTAATTTGTTTGCACACAACATATGGAAATGCAGCTGTTCAACAGTAGGTTTCAAAATCCGACTGTTGTATTGCTTTAAAAAGTGTGCAAGTGCTCTGCTACATTTACACCCACTTATTGGGCTCACCTTTTGTTAGCAAATCGTAGAGGACAGAGGGACAAGATCAAAACTAAAATGTTTATATTTTTAAATACGTACGTTGATGTAATAGAGTTAATGAAGACAATGAATTTGCAAGCTTCTCCTTTTGTTGTACATGGGTGAACCCATTTGGTGACGGTTAATTTTTTTCTGTGGGGCAGCACATTTGTGACCTATTCGTGAAATTGTGGTGACCAAATTTCATTGAAAACCATCATCAACTGGTCATCAGATGGTATTTTCTGTAAAAACAGACAGGTCAACGACGGTTTTCTGTGGTTTCGGCAATTATTTCGTTTTCCTGGGTACGAACATAAGCAACACAAAAATTGTTCGGTACTTGCAGAGCTTCTTTTACCAAAAATGCTCAGGGCTCAGGAACGTTCTCTTCGCCATTGAGGCATCGTTAGGGCGCGTTTAAGATGGCCGAAAGAAAGAAAAAAATAGGTTTTCGGCCGTTCAGGTTGGCCGAAAAGAAAACTTTTGAAAGACAATGCAAAAACAAGAGACGCAGACAAAACCCGAAAAAAATTACTGTATTTTTTCATTTCCCCTTAGTATTAAAAGTTTTCTTTTCGGCCAACCTGAACGGCCGAAAACGCATTTTTTTCTTTCTTTCGGCCATCTTAAACGCGCCCTTACACGTTACCAAATTTTTAAACAAGCTCGGGAATCGAACCTCTAAAGTTTGGTCAGCACCTCGCCTCACCAACAGTTCCGTGTGTCACGAAATTTCTATTGACTTTCTACATAAATAATTATTAATGTTGATTAATTATTATTATTGCAATACTTGACGTAACTTCGCACGTGAATGTTGATAAGATAGGGCTCAGAATTACACCACACCACAGCGCTTTCAACAATATAAATTAAAGATATATCGGAATAACAAGATGAAAAACGTAAAAGTTTGAATCAAATAGATCTTTGAGTCAAAAAATTAAGCAGTCAAGATAAGTGTCAAAGAAATCAACGCAGCAATATTGGTAGTTGTAAACTTTGTCAGCATGCCTCACACCTCACGCAATGAGCAGTGTTATCTGTTATCTTACAATTTTACGCAATCATAAAATGTTAATTACTAGTGATATTGAAGATACTTACACGACTTACACCATCATGACTTGACTTATGAAAACATAAATTATCGAACGAATGTCCACCAATCTCTTGCTGAATTACATTAAATCAATGGTCCATCTCAATCCCCCAGCTCCTCAAAGGTGTATGACCCTTGTTATCCCGTGTACTTGAGAGACTGTCTCGACGAGATCTCGAAATTGTTGGCAAACAGTCAAACAGTATCCCTCTGCCTTCACCTCCCCGGTGACCGGGCCGCAATACCCACCACAAATTGTAATTTGAGACGAAAGTTCGGACGATCGGTTGATATGGGATTGGGTGGATAGTGAACGCAATAGACACGGAAACGTTTTGACTTTAAAGAGGCAAATGTTTTGACTTTAAAGAGGCATCACATGTGGTTTTTAACTGCACATGAATAACTGCATATTGTGATAAAGAATATACATTTCATGGGAAAGAAACTGCGTCAGTGCACAAGTGCTGTGAAAAACGGTGTTTAGGCTCCCTGTGTTGGTCGAAGTTGGTCTTTATTGCCTTTAAAGCGGGATAACAGCCGGAAAAAATTGACCCCAATTTAACCCCACTTATTGTTACCATAAAACATATAGGAAAGCTGATGTCCAACATACATAAGTTTCAATAATCTGCTATTACGTCCCTTTAAATTTAACTGCCCTGCTTTCCCTCCCGATAATTAGCATATCACCCCTGTCCTCCTCAGTCTCTCTCGGTTTCCTTGTGCCCAATCATCACGGCCTCGCACCCGGGTGCCCGCTCGCCCCGGTCATACTGTATTTCGGGCAAAAAGTGGGCGGAGTCTCGGCCGGGCGCCCACTCGTTGCTGGCGCTTTAGCAGTGCTAAGGGCTCTCGATTGGAGCACCGGGCTCTCAGACTGGCTCTCCAGATGTTCAATGTCCAAGCCCTCGCTGGGGCCCCAGCGGGCTCACCCTTCGGCATCCAGGGCCCATCTTCCTCTGGCACCTCCGGCACCTCGGGCACCCTAGCGCCCCCAACACTGCCGGGCCTGCCCACCTCGCTTGACCCGGGCAACAAACCGGCCGGCGAGACCATCAAGTAAGTAGTGCATTGAGTGCCACCCTCAAGCCGGCTCAATAACACAGTACTCATCTGGACCGAGAGAGTGTGTTAGGGAAGGGGCACCCTTGACTTTAATACATAAGATGTCCGGATCCAGATGGCATCCGATTTTTCTAATAAACCTTCTGGTCCTTGCCGTAAACTTGGGTCAGAACATTCTGGTCCTTGCCGTAAACTTGGGTCAAAACCTTCTGGTCCTTGGTAAGCTTGTCGTGAACTTGGGTCACTGTGGTTTTTGTATGAAAGGTCTTATCATTTCTTTTCTTTCTTATAACAGTTGATCTTACCTGAGTCCTGTATTATACGTAGCAACATAGCAAGTATCTTGAATTTATAACCACTAATGTTTCTCGTCAAACATGTACCATAATACAGCATACGACTGTTCACCAAGGAGCTCTTCACTGCTCTCAGGCTTTCATTAGATTAGGCTTAGGCCTTAGGCTTAATGAAAGTTCACACCGAGCTGAAGCCTAAGCCTAAGCTTAAGCCTAAGCTTAAGCCTAAGCCTAAGCTTTGTGCGAATGATATGTTCTTTACTTGTTCACTAATCAATTACGTATAAACTCGTTTCAGATCAGAGACATTCAAATGGGACAACGACCCGCAACTTCAGCAGAATTGTATTTCGGCACATAATTCTTGGCCGGACCATCTACCCTTATTAGCAGGTAGGATTTTTTCTCTATTTTTTTCTCTAAACATAGTTTGCGTTCACCCTTACTATCCGGTCAGATTATATCTTCTCTATTGGTTCTTTGTCGGATTTATAGTTTACCGTGATCACTTATATTCTATTCCGATGTTATCGCGTTTTCTCGCGGTTTTAGGTTGTAGGTCCACAGAAATGATTTTCCAAATTAAAAATAAAAAAAATATTCGGTTGCGCAATCAGGAACAGGCGCATATATATGTTTATGTTCCCATATTCGCGCTATCGGCTTTGGTACTAAAAGAAAACGGCTAAGAATACGTGGTTGGTATGCTGGTAATTACAATGAGTTAGAGTCTTGATGGGTTTCTGGCGAACCTCCATATCGAATTCAAAAAGATTTTGTCTATTTTTGTATTTTCTGTCAAGTCTAGTTAATTGTTTCACCTATTTTTAGTTTAACTCTGGTTATTGATTGCTCCTAAATCCCGTAAGTCGTGATGTGATTTGCGGGCTCTCGAGAAATCCGCTCGGGTGTGCGCACGGAAGTTTTCCTCCGATTTCTGAATCGTGGGGGATAGGAGATACTGTATATCTATTTGCCGAGAGCTGTGCCCTCCCTTTCTTTTTCTATCTCATAGTCTCTCTCTCTCAATCTCTCTCTCTCTCTTTTCTCTCTCTCTCTCTCTCTCTCTCTCTCTCTCTCTCTCTCTCTATCTCTCTCTTTCCAGTGCTTCTTTACAAATTGGTGATCACTGATCACTTCTAGCGAAACATTTTCTGAATTGTCCTTCGACGTATCATCGTCATTGAGAAGTCTAAGAATAAGAATGGAAACAGTGTGTGTGACGTCGTCTAGTTCAGAAACCACCTGTAATGTAGCGCCTGTCTGGTGCTATCAGTATGTTAAAGCGAAATACCAGCCGGTTTTTGAAACACATCGAGTACATACCAGAATACTCATGCAGCTTATGCAAATGAACATAAATTAGAATAAAAAATCGAGCTAAATTCGAGTAAATTAGCATAAAAGTTTAGGCTTAGGTCTAGGCTTAGCTAGAATAGACTCTGGTTATTCTTGTCGGAGCAACCACTCGACAAGATATGTATGTGTCCATCACTAGAGGTGGACAACATGTTTATGTACACAATAAAGCCTCGACGCGCTCTCCTTGAGATCGAACCTAGCTACCGATTTAGAAACATAATACAAGAGATTATCTATTTTGAGGGGCTTTTAATTAATGAAAAACAACAAGTTATAAAATTATTAATAGATCATTGCTGGATTCGGCTGTGTAGGATGAGCAGTGGAGGCTGGGAATTTAGTGCGGCGCATATAGGCGAAATAATATGTAGTTCTGAATTAAATCAGGTGGCGTATGCTGTGACATACACTCACGATTAGATATAGGTGCTGACATATGAGTTGTGGCTTAAAGTTGATGTAGGGGGCATGAAACTTATCACCAGCCGGCTGGGTAGTGGTTATCTCTGGGGGCGCACTACTTCGGCACGCCAGGGCGTCCCAGCTCTAATAATTTAATTTTAACGTTTTCCAGGCTATCAACCGACCGCTTCGTTCACTCTAGATGGCCACTCCGTACCGGCATACATGTACGATGCCTCGTACTTTAACACCGGACCAAGTGAGCATTATTGATTATATTTATTGATTTATTGATTAGTTATATGAGACTTTGCTTGGGTGGCGGTAATTTCAGCTAGACGTACGACCTATAGGCAGTTTAGATACTATAGGCGATTCCAAATAAGAAATTGTTCTTACGAAATTTAAATCAAACCGAAATTTAAATCATCATGAATACGAGCAAAAAATGTTAGTTACAAATCAATAGTACACTAACTTTTCTTGCAAAAACTATGACTCTGTTACTACAAAAACAACTACAATAAACGCAAATTGTACGGAGAAAATGTAGTGAAGTTTTTCCTAGAATCACTACATACAATAAAAAAATATTAATATATAATTTCTTACAGCCGCCTCCTCATCGCAAATGTACCTAGCGCCCGCAGATCCCTTTACACAGAGTTCAAGCCTGTCGCAGGATGATAAAACCTCGGTGGCTAGGTCAGAGAGCGAGGCGAAGTCTAAGGAATTGCTTGAAGGGTAGGTGACTTTGTAATCCATTTTCGTACCATTTCGACACCATTTAATATGCATGTAATTGGCTGGTACCACTCTCGTACCATTTTGACACCACTTTGACACGACATTTTATAAGCTATATGGCATTCATAACTTGCATGAATGTTAAGCATTACCATCAGCGAATACATAATGTAAATAAGTGGATTTATTGATTGACTTCGACAAACCGTATTAAAATCATTTTTATATGTGTCAGCACATGTCTACGAGGATTGTGGCACGTTCTCTAGATTAAATGGGCGCAGGAAAAATCAATAAAACAATTTTCAGAATGAAAGGAACTGACTGCGAGGAAGAGATAACGGAAGAAATGGAGGAAGATGACGACGAGCAATCTGGTGAGTTATCGATTAGTTTTTAAAGTGATGTGGCATGTGGTTTTGTATACCGGTCATGCATTATAATGTAATTTCGGTGCCTTTCCATTTTCAGCGCATGCATCACGCTATGAGTTAGTGAAAATGAAAACAACATATAGCACATGCATATTCATACATACTACCGTTGACCTACCAAATAAATGCAGTGTAAAGTTTAATCTAATCGATAAATTTCAGACCAATCAATACAAATTCTATTTCAGCCGACGGCAAGAAGCGAAAGCGGAAACGACGCGTTTTGTTCACCAAAGCACAAACATATGAACTGGAGAGGCGGTTTCGATCACAAAGGTAGGATACAGCAGTCACTTTAAAGTGGTATGACACATGGTTTTGAAAGAAACATGTCAGGAAATTTTATTTCTATGTATTATATACAAAATCCGCTCCCACTTGTGTTAGATGAGACATAATGAAATACAATTTGCATAGATGCATGAGAATGCAGTTTTTCAGCATAAATTTCAAATTTCAAGTCCACAGTACATGCCGCTTTAAATTAAAAATTAAGATCACATATAAATTTTTCAAAGGTCGCAGCGGTACTTGATTTTTTTGTATTTTGGAGCAAATCGAGGAACTTTGAAATAAATATCTATATCATCTACTCTTTCTCATCGTCTCTCACGGCGTTGCGCTCATAATAAATATTCAAAAATATATACCCAAAAGTTTCTTTGCAGGTATCTGAGCGCTCCAGAGCGTGAGCAGCTCGCCATGCAAATCCGGCTCACTCCGACACAGGTCAAGATCTGGTTTCAGAATCATCGATACAGATTGAAGACCGATTTTATGTGAGTGTTTCTAATAATGTCAAATATGGCTTACAGTACATTATCAATTATCGCATAGATATGTAGCCCTCTATTATTTTTATAATTTCCTGAGCTAGAATTTGCTAAGGTATGAGGCCACATTCACCACTCAATTCCCCATGAGGAATTCCCCGTCTTTTTCTCTGCGTGTCTCACATTAGAACGCTATTTTCTGTCCCCAGGGACTATTTCCCCGAGGGAATCGGAGTGGTGGATATGGCCTATGGAATATGGGGCCGCTGTCCTTTTCCGTGTCATATTGGTGCGGTGTGCGAACATAGATTAGGCTATCAGGCAGCTACCGAGTCTGGCTCCCTTATAGCATTGAAATAGAGCATTGAAATAAGGTATTCATTTTATAAATTAAGCACAATATTATTAGTTTTTTTTTGTTTTAATTATTAATTCTTACCCATTCAGGTACAAGACCAAAAAGACGATCACCGACAAGGGCGGGATGAACAACAGTCTAAATGGTGGACTTCTACAGTCTACTGTACCAAATTCATCAGCGGCTGCGGCTGCGTTCTCCGCGCGTCGCATGCCCATACAAATGCTGGTCAAGGACGGAAAACCGTATGCGGCACAAGATCTCACGGGCAGCTATCAAGGTATTATTTTATTATATTGTCGTTTCAATAAGGTTTTCAGGTTGGGAAAGAGTACAGAGAAGCTCCGACTAACGGACGAACTACGGTAGCATATTTTTCGAAGAGGGAAATCTCATATTATCGTCCACAACTTTTTACCTTGTATATACGTGGTATCGTAAATCCATGAAGTACACTTTATTAAGAAAGAGCTAACAATAAGTTCATAGAACAATATTTATTTCGAAAGTTACGGTTTCCAATTTAGCAGCCGCAGCCGCTGTAGCCTTTTCATCCGGTGGAGCTTCGTACTTACCACAGGCTGGTTACCTGCCACCCGCCGGTTCTTACCTACAACCTACACCTCAGGGTGGCTACATGCACCAAGGATGGGGATGGTAACCTAGGGTACCGATACCTGGTAATCCTGACTTACCGTTGCTGACTTACCAACGGTAACGAATTATTTTACCGACGCTTATATGAAAGACGTCTCACAAACTGAATATCAAAAGATGAAAAATGTAAACAATATTTTTCCTCACTTTCAATGTACCGGTAGTTGTGTACTTATTTGTATGATGAAATTGTTGTCCTTTTAAAATTTATTTGTAAATTTCTACTATGTAATTTGTGCCTTTGTTGTGTATTATCCGCTGAGTCAACATAGTCATGTGTTTAAACTTTTATGTTTATTATTGATTTTGTTTTGTAGTTTACTTTACAATTTTATTTTGGTTTCTAGTACACTGACCATGACCGGTTGAAGTAGATTTATGTAAAATGTATAAAATGTAAGATTTTGAAACACTCGCTAATCAATATTTTACACTGTGTCTCTGTTATATACTGAAACATAGTATTTTCACGAACTTGTTTTCGATGGATACATAATAATGGCCCAATTCTTCGACATTTTCCTATTGTTATGAATTTTACTAATTATCGCAAACATAGCATGTTTTTTCACTAAGTTTCGCAATTAATTAAAGCGAAATACCGGCCGGTTTTTGAAACGCATCGGCAGCCGGACTTCTTACGTATGCATGCTAATTTACTCGAATTCACTCGAATTTTTATGCTAATTTATGTTCATCTGCATATGTTGCATTGGAATGCTGATGTACTCGATGCGTTTCAAAAACCTGCCGGTATTTCGCTTTGACGAATCTTATGCAAGGAAAAGTGCATTATGATTATGACAGAAAGAAAATATAAAGCCTCCTTTCTTCTCGTAAAAATCAATTTTACATTCTCTTGCGCTTTGGTTTTTGTCTTAAATCTTACGAATTCTGTGATTTTTGTTATTATTATGTGTTATTTTTTGTGTGCAATGACCCCTGTTACCTTCAATTTTGCTCAAATTTTCCACCATTCACTATCACATTTCATATATTATTAAAGATTCTTTATTCGTCTGTTTTTCTGTAAAAAAAATTGAATACATGAATCATTAATTTGGATGACAATAATTATTGAAAATGTTTAAACTCAAGATAATACAAGTTAATATATTAGTTCGAATGTACAAATATGTGTTGGATAGAGTGGGTGCTTACTGCTTACTGGTAGTAGGAATTTAGGAACTCGATGAAAAAAATAATAAAAGCACATAAAAATTTATATTATAGTAATTTTTGGGATTTGTAACACCGGTACTTCAAGCTTCTAGCCAATGGAAATTGGGAATATGAATATTATAAGATTACCAATTATGAATATAATTAGGGCATAAAAACTAAGATTGGGAAATGTTTTGGGAAATTAGCTCTTACCAATGCTATGGAATGTAAGCGGAAAGAAAAGATACGAAGTATTATTATCACCGTCTTTTTGACACGCTGTAAATGTAACTGAAAGGTTTAAATGTAAGTGAAATGTATGAACTATTCAGTTAAAATATGAGACAGCATAAAACAAGAACAAAAATATAAAGTGTATCATGCAAAGTAGCATTTTGTCATCTTGGTAATAACTAAAGTTACGCAGAGTTCCTTACAACATAGGGCAAATAAACGGGAGCTATCAGTTAATCTAGTTATCCAAATACATGAGATTCAATACAGTAATTATATGTAATTGTCAAGTGCCTCTGTACGTGTAATGTACACCCGAATTGTTAATTAGCTAACGCAATTTTACAAGGTCTAAGATTATAAAAACAGGTTTTCCAGTAATCTTCAAATCAAGTTGTCATTCTAACGATTAAATTTGTTTAAAACGTATGAGGTCCAAATTAATGAGGAAATGCTTTCGAGGTCAAATACTGTAGCAAATTGCTTACAAAGCAATTATGAATGTAAAGGCGGCTGCCAGAATCACGGCAATTGAAGACGCTGATTTGACGCTCTGAAATTAGTAATTATAAAGCGACTTGTTTTCTTACCGGCAAACAAAAGACTGAACAAAAGTAATAGCATGCTGCATGCGAGCTGTCATTGTCATAAAGATATCCGCACAGCTTTTTATTATGTACATTGTTCTGTGCCCTCTGCGGTGTGTGTGCTTATGATGAAAAGCTAATAAATGTTTAAAATGTTTAAAGCGAAATACCGTCCTGTTTTTGAAACAAATTTAGCATAAATGCATAAGATTGCAGCTGTCCACGATCCGTTTCAAAAACCGGCCGCCACTTCGCTTTAAAACCTAACCATTTCCGCCTGCTCGGTTACAACTTTGTTGTCGTTCATCGGTTCATCCGTGACGCCATCGTCCACGACAATTACGGGTTCGGTGGTGGCCTCATCCTAGAATTATTGATTTTGTTAAATCCTAATCTACGACATCGAAACGATATATCGTGCCAGAGTGTTTACCATAAACCCCTTTGAATAGGTTGTTATTGCTCGACCTATTTACATAGTCAACTCACAATGAGATGTTTCATCGACTCCTCCAGTTTGTCCATTCCCATGTCGTCCTCACTCTCCTCCTCCTCCTCATCGGCCTTGTCTTCTGCCTCACTTTCTCCGTCGTTCGCCAACTTGCTCATAATGGAGGTATTCTAAAAAAAGGCGTGGCTTAGGCTTTAGGTTTAGGCTAGGCTTAGGCTTAGGTTTAGGCTTAGGCTAAGGCTTACGGTTAGACATCGCTTTCTCAATCATTCGAAAGCTTGCGAATTATGAAAAATATCAAGACATGATTACTGAAGTTATTTGACTTATTGTTAGGCTTATTCTTAGGCCTCGCTTTTCCGTCTGCTAACTTGCTCCATATGGTTGTATTCTAAAAATGCTAACAAAAAGTAAGATAAGTCCGGGTAATAAGAGAAAGGGGTCTTCCGAGATTCACCTCTGCCTTGATCGGTGCCATCTCCACTTCTTCTGCTGTAGGCGCATCGGACTCTTCGTCGCCGTCGTCGGAAACGATGAGCTAAAGAAAAGCTTAGGCTTAGGCTTAGGCTTAGGTTTACCTTGGTTTACCTATGAGATAAAGCTCACATACAGCCTTTTCTTACATCAGCAAATTAGTGTGTGAGTAAACTCGTGATTTATAATGTGATTTATTGAATAATAGATCATCAGGGGAGGGGGGAGGGTTGGGAGCGTAGGAGATTAATTGTGGAATCATGTTTTGTATTTAATTTGTTACCGTCGCGTTACCATTTTATTTGTTACCGTAAACTTTTTTTAAATACCTTTGTCTCCTCGCTGCTTTCCGTTGTAACTGCCGGCAGGTCCTTTTGCATTTCTTCCTGAAGTATCAGAACATAAAAATAGTTACTAAAGATAACACGTTCTCAGCCACAGAGGTAAATATCGCAAAGATAAGCGATCCACTTTCGTTTCGGCAGGTCTACCGTTCCGGGAAACAGTCCATGCCGGTCGCCCTCATTACATGCTAGCTAGTACTACACTGGTTGTGCGAAAACTTGGCGCGTAAGTTGCATGAAAACGCAGTGCGACTTTTATTTGCCAATGCTGTGGCATGCAAAACGTGCATTGGCCTGTTCGGCAAGAAAGTGTGAGTTTCCGCAGGAGGATTCGAACCCGTGACCTTCCTTGTAGCAGTCAGAAGCCGTACCCACTACACTAAACGATGACCTCAGCGAAAGGTAACTGTCGCCTTCTACTCTCGCAGGAATTTTCGACCCTTTTCACACGGGCACAATAATAAAACACGGTCGATGAGACCCCGGAAAACGGTCGAAACGGTCGAAAAAGTCCCGTAGATCAAAGAATTCACACCTTGTCAGCCTCCTTGGCCGCTGCAAGCTCGTCGCTGACAGCTGTAGTGACATTCTCGTCCTGTAATGATCAGCAATGGTGTGCAAAGTTGATAAACGGATATTCGTCTGAGCATATATCTTCGCTAAGCCTGAGCCTGAGCTTGAGTATGATTCTGAGCCTAAGCGTCAGCGTCCGCGTCAGCGTCAGCGTCACCGCTAGCGTCAGCGTCGGAGTCAGCGTGAGCGTCAACGATAAGTGTAGTAAGACCAATGTACTTGCCAAAGACAGTGTGACACGGTGTCTGAGAAGCTTAACAGTGGGTATTAAAAAAAACATTGCTCACCTCGCTCATAGCAAGAATTGGTTCCTCATCTTTCTCTGCTGTCTCTTCATCCGACTCTTTCTTTTCCTCCTCTCCAGTCTCTGTCTTCTCCACGGCCGCCGTTCCCTCGGTTTCCTCTGCCTTCTTTTCCGCATCTTCGGCGTCGGTGCTCTCTGATAGCGTTTTGGGAATTGTTCCCTGGTTGGCCAGCTTAACGTCCTCCTCTGGTTGAGCCACCGCTGGGTTCTCGGTGACCTCCTATTTGTATTCGTAATTAGAGTACATACTACATACTACAAACTACCGACCACAGACAACAGCTTCTAAGTCGCAAGCAATTAGCACATGAATATAAGTAAAAACATTTTTTTTTCCAGATTCACGAGCAGCGTTCCCCAAGAAAGTACAAATCCGATCAGATCTCTTGTATTTTTAGCAGTCATGAAAAGAGTTACTATGCGCTTACAGTATGAATCATCACGAACAAGCGAGAACAGCAAAATATTCAAATGCTCTAGTTCAAGTTCAAACTTCAAGTCACACCTCCATCACGGTCGCATTTGAAGGTCTTCCAAATGGTACGAAATCGTCTTCTGGCGAGAATTCTAGCGCGTGCGTTTCCTAAAATATACTTAATTTTATCGATCGATGATGATTTATTGATTTTCACAGGATCATTATCGATCGAATTACATCACTTATCGATTTTTTTAGGCTTAGGTCACATTTAATGTTTGCATAACTGTCCCTGGGGATCAATATTAGGTTACAAAAATAAAATAACTGCTTTAAATTTGTTTGTCTCACCGGTTGAACATCACGCACAAATTCTTCTTTCACTTTCTAAAACAAGTGAACTTTGCTTTTAAAACATTCCCCCGGAATTAATCCAGGAATGCGGCTTTACTGACAGAATCGATTTTTATTCTGACAATGAGTGAGTTATATAAATAATAAATGAAGGCCACTCAACGATGAATCCCAATACATTTATAGTTTTTGAGCATTTTGACAATTTTGACAAAACGAAAGACAATTTTGAATTTGAACATGTGTCAATGCTTTGCAATGTTTCTTAGTTTACAAATATCGATTGTATAACTAACCTCGGAGTCCTTGGGAGCCACTGACACAACTACCTCCTCAGAGTCATTCAATGGTTTCTAAACAAGGTTTATTTATTTATTTATTTGTTTGTTTGTTTGTTTGTTTGTTTGTTTGTTTGCCCAACCGTTCGGTGGTTCTTTCGCAGTTTGCTTTGTACGTAATAAATAAGCAGTTTGACACTTTAGCACTACGCTTGGCTTTTTTTAATATGATGTTTTTGCTAAAACCACCAACAGCTCGTTCTTGATGTTGATTACTTGATTTGCGAGGTCTCTTTGTTTTTGCTGATCATTAGTTTGCTTTGTACGTAATAAGAATAATAAGATTTATTATATTGTATTGAAGCTTTTTAAACCAAGCTTTATTGTACAATCCGTCTTCATTTCTTTTCGTGATAAAATAAACTACATTATCTCTACCTCCTCTCCTTCCTTTTCCATCTCTTCAGCCTCAATGCTCTTTCCGCCACCCTCCATCTTGACGATCTCCTCCTCCTTATCGGTCTCTGTGTCTGCTGGTTTGGTCATATCAGGCTGCATAGCTGGTGGAGCACGGTCATCAGCCTGACAAGTAGGAAAAAGTTAAAATTCACATTTTCATATTAATTTGTGCCCCAGCAATCCGATGTTTATGAACTTGAAGTCAATAAAAAGTGTTGTAATAATAAAAAATAAAAAATGTGAAAATCCAAATATTTACGAAGATAACCATGTAAACCTGCAAAATGTAATGGAAAGAAAGTAAAGTCATCGCTGAAGTCAGCACGAGAAATTTTGATAATAAAAACAACTGTGTATTTTTTTCATATAAATTTCAGTCATTGATTTTGGTTACCCTTGATCCGGAGTGATTAGGATAAAAAATTACTTTTTTATACTTAAAAAAGGGAGAGGGAGGGTGGGAGATAGAGAGATTGGGAGAGAGAGACGACAGAGAGAAAGAGACAGAGAGACTAGAGAGAAAATTGGAGGGAGAGAAGATAGACAGAATTCCGAACTTACCATTTCTCCGGTCAGATCAACAGGGGCCGTCACATCCTCCACCTTGACATCCGAAGTGAGCTGGAATAGAAGTCGATAAAAAATCGATAAATCGATAATCATAAAAGCTGACGTAATGTAATCAATACTTGGAACTATCGACCGACGGTAGGAACATAGATTTATTTGGGTTAGGATATCCCGCTGTGGACGTAACATGGTTACGAATTACTTTCGTCCGCGAATAAAGATTTTTTAGTTATGCATTGTATTACGATAGTCTTACTGAGGCCATATTCTTTTTCTCTGCGTGCCTCACACTAGAATAATATTTTCTGTCCACAGGGAATATTTTCCCGAGGGATTCGGAGTGGTGAATATGGCCTCTGTAGTTTCCCATAAACTTAATTCAACATATAAATTTTTCATGAGCTCTTGCAACATGTAAAATATAAGTCCAGAAATCCCTAACACCATAAAGCCTATGGGTCACTGCTAGAGCTACGAGCCAGCTCTGTTACACAACACATATAATTGCCAGTCGAGTATAATACATACGTACAAGACGCGCTTTCGCGCTCCGCACTTCTACGTGGATAATTTGGGATAATTGGCGCTGCCCGTGCTAATTTCCCTTTTTTAGTCTCGCTTTTTGTGAACGTTTTTTGAAAGTGAAACGAAAAAGATTGGCTGGCGAATAGTTGGATCTATGAAGGGGAAGGGGGCGTAATTTGCTGAACTTAAATTAAATGATGAGGGCGCATTCGAGATGGACATTTCCGGAAAAGAAAAAGAAAACTTTTGGTTCGAGATGGATTTCACCAGAAAAGAATGCAATTGCCACGCATTCACATGCAAATGATCGATTGATTTTAGTTTCAATTACGGTACAATTGCATTTTCGACAATTATTTTGCGTGTATTATTTTTTTTCTCGGTGTCCATCTCGAACCACTTTTTTTCTTTTCTTTTCCGGAAAATGTCCATCTCGAATGCGCCCTAAGTCACCTAAGTGAGGTTACTAGTGGGTAAATGTTTGCTATTACACTACTTGTTTTAGCCCTTTCGTGATACGGTATCAATATATCATTTTTTATTCACGGTTTTGGATTTCTTGCTTCTAATATAGTTTCCCCATTTTTCTATATCTCTGTGTTTCCATCCCTTCTATGTTTTATCTCTCTCTCTCTCTCCCCTCTCTCTCTCTCTCTCTCTCTCTCTCTCTCTCTCTCTCTCTCAAACCCCCCTTCCAAAATAGAGTACAATCTTTGGGTAGCAAATCTAGCAATATGGTTTCTTAGCGTACAAAGCTGGGTCACGGATACAATAGGACAGAAAACAGTAAGAAACAGGTCAATCTCGTGTACGGTTTCATTCAATCTTTAATTACACTCTAGTTTGCACCAGTAGTACTCGGACCAAAAAGTTACACCATTCAAAGAAACGAAACATAATGTGGGAAACACTTCGAATTCGTATTTTCGTAATTGAGCATTGCGCCGTCGAAGGAAATCGCTAACTCCAACTCGCACAATTGCGTTACATTCAATTAAAAAAATTACGATGTGCTGTAGAAATGATTCACAAATGTGGGAGAGTCACGACTCACGACGTCACATTGGTAGAAGAAGATACTGTCCATACGCTTTTGCCGCGCGAATCGCGCCAGCTCCTCGCCTCGCACCAATATTCTACATGCGTAGAATGATAGAGAATACGCTAAGCATCAATCCTCCAAGGTAATTTTGCGCAAACAAACATCAATGATTTGCATGGTCCACTTTAAAGCGAAATACCGGCCGGTTTTTGAAACGCATCGTAGACAGCTGAATCCTTAAGTAATTATGCAACGTTGGTCCAATTTAGCTCGATTTTTTATTATAATTTATGTTTATTTGCATATGTTGCGTAAAGAAGCAGGTGTACGCAATGCGTTTCAAAAACCGGCCCGCATTTCGTTTTAATAATTATACACTCATACTTGGTGATTACCTTATCAAAGAGATCCACATCGGTCAAGAACGTGCAATCAGCTGGAAGAGATTGCAGGTAGTTTTGAGCAGTCTCGGAAACAGCTGATGAATTTGCATTGGATGACTGCTCCTTGAGCATGGCCAAACCGCGAAGAAGCTGTGATCGAGCCAGTTCCTAAATGTTTTAGTTTAAAGCGGTATGGCACGATGCTTGTGTTGGTTGTGCATATCCTTGTGCGATCCTGTGCATTTTGTCACATCTTGACCAATATTTGCACACATTCATCGGAAGTTGGTTATCCAGGATACTACATTCCACTTTAAAGCGAAATACCGGCCGGTTTTTGAAACGCCTCGTGGACAACTGAATTATTACGTATCAATGCTAATTTGCTCGAATTTACGCGATTTTCTATTCTAATTTATGTTAATTTGCATATGCTGCATAAGAATGCTGGTCTACTCGATGTGTTTCAAAAACCGGCCGGTATTTCGCTTTAAAAGTTCTCAACAAACCATGAATAGCATTCCTGACCCGGGGCACTTGTCGCCGAGATCACGTGCTGAACATTTGACGGCGCAAAGATGGTTCCTAAAGAAATTTACAGTGTAGGACTTACCTAGCTAGGGTGCATAGGTTATAAATTACTGCATCAGGGTCCCATAGTCTCATCCTAACGTCGATAAGGTATGCCACACCTTGATACTTACGTAGAGCGCGTAACTCAGCTCACATGTTATAACTTACTTCTTGCAGCTAGGTCGCATAGCAACGCTGCTAATACATGCTATGACTTATGTAGGATGTATAATACTTGCAGCTGGGTCCCATAGCCTCATCTTAACGTCGCTAAGGTATTCTATAACTTACGTAGGGTGCGTAACTATGCTCACATGATATAACTTACTTGCAGCTAGGTCCCATAGCATCAACCATAACGCCCGGGTTAATAGGGCTAGCAGGGTTCGAGTCCAAACGGAACGCGGTTGTCATATCTTGTGAAACACCACACGACAACAAACAGGCGTTGATAGCCTTCGTGCCGTCGGACGAAACACATTTACCGGCGAGACGGAATTCTAGAATTTGTTTGTTTGTTTGTTCGTTTGTTTGTTTATTTGTTTGTTTCGCGTTACGGTATGAGGTATAATTAGCTAATGATCGTAACTGACGTCTACGATACTCTTACAGTAGTGTATAAAGCATATTTCAAAATAAAACCACTATTTTTTTTTACATTCAAGGCCATATTAGATTGGATTTTAGCCAGTGGATTTCCTCTACATCTGTACTACAACTACAGTAGGACTAATTCAAACATTGATTTTGAAAATAACCTTGGACTGCGCATTTTCTGGAGATATTTTCAAGTATGACTTATTCCTAATAAAAAATACTCCATACTCCGTAACCAAAAGTACTGGAACATTAGCATGAACCTGACCCCGCAGCTCGCTCAGTTGCAGTAATTGTCCAGTTTTGGTATTACTCATACACTCATACTGACTTTTCCTGTTTTTTTTTTTTAGTATTCAGGCTAGTTTTTCGAGGTATCGATACAGGTCACTAACTCTACGTTTTTTTTTCTAGAGCACAAAAATGTAACCGAATTGTAAGCCGCATATAAAAGTTTAGGTTTAGCCGTTTAACATGGGGACCGTTTTAACCTACAACTACAAACATAGGAAATCATATGCAAATCGCAATTTGGATTTTTAAAACCGTATTGTACCTACGTTGGGAAATTCGCATATGATAAGCATATCCTATGTATCCTATGCAAATTTTGATGCCCCCTAGAACTTCAGGCAGACACTTTGCAGTACGATAAATAGGACATGCGTATCATATGCAAATTTCCCAAAGTATTTACAATACTGCTTTAACATTTATCAGAAAAATTACCGTAACATGAGCCTATTTTCACTTTGTCAGAGTACGTACAATCACTTGTAGAATAAAGTGATATTCATATATGGAAAAAGTCACGCTTTTCAGGAAATTCAAGTTTTGCGGGACATTTTTTTGCGCGTGACAATCAAAAGTCAAAGCACGCACAAAATAAGCATGGTAACTGGTTTTTGTTGAGTTTTGACATTGTCACATATGGAAGGGCAATAAGGGTTGATGATTTGGTGGTGATGCCTTTTTTCGGCAGAATAGCACTGTGACAATGGGAAATAGGCGCTTTGACAGGGAAATATGCAAATTTATGCAAATGCGACGATTTGTGTAAAATCAACACTGTATGCTGTATGGCACATGGTTTGTGAAGCATTTACTGAATGCATTATACACTAACTGTGCAAACTTGGACTTGGGTACGTGCGGCACAGAATGAAAACAAGTCACGATTCGCAAACCACATTTCATACCGCTTTAAAGAAAACCAAGACCTACCTTCGATCTGTTCCACGCAAATAAATGTTACATCAGCTGTGTTCTTGACCAAATCCAGTGGCGGAAAAGCAGTAGTGCAAATGTGCTATATACGCTTCGGAAACCACGTGCCATACCGCTTTAAAGAAAATCCACCACATACCTTCGATCTTTTCCACGCAGATAAATGTTGCGGCAGCTGTGTTCTTGACCAAATCCATAACTTCTGATTCAGGACATTCGCGGCCACACTTCATCACCTCGGAGTGAAGACTGCAATAAATAAATAGATAAATAAGTAAATAAATATTTTACGCCGTAAGGTAATGGGATGTTTGTGAAACGCACGTAGGACGACTGCAGTCCCATGTATTGCATGCAGAAGTGGAAGATAATTATCGATTTTATAAAGGATTTTGCATATAATGGGAATACAGTGCTCAACACGCGTTATAAGGCTTATAATGTCGTGCTTTCACGCTTATTGTCTTATTACGGGCCTGCTCCCAACTCGACTTTTAATGAATAAAAGATTAATGGTATTTTTTATCTAACTCGTGAAAACTACAACCCAACAGCCTACAAAACTTTGGTTCTCTCCTAGGCTCTGGCAATCGTTTTTGTTCCTTTCTCCCAATATTCAAAAAAATAACCGCCGAAGTATGAGTTTCCCTCCACAAAATGTTGACCCGTCTCTACAGTAATTTTCCATTTTCCCTCTTTTTTTATTTATTTAGGCGTTCCCAATTTCTATTGTGAGGCTAGCATATGGGTTGCGAGTGTAGGCATTCGAGCCTCATTCACGCGCAGTTTTCAAATAAGAACAGCCTCAAGGTTAAATATACCAAGGGGGTGAAAAGTAAGGGGTAAGGACTAGGGGAACGCTTAGGGAGGGTGAAAAGTAAGGGGGTAGGGGCTAGGGGAACTGCTTAGGGAGAGAGGTTTTTCGAGGTACAATGGTACATGGTATTGCAAGGCAATTGTCGATAAGTTGATATTGTGTTTCCTATAACGAATGTTACGATATTGCTATGTTAATTGTAAGAAAAAACAAGTTGTTAGTGGTAGATGATACGAAATTGTGGGTACTTATATTATGAATAATGTCCAATAAATTATTAAATTACTGCGCTAAATAATAGACGGCTACTTATGATTATCTACCTATTGAAGTAGCACGCGCATCAGCCATTTTTCAATACGTTCAGAAACGTAATCCAATAAAATCAACTAATTTTTTTTCTTTTCCACACGTTTTCGCATGAAGTTGACCTACTGCAAAGCGAACTAAAAATGCATGTAACTAAAAGTCTAGACTGTATATCATGGTACAGCTTCAATTTCTAATCATAGCAATTATTTACAAAAAGAAGAGGACAAATAAAAATAAAGTTTTGTCAATACAAGCGACAAGTGAAGAGCTAAATAAGGATACAAAAGGTAGGAATGCTGAGACTGTCAGAAAGGTTTATAAGCTGGTAAGCTGGTAAGCCGGTAAGGTGGTATTTTATATTATGCACACTTATATATAATGTGTCAATAAATTATTATTATTATTATTAAGTACTAATCTGAATACAGCGTTGCCCGTTTTACTTGTTATTTAATTGGCTGTTAATAAATACCACATCGATCACCTGCAGAAATTGTCGATATCGCCAACAATACTCGCGAAATTCCTCAAATCGTCCGCTGTGGCGACCGCGGCGCCTTTTTCAAGGCACTTCTGTAGGCATGACTGCGGCAACGCGGCACCTAAATAGCCCGAATTGATGTGTGCCAGTTCATCGCCGATTCAGCGCCAGTAATACTGACTATTTTCAAATAAGAAGCATACTTATAGAGTTGCAAGACACTTATAGCTAGGTCAAGTCTAGGCTGCTGCTACGAACAGCGAGTTGTTTTTATTTTATTTTTCTTAACGCAACAAACGCTACATTGGTTCTTACTAAGGTCTGATATTCCACTCTAACGTGAACCTTTAACAAGAATCGCCCTACGGAAAAAATAAAACAGAATAAATATAAAACCTCTTACGCTAAAATATAAGTGAACTAAACGTTCTTAGCTTACCATACACGCCAACGACGAATAGTAAGATTGTGATCATTTTCGCGGCGGAGAGTTTGACTTTCTGAAAAATCCCATATATTTTTCAAATAAAGGACCCACCCGTGGAAGGTAAATAAGTAGTAAATATCAAACCGCGAACAATATACGAACAGTGGAAAAAGAAAGAACTTGACATACAGTAACCAGTAAGCTACAAAAGTTTACAGCATCAACAATACTGCAATACGCTCAACAAAAGCAAGCGTGAAGCGCTCTACAACTTTGTACAAAGCACGCTGTATTGGGGCGTGGTTTCACGCGCAGAGAGGTTTTTTGAGGTTCGCTCTAGGCACATATAGAGCAAGACTAGTCAGACGAAACTGATATAGTGTGTGTTGGCAAGAGGTTCAGGCGGTAAATATTCATACGGAGCGGGAAATGGAGCAGAATTAGAGAATAAAGGGAAATTCACTGGGTTCTTAGTATTTGTATACATGTGTTGTCGAAGCAAGTCATGCATCAGTAGTTTGACAACATGTACACAAAAAGTTGGCAAAACGATGTCTTTGTTGCAAGTAAGAGGATAAAATGCTGCCTTTTTTCTTTTGTACGCTATGTTTCTATCCTTGTGCTAAACATATCAAAACCAGTTGAATGATTAGCACATAGTTTGTGTTACATTAAAGCGGTGCGGCGTGGTTGGCACATACATTTTCTACATGGCTATGACGTCTGGACCACGCGTCCAAACCAATCCGGAAATAATTCCGTTTGGTAAATAGCCCCAGAGAAATTTTTCTAGACGACTGAAGCCTCCTACGGCGTAATCCAAAAATGAGACTATGTGAGAGTACCACCTAATCTTTCAAAGCTAAATAGGCGCCGGTTTTTGAAACGCATCGTGGACAACTGAATTTTTTTATTTATGCATAAGCTGCATAAGAATGATGGTTTACCCTATGTTTTTCAAAAACCGGCCGGTATTTCGCTTTAAAACGTTTAAAACAACCCCATTTCGCCTATTTGCGACTAGAATGGACAGAAGTGCGTTTCAAACGTAAGACGTAATATTCGTACCATGAATCTCTCTAACAATAAGAATAAGGTTTCATGAAAGTGTGCCGCGTAACTCGGTTATCTTCACAAATGTCCATCACATTAGACAGAATTGACCGAATATCAAAACCAACACATAAAATAAAACATCTCGGTCAGAACACGGAAGTAATGTGGACAAAGTTATTGTTGAACCAAGTTAATGGTTACTGCGCGTGAAAGGTTTTCGTAGCTTGGCGCAAAGCGCGGGTCAGCGCGCTGGCGGTTGCGCTGCCGTGAAGAAAAGTGTTGTCAAACGAGGGCAAGGGACTCAGAGAGAGAGAGAGAGAGAGAGAGAGAGAGAGAGAGAAGAGAACAAGAGTAAGAAAAGCGTAACAATGGCAGGAAGCGAAGCCTCGGGGCGCAAGGCGCGGCACAAGAAAAACACAAAGGCGCCTACTTTACTACCGGTCAGCGAAGCGCTTGGCAGGCGCAAAGGCAAAGCACACCTTTGACACATACACATCAAAAAACAGGGCGGACAATTGAAGACCATTAAAACCATTAGGTGGAAATTGGAGATTGTTTGACAATGACAATGACAACTGACAAACATAGCACCTCATTGTCAGATAGGGTTTCTTATGGTTATAATCCTTAATTGGCTTCGTGCCTAGGTTCTCTATGATCCATGCGTAAGCTATGAGCACTTTACACGTTCACTGATTAGTACAACCTTAGTTGTAACATTTTCACTGTACTTTACAGTTGTATTACGTAAATACGAATGTTATATGTGCTACAGTACTGTATTGAAAACTGTAGTGTAATAATGCCGGTTATTAGATTTATCTGCACGACTTGCATACTTTGCCTACTCCAGAGAACGATACATGAGCTGACTGTATTTGTAACAGTTCTTTTTTATGGCGTTGCGCTCTTTCTAATTGTAAGCGTCTCTAAACTTTAAAGCGAAATACCGACCGGTTTTCGAAATGAAAACTCCTACGTATTTATGCTAATTTACTCGAATTTAGGTCCATTTTGTATTCTATTTTATGTTCATTTGCATAAGCTGCATAAGAATGCTGATGTAGTCGATGCGTTTCAAGACCGGCCGGTATTTCGCTTTGAACATTCTAAAGTTAAGTTCTGCTAGTTGTATGTTAACTATTGTGTAATGTAACATAACAAAGTAATATTTCCAACTTCACTCAAGCGCGTCAAAAAGAAACGTTCATTGCAAGGTCGCCGCACACACATAGCACATCCACAGCACAGGGCGGTGACCTCCAAAAAGCAAAAAAAGAAACCGAGTAAAAACAAACAAGGCGAAAATGGCAAAAAGGAAACTTTGGCGATCGGTCTTATTTGGCGAGAAATGCACTGATGTAAAGGTTGATGCTCTCACTTTTTTTGTATGTTTTTTCTAAGTGACCATCAAGATGGAGACTGAGACACAAGTTTCTTTGAAACATTACAGGCGGTTCATAAAACTGTGAGCGGGGGCAACGCCGCGCCCAGCTAGAATATGCGATAGGTAGGTGCAGCTGCGCTCCATACCGTGCTGCTCACAAAACAGTGAGAGGCTTGCGCGCCGTGAATTTTTTCAGCTTACGAACTACTAGGTGTGCGTCTACCCATAACGGTAATTGACTGTAAGGGATGTGTAACTCTCTAAAATAGCTAATTTAATATAACAGAAACCAAATCATAATAACAATATTATTGTACATAAACTCCAATTTTCGCAGTCAGATGCATCCTATATTCCTATATGCCCTCATTTAGCTGTACGAATTTGGCACCTAATATAACAAAAACGCATGATTTTTATGAAACAAACAAGTTTAATAACAACTTAAAACAAAATTGACAGTGAAAAACGGCCGTAATTCGTTGAAAAATTATCAGGTTTTTATTTTGGGATCTTCATTGACAGTTGCTATTTGCTAAAGACAGTGACTAACATAAACTACATAAACAACAAATAAATTTCGAAATAAGTATCGTGATGCCTAACGAATTGTAAGTGACTACTTCCGTTGAAAACGTTTCCACTAGTGTAAGATCATGAATATACTTTAGCTTGCCGTTCGCGAAGGGCAGTTGGCTGCATTTATTTTTTTTACAATACAATCGTGGTAAGTACCGTATGATTTCGTCCATTCCGTAAAACTGTCTAAGATGATCACGGCCTTCGTTGTATCATTCGTATCCATCGTACTGTATTTATTGCTTGCTATGCCATCCTTTTATTTTATAAGGAAAGTGCCCTAGCCTTGGACTTCGACGCTACACGTCAGGGGTTCGCTTCCTCTGACAATCAGAAGCGATGTCACAGCGCGGAATGTAGTGTAGAGAAACGTGGGCCTTATTACCTTAGCCTTAGTACATACATAAGCAATATCTCATACAGTGCATCACCGAACTTTGTTCATATTACATATTACGATATAAAACCCATTGGATCGGACAAAATGTTACCCGAAAACAATATATGTATGGGCAACCACACCCGAGAAACCCAATTAAAAAGTGCATTATCAGAATATTGCGAAAACAACGTACAGAAAGAAAGAATATGTATTGACAACGCGAACCACCGCCCTTATATACATACACAACCTATGCTGTAAACAGAACGAGTTCTTTTTGCTTTACAACATATTGTTTAGTTTCTATTTTTCTATTAAAAGTTTGTTAACGAACAAGTTTAGAGAAAATAGGACTAATTTCATAAGAGAGGAGAGATGGAGACATGGAGAGAGAGAGGGAGAGAGAGAGAGAAGAGAGAGAGAGAAGAGAGAGAGAAGAGAGAGAAGAGAGAGAAGAGAGAGAGAAGAGAGAGAGAAGAGAGAGAGAGAGGGGAAGGTTACTTCACCTATGTCATTTTGTTTAGATACGATCAGGAAGTTTTTTGACAAGTTTCGAGAGAAAGAAAAACTGGTAAGTAAAAAGAAGCTACGAGAAGAAAAGGCTGAAAGGGTTCAAATGTGAAGGTACACCAGCAAGTGAACAACTGCATGTACATAATCATAATGACTATTGTTAATATTTGGTCGTCTTTCTCTTTGTATTGATTGTTAAAGCAAAATACCGGCCGGTTTTTGAAACGCACCTCAAGTACATGCATTCATGCAAGGTGGGGTCTAATTGGGGTCTAAGTTTTTATTCTAATTATGCTCCTTTGCATATGCTGCATAAGAAAGAAGGTGTACAATGCGTTTCAAAAACCGGCCGGTATTTCGCTCTAAACAATAAAGCTTATTGGTAGCAAAATAAGAGTTCTACACACGAAATGACGAAATATGATGGTATATATTGTATGAACTATGAACTGTTCGTTATATTTTTCACATCAATTGTTTTTGTACGTAATAAATTATTATTTGTATTTTTCATATCAATTAGTTAATTTTGGAAGTCTGCCAGTTATTCTGCTGTATTCCACTGTATGACACATGACGATTAATTCATAAAACACGCTCAAAAAAATATTTATCTCAAAATTCAAATTTAAAGCAAAATACATACATCAACAATAAAAAATTTGAATATTGTTCGTTGAATTCCATTTTATACTTTATATATTATACACTCATGAGAGCAGTCTTTTGATTATAAACAAAATTTTCCAAAAAAAAAAATAAGATACAGATACAGTAATAAAAATAACCAAAACATGTACACTCTTAGAACACAGTAAAGATTCGATACCAATCAATGTACATAATAGGCAAATAAGCAAATAAGCAAAAAACCTAACGGAATTCAGTTTATTGATTTTCTGATTTAGATTTATGGTCCAATGGAGATCAGTTTCATTTTTTTCATTAGCAAAAATAAAAAATAAAATCGAGTTTCACCTCGATGCAATCTGCTCGTGCGGCCTGATAGAAGTAACAAGGTATAAAAGAAGTTCAAATTTGCAAATTAAAAAAAAAAGAAATGAAGATGATAAAAAACTGAAAGATGATAAAGCGTTATCGATTGATTATCGATTACTTTCGTTTGGAGATCAGCTGACGCAATTTCTCGAAAATTCGCGTTTTCTTTGCGTTTTTCTGAAGACATTTATTGACGGTGTCGTCGGAAGTTGGAGCAGGTTTCTTTTCTTCGACGGAACTCTGAAATTAAGCCAAATTTAAAAAACGCAAATCGAATTTTTTTATAAAGCGATATAACAGCCTGTTTTTAAACATGTGATGAACAACAACATCCTTTCATTGTGACGCAAATTTATATGGGCCAAAAAAAATTTGCGCAGCAGTTTTTTTGCATCCACTACATGGGGAGACATACAGCGTCCAAACTCCAAACTACGTTTAAAACCCGGCTATTATTCCGCATTAAATTGATTGCATTAAAAATTTAGAGAGGGGAAAGATGAGGCAGAGAGAGGGAGAAAAATTAACAGAGAGAGAGAACAGAGTGAAATAGAGAGCGAAGAGAAAGAAACAAAAATTGAGAGGGAGAGAGCAGAGACTGAGAGGTAGGGATAGAGAGAACAGAGAGAGAGAGAGAGAGAGAGAGAAATAGAGAGACTCACCTGGCTGGCAGTATCTGTTTCCGACGTCGATTCCTCCTTTACGTTTCGGTCCTCATCTTCCTCGACTGTGTAATAATAATTGGAGACATAGTAGGCCGGTTCACGGGAAATACTTGAAGCACAAACGTTGATGATCATCTTCTTTTTTTATGCTGAAATGTTAACAAATGTAAATAAAGTTTGGCAACGTAAATCATCTCCCGGGTACGTCTCCCCACAGTTCCCGCCGCATGATGGACCTCCCTCAATCATTATCGGCATCATAGTTGCGTAGCTTCGCATTTTTAGAGTAAGCAAGTGTGAAAAAAGGAAAGTATACAAACATACCAATAAGATAACATTGAATACTAATGAAGGTACCCCGTTTCGAAAACGACAAAATGTTTGCTAGTGCGCTTTATTTCTGGTTCTGATTGGCCCTTTTCAGAATTCAACGAGAAGACTGTCCCCATCATCATGTATGAACATAAAGCACTAGATTTACCGTGCTTGTGTACGTCGGAAGAATTAGACCTGAGTGCGGGTGCCACAGGGTAGTTTTACTTTTCTGAAAATCCAGGCATTAGTATGAATGGCTTGAAGCCAACAAAATAAATTGCAATATTTTGGAACTCTGTAAAAGCTCCTCCATAAATCGAAACATGTCGAATGCGAAACATTTAGAAAATTCAGAGAACGGGAACGTTAATATTTCATCGACGTGACGTCTGCATGCAGTCTTTTGATAAATCGTCACGAATTATTTTTCGGCCAGCCGCAGTCAATGGCAGAAAAAAAAAACATTTTGCGAAGGATTAAAAGGCCGAAGCTCAAATTCAGTAATAACTACCGTAATTGAAGATTAAACAACTAAATTATTAACAAGAAGTTAAGTTAGCGAGCATGATTAAATTTGAATTTTTTTATGTTGATCTACGATGTTGTTTGGAGATAATCCGTCTAGGCCTCTACACCTCACGAGGTGGGATTTTAATTTTAAACGTAACGACTTAGTTTTCATAGAGAAGCACACATTTTTTTTTCGTCTATAATGAGACTATTCAGCAAATTTTTAAATATCTTATTATATAAAAGAGTAACTGTAGCGTAATCTGCATACCGATGTGCGTTACGGAAGTGCAAATTTTCGTGTTGGCGTATAAAAAGAGCGTCGCAGCTCAATATCGAAGTATGCTTATACAATTGATTCCTATTATGTGAATTTCTTATGATACGTTTGAAACTTTGTATATAAGTATGCCCATGCTACACCAATCATATTTCCATGTAAGTCGCATCAGGCGGCGTGAGCCGACTGGTAAAAGAATAACATGAAGAGAAGGAAAGATCATACAGTGGTAGAAATAGTAGTGAACAGTTCAAGGAAATTGTGTAGCAGAAGAAGTCGATAAGTTTACTATAACTCTCATTCCTTGTGCATCAGTGATCAACAAAAACGATAATACTATGCTTTAGGGGTGATCACAACAAACACATGGCTAGCATAACATTAATATGAAATTTACGTACTAGGTTAATTGAATACCGACGTACACGTACTAGATATTCATTTTTTCATTAGAAACCTTATCCCGAGTCCAGAGGTTTCGGAATTCCAAAACTTTGAGAATTCCAAGATTTAAAAGGAGGTGACAATAATTGAAGAAAATCATCGGCCACTGGTCTGTGACCAACGAAACAACGTTGGTCACAGACAACGTTGGTCACAACGTTGGCCCTTTGTGAATCGTGGTATAATTAGTTGACAATAGGCGACGTCGTAGCCATGTATTATAAAAGCGGAAGTAGGTAGGCGTTTTTGAAAAAAAAAACGTGCAAACCGCTAGATTAAGAAAATGATTTACTGGGTTGTAACTAAAGACCATCGAAACACAAACTACGCGTTGGTTATAGAAGTTAACCAAAAATGTTAAAGCCGTATTGTACCTCTTTGGGAAATTTGAATATGATACGAATTTCCTGTGTGTCCTATGCAAGTTTTGGTGCCCTTCCGAAGCTTGTGGCATCAAATTAACTAGGATACATAGGATATTCGTATCATATGCAAATTTATCAAAGTATGTGTAATACGGCTTTAAAAGGAGTGTGAATACCACGATAGTGCTACGATGCCCGCCAACATCGATGGCTGGTACTGATTCAATAGGTTATCTCACTGATGAAACTTACATCATCTCAAGTTTGAAATCATTGGAAAATTCATCATTATAAAAGTTTAGAAGGACTGACGAGTAGCATAGCCGGACATCTCTTCAAACAAGTAGGACGTGTTTCCGTCGTACACAATCAGATCACAATTAGCATAAGACCGTTTAGTTCATATTTTTACATTACTTTAAAGCGAAATACAGGCCGGTTGTTGAAATGCATTGCGTACACCTGCTTTCTTATGCAGCATATGCAAATGAGCAAAAATTAGAATAAAAACTAGACCCCAATTAGACCCCGCGTTGCATAAATGCATCGGAATGCAAGTACTCGAGATGCGTTTCAATAACCGGCCGGTATTTCGCTTTAACGTCTTAGTACTCAAAGGTTTAATAAAGTTGAAACGATGAGGAAAGTTCTGAAGACGTTGAATGGCACGGGTGGAATGTATCGCTTCTCCTGGCATTGATTGCCGGCAGGCATGGAAAGTGGACTCAACCGGGCTGTGGGCCGAACCAGGGAGAGAGGGAGAGGGAGACAGAGAGAGAGAGAGAGATAGAGAAGGGGAGAGAGAGAAAAGGAGAGAAAAGAAGAGAGAGCAGCAGACAGAGCTGCACCATCTCTCTGTCTCTTACTTGGGCCCTCCCTCCGAGAGTAGTGCCCAGAGGCCAGTCATCTGGACCACAAGAAAACAGCGATTTACAACTTGGCCTTGCGTTTTTTAAGCTTCATGTCATGCTTGCGACGAAGTGGAGAGAGAGAAAGACAGAGAGAGAGAAGCAGGACACGTGAAGAACGCCTTGAAGTTCAGCTGATAGCTTGTCAACTGAGTGATGTACAATACATGACAGACTCGTCAAAAATGTTAGCCTCCTACATTACTGGAACATACATTGACATTTGAACTCAGAACGAACTCTGTGATCTCATATGAGAAAGAAAAGAGCCGAGCCGAAAGTAAAACAAGTTGGGAAACGATCCGATTCCGAAACTTGGATTCATAGTTTTCGCTAAGTCGTTCATTTTCGTCGGATTTCTGATTTTCGGTCCCCAGGACAGCTTGCGATAATTTTCGAAATTCCCTTTATTCTAGTGGGGAAGTCAGGCCAGCATACCTTATGCTGCTTATGCAAACATAGCTTCATAGCTTTATTGGATCTTTAGTTAGATTAGCAGTTAAAAATAGCTCTTGGTCACGTAAAGAATGGCTAGAAAAGTTCTTTGTTATATTCATTGGGTAATATTTCTTTGTTGAAATTTAGAGCGAGAGAGAGAGTGAGAGAGAGAGGGAAAGAGAGAGAGGGAGAGGGAGAGAGAGAGAGGGGAATAGAGGTAGCCGGTCATTTTCTCCAAAAATAATCTGAATGGCCAAAAACTTTGTTGGGGAAATTGACTTCCCGTTTGTTCAGTTCTTTCTCAAAATAGGTGCCCTATACTTGAGGCAAACGAAGTGGAAGTGAAAACACTTCTAGAAGTGAGTCTACCTCTATTCTCACATTTATCCCAATGTTCCTTTCTTTTCTTTCTCTCTCTGTCTTCTCTCTCTCTCTCTTCTCTCACTCCCTCTCTCTCTCCAAATTTACCCAACAAAGAAGTATTACCCAATGAATATTTCAATACTCTTGTTGAGAATTTAGCCGTTGTTCAAAAATGCGTGGGTAAAAGTGAAACCGTGAAGGAAGTTTTAAAACATATGTATTAGTCATTACTTCCTTTTTAAGTCGCGCAAGAGGGAACTAAACTTTAGTGAAGTGGATAATATCCCAGCAAGACACGTTGTTGTCTGTCTTTTCACCGTTGGCACGTCACACTTCACACTCCAAATAGTTGTAAACATCTAATCACATCTTATTTACATACCATTTTGCCATAACTTTACCGTTTTCGCACAGTTCTAAAAGATGTTGAATCAACTAAATAATGGGCTTGGCCTCAACAAAATATTGTGCTTTGAACAATCCTCGAAGACATTTGACGCTTTGGGAAAAAGAATCGCACCAAAAACATTTTTGTCTGTGAAATTTGAGACCACTTGAACTTTAAGCTTTCTGACCATGAGCCGAACTCATTCCTCGAAAATTTATATACTGATAGACAAGGAGAAAGTGTTTTAGAAAGGGTCACATAACGCGGGATCACTAAATAATAGATTAGAAGTAAAAAAAAAAAACATAATTTGTCTAAGTGATCGACCTGTCCAAAATGTGTGTTATGGTTATGGTATCGAAACACTACGTGTGTATTCAATACACGTTGGCGCACACGTGGCGCACGTTTGGGATAAAACAAAAGCGCGACACTCTTTTCCGTCTAGGTGTTCTGCGGAACTTTGGAACGTTCATAACCAGAAGAATAGATAAGAACACGGCCGTGAAAAGTAAAGGCAGTAAATTCCATTTCCTCAAGGTTACATCTACTATTTTAGGGTGCAATGTTGACCAAATGGCCTCAATCTACGAAATTTCTATTTTTGAACCTTGTCACATTTTCGGACCTTTTCTTAGAATTTTCTTATATTACTGCGGCAGAAAATCAGATTTCCAACACCACGTGCCGTGGGCCAGACATTGACCGGAAGCTCTTATACTTATTCTATAGTAGTACTAGTCTGGTTTTTTGAGCAAAAGACCAAAAAAGCACTAAAAAAACCGCTGCTTGCGGAAAGTATCGGTAAAGATTTATTGTTTACTATTATATTTATCAATTATCTTTAGGAGTGAATACAGTGCTACCATGTTACGAAAGACTTTGGTAATCTGTCGCTAATTTGACTAATTCACAACTACAGCTATAATATAAAATGTTGAGCGTCTCTTATTTTTAATTTTCAATTTGTAATCTAAAAGGGGGCGTGGCGCAATGGCAAGCGCCTTGTTCCACGCCACCGGTCGCTGGTTCGAGCCCGGCCCGGAACCCCTTCACCTCACCAGAGGTGTAAAAGTTGTTAGCTGGGTAAAACCAGCGGAGATAAATCGGCTTCCCGAGAAAATTGGCCTCCGGGAAGTTTAAAGGCCAGTTCGTCCGGCTTCAGAAATGAACCGGACCCCGGTGCACCGTTTCTGCGGATTCGGTTGATATAACCCGGTACACTTTATATTTTTTATCTTTAATCTAAAAGAGGCTTCATCCTATCAAACTATAAATAAAGCCGAAACAATATGGCGGAAGTAGACAAATTCTGGTATTTTCACTGAATAGATGGGTAATTTACTTGAAACGGGTTGAAAAAGAGCGGCTCCAAGGAACGAACAAGCAATGTTGAATACATAGAAGCATTTAGATTTAATTGCAATAAATGGATATCAGGTATGTGTTGTATGTTTCAGTTTCAGGAGCATAAATGTAAGTTAATTGTTGAGCTTCTTAATTTCAAGTTAAAGCAAGTACCGGCCGGTTTTTGAAACGCATCGCGGGCAACTGATCTCTCACGTTTTTATGATAATTTACTCGAATTTAGCTCAATTTTCATTATAATTTATGTTTAAGTGCTGGTCTACTGGATGTTTCTTCAAAAACCGGCCGGTATTTCGCTTTAATAAAAAATTCTGGTAAAATAACCATAGGATAGCAAGACAGGATTGATTCTCTAAGCCTCAGTAGTCTCCCGAAATAAATATTTTCCGAAAATAGAAAGAAATACGTAGTAGCCAGGGGAAAAAAATAAAAAATAAAATCTTGTCTGACGTTTTCAGCCTCCTAATCTTTAATCCAATCAGCCTCAGCCAGTGTGACCCACGCCTTATTTTGTCACAATTCTATGGAATCTCAAAAGCCTCAAAAAATGAATTTGAATAGACGCATAGATTAGCAGCATAGAATTATTATTTGTGATTTGTGATTCAGAAGTGTTTTCTAAAGTGAAATTCGGAATAAAAAGATGTATGAATGCACGTCAGAACATTGTTGCCCATTTAAAGCGGCCAAACGCACAGTTCTTTTTGGCATACATGGGAACCCCATTATAGTAAACAATAAATCTTTATCGATACTTTCCGCAATTTAAAGCGGTTTTGAAGTGTATATTGGACGTTTGAGGCCGTGTGATAATGGTTTTCGTTGCTCCGAATGGTTTTTACAATCTGGTGACTGGTTTGTGACTGGTTCGCTACCATTTGATGACCAGTTTATGACCGTTTTAAATGAAGCTTGATCACCAAATGGTTACGAAGAGATCACCAAAGGGTCTGGTCGAAGAATAAGCCAGTGAACCGTCGCCAAATGGGTTCCCCCATTTCCTATGGACTCGAAAAAGGTGGCCGCTTGAGGCGTATTTCCATACTTATGAAACGTCTGCACATATATCGTTCTTTTTACATAGAATATTCTAATTCTAATACCCTTTTATATCCAAAGCGTCTGTAACGTGAGTGCTAGCACACTCTACAGTTACTCTTTTATATACTAAGATATCATTCTGGCAAGCTATCTGTTTTTACAGACTATGTCAAACAGTCAAACATAGCACAATTCGAAACACTACAGTTTCTCTTTTGTATAGTAAGAAAGTTTGGTCGTTTGGAGTTCTACGATGTGAGTATATTTCTGGAGCAAAACACAAAGGGATAAGTAGTGCCCTTCTTACCTAACAACTATGCACTTACTAGACGAATGAGCTCATTATTCACCACTCAATTCCCCATGCGGAATTCCCCGCCTTTTCCCCGCTGCGTGTCTCACGTTAGAATGCTATTTTCTGTCCCCAGGGAGTAATTCCCCGAGGGAATCGGAGTGGTTAACATAGCCTCAGATGTTATAAGTTTACATACAGGGTATGAAACCGACGGATTTCGGCCTGGATTACAAATACATTTGAGCTCATATCTTTTTTTCGACAATACGACTAGTTTAATAAATAGCGTTGTACTACAAAATACAAACCACCGATTGTAAAAGGAATAAGAGAGTAACATATATTCGACGAAAGACGTTATTGCGAAGTTTTGTCAGCTGAAATACTGGAATGAATAGTGATGAAGAAAATCAAATTTTATATGATGTTTGCTCGGATAAAGCGGGCTTTTTCATTTTTTTTATATTTATTTGGTACGAGGGTGGGGACACTCAAGAGCGCTCACAAACCTTTGATAATGACATCATCTCGAGTACGTCTCGAAGATTAAATTTACGATTTCTCGGAAAAACTAAGAGATTTGCCTTGATGAGTCAGCCCACAGAAGTGTTTTCTCGACAACCGACTTCAGCTGGTCACCAACCAGTCAGTGGCCAGTGGCCTCACACCAAGTCTTTTCCCCTGAAAACCATTTGGTACCGGGCTAGAGACGGCTTCTGGATAATATTCCGTCTTTAATAGTGAACTCAAGTACATCTCGAAGGTTAAATTTACTTTTCCTCGGAAAAAGTAAAAGAATTCCCTTGATGAGTCAGTGCACAGAAGTCAACACAGTTTGATATTTGTCCCAAGTATTACGGTAAACATATCTCCTAAGTGTTAGACAAATCTATTTTAAAGTGATATAGCAACTGGTTTTTGAAAGTATCTCGGACGCTCCCACCACGCATTGCATATTAATTTGCATACAATATATCTTCATACAGTTCCTCGGCATACATACATTTCAAAAACTTATATAGCTTTATCAAAGTCGAATCATGAAAAACAGTAAAAAAACTTTATTCATCACAGTTCACAATTTTTATCACAGTTATTCATCATGGCAGTGAATATTGGTTATTTGGCAGTAAAAAATTACTCGTACGAAAAACCCGTATAAAGTAACAGATACAGAGAAACGTTAGCGTAGCTTATAGTTGAATGAAAATAAATTATATTATCAGCTTGACAATAACTTCAAATAAAAACTAGAGAACAAATAGTAAAATATGGGCAAATTGATTTTTGTTTGTGAGCAAATAAACAATTAATTGGTTACGTGATAAGCTACAGGTGCAACACCTAAATAATCGAATAAACATCTAAATAATCAAATAAACAACAAAATTAGACAATCAAATTAAATTAAAAAGGCAGTAAAAGACAGTAGCACCATACGAAGCCGCACGAAAGACATGACACGAAAGACATTCAATATAATATTCCTAAATAAATAGCAATTGGTAAATAAAAGAGCAATGTGGCGATGAGCGGGATTTAAAGGGAATGCATCCCTTTGTAATCCTTTTAATATAGAGGCATATTCCCTTTAAAATTGTGTGTATGGCTGTTGCAGTTTCTTGTGGTTTCTCGTTGTTTTAATACTAATTGAAAAAAGTATCTCAAGCTTGATCTGGCATCAAAACTACCACGGGACAAATGTTGTTTACTATGTTTAACCGCTTAAATTAAACTACTAGCAACTCCTCAAAGATTTCTGGGGCAAAACGAGTACCTCTTTACTTTGAACTAATCCTATATTTGGAAGTTGAAACATCGCGACAGTTATAGCGAAATTAAATTGCCGTGAACGCAGTACGGTAGTGCATGCTAAGCGAGGTGGCACGTTGCGTTCGCGGTAATACTGAATGACATCCGACCGTTACCTAAAATTCAGTATTACAGTAATTTCACTATTTTTTGTAAAAAAAAAAAAAGATGCAAAAATTCATTAGCATAAGCTCAAATACCAAATGCTCCTAGCTTAGGAGGATGTGGGACTACGTTTCAGCTGGGCTATATATCTCTAACAATTTCAAAATAAGTGCTTGTCAGCTCATCAGCTCGAAAATTTACAGTAATTTGGAACTTCACGATAATGTTTTTTTTTTAATTTTTCATATTATATATGCAAGTTTCGGGCAGAAATACGGTAGTATTGACAGCATCACACCGAATTTATGGAACACTTGAAATTTGGAAACCCCAGTATGGAGTTCTCATTAACATCATATCTTGTGGATTCGAAAGCTAGCTTTTCAATGACTCACAAGCAACTCCTATATTTTTTTATCAAATAAAAAAAGAAATGCCCACTTGTATCGTCGCTCGTACATACTCCCACATCCCAGTCACTGGATCGCAGGCAGCGCGTTTTAGAATCGGCACGTCCCTTTTGATCGGCATGCAGAAGGATACTGTAAGATTTCTACATTATTTCGGTTCTATATTTCGTATTGATTATTGACGAATTGACAGTGTTCTAGTATATAGCCCAACATTTTCTATATATAAAGCAATAAAGCCGTATGACACGTGGTATGTAAAATACAATTTGGACACATAATGGAGCACTATTTGTGGCAATGTATGGGCGCGATGTACTCCAGCGTATGCCTTACGAACCACGTGCCCTACCGCTTTAAAAAAATTTCCTTCGAACCCACCTGAGCTACCCCGGCTCCTTCTGCACATGCAAAACGCTTCCGAAATGATTTTCGGCTCCCGCGTCTCATCGTAGTTAACCCTAAAGATTATGTGTAAAAAACTAGTTTAAAAAATTCAAAAATTTGTTTTACGCTTCAAGAGCGTGCACCTTTTTTCAAGGGAGTTCAGATACAAGGTTTGCTTATGTCATATTACGCAGAGGCCCTGAGCAGTAGGCGACGAGTTCCAGATGACAAATTGCTCGACGTCTTCGGGCTAGGGCCAGGAGGGATTCAGTTGTTGTTTCAATAAGGCAGATTGAGAAAAACGGGTGAAGGACTTCCGGCTATAGGTGAACCTATTTACCTATTTACTGGTATCAAGTTTATAATTTCCATGAAACTCACCATGACGCTCCGGTTAGACGAAACAATAACTAAGGCTTACCTCCACTGCCATGGACACAAAGATCGTTGCATAACGCTGGATTGAGTGCCGGTTTCAGGTGGACCTATAAGGAATTATTGTTAATTTACAAATTGCATGCACTCGGTTTAACTGACCAAGTTTGGGGTTAATCAATTTAGTTTCTAATAAGCAGTTTGAGGTTTTGTGATGTATGTAGTCAAATTTTTGTCGTGTCCACTTACCCAGTCTCTTAGTAACATGCTATCGTAATGTTATGGTAAACTATGCTATGGGTATGGAAAGCTGTTATAAAATACAAAGAACAAAATAAGAGCCAGAGTCAGAGAAGCCAGAGCACTTTCAGATCGACCTACCATCACAAATTGGATCTTGTTCCGTGGGCGGTGTCCAGTCTTCGTCGATCAGTTCCTCTCCGTCTCTGCCACCTTCTAATAGAGATTCACGAAGCCAGGCGGCCATCTTGTCCTTCTGAAATGATAAAGCGGTATAACACCCAATTTTTAAACGTATTTTTGCCAACTGAATTTCTACAGCATATGCAAATGTGTTTACTTGGAATAAAAAACAATTGTCAATGCGTTTCAAAAACCGGCCGGTATATCGCTTTAAAAATAGCACTCCGAATCCCCCCCCCCTTTTTTACTGGATATTATGTAATTTCTATTTCATACTCATATTTCACAGATATAGCCACGATTATAATATTTTCACCAAGCAACGAAATCATTGAAGCAATCAGCTGATAGATCACCTGTTGGCAGACTGCCAGTATCTTTTTTGTCTTATTTGAGCTTTCAGCTAATTAGCTGGCTTCGCACGGCAGAACTGTGACCACTAGGAGAAAGGAGAGAAGAAAGCCGCCAGAAAGAAAAACTGGTCATCGAGGCAATTAGTCTAATTAGCTAATGGTAAGAAATAGCCGGTGGTAGAGCGTGTATAGTCGACATTGGTAGCAGTTGATTCGGTATCAGGTACCAGACTATGAGCTTGGTAGTAGGGTTGTCCTCATCATGCAAAACAAGTTCCCCGAAACTTTTGTATTTAAAACAAAGCCCCTCAATTACCCGCGCTTAGCTATTAAATATAATACCTAGATAACTTGGCAACGAAAGAGCAAAATGTGTAGCTCTGCCAATGAGCATAATAATCAATCATTAAATCATTAGACGACACCATAGCTAGCGGTTATAAAGATATGACTACGGTAGGAAGAAGAACCGTTAACCTTGGTAAAAGCCAGTTTTAGTTTAAAGAGAAACATTTTGATCTACAATTTATGTTTAGAGGAGACTTGATGTATGATGTTCGATTGGCTCAATAGTTATGTTTGCATGAATAGTGGATGCCTTATTGCATACTGTCATACTAATAAATACCTGCTAAACCCAGTGGGCGGGTGTTCAACAGTTTTACGGCCTTGTTGATGTTCCAGGCCTGCAACACGCCTGACAAATGGCCCCCGACCTGGCTCAAAGTTTAAATAAATAATCTTTAATGCAATATAACAGCCAGTTTTTTAAAAGTATCTTGGACAACCGCATATGTTGTATTCGAGTTAATACAATCAGACTGAAAATCGCGCAGTATTCGCGCATTTGCATGCACTACATCGTAATACAGCGTCCGGCATACGTGTCAATCTGGCTACGAATATACCCCTATCCCTTTCATTCACTCTTTAATCATTGTACGAAAGGAAAAGCCCTCATATATAGCTTTCTTCTACAGCTTGTTTTCTATATTTTCGATCCGTTGCGGTGTTCGCGCGTCGCGTCGAAAAGAGAAATCGGTGCTGAGATTAATTGCTTATATGTATTTTTGTGCAAGCGTCACTCCAAATCTGCCATTTGAGAAAGTGGACCGGTTACAGGGCGGCTTTTTCGCCGCGAGCTTCCAGCTGTTTTGCGCCGTGCAGCTTATTATCAATTGAGGACCTTTTTTGTGGTTTTACGAGGAAAGTGCAACATTAAAGCTCTAGGAGCGCTCTTTGGACTTTTGATGTAGTAGAATGGACTATTTCTTCAAAAGTAACAAAGATAAGCAGATACTGATAATCGGCGACTAATAATACGCGACAAGTTACAGAGCAAAGGAAATTTTTCTATATTCTCATCAAAATGCTCAACATTTTGGTTAGGTTGCAAACAAAAAAAATCTTTTTTTTTTCTTTTTTTTCAAAGTGTTCTCAGGAGCCAAGCGATGTAACGGTCGTTTTAACAACTATGCGGAAGAAGAACAAAATTAGACTGAACAGTCGCGCATTCTCGCGCAGTTATTTGCATTCAGTGCGGCATTCAGCTTGCGTTTCAAAAACCGTCTGTTATACCGCTTTAACCTAATCACAAATATCAAAATAATAAGTCTAAAAGGATTATCCCAGGCAATCACCTAAAGTACGAATTTTCTTCGTTGGCTTTTTTCAGATCTTTGATTTTTTTATGCGCTTATCGTTCGCGCATCACTGAATTTGCATATAATTGATTTCTTGCTCCGCTAGTTTGCATATTAGCACTTCCATTTGGCTTGGCAAAGTCTAGACAAAAGTGGACACGCGTGATAATTTGGTGAGGTAGGGAGATTCGAACTTTCACTATCTTTAGCGTCGCCGCAGAACTTCGCGCTGCGCCACTTATTATGCACACCTAAGAGATTCGACTTGCTAACTTCAAGCGGTGCGACACGTGGTAGATGAAAAATGTTTTGACTGTGCGGTGCGCTGTGCCAATATGTACCTCTCTCGCAGGCACAGATGGAATGAAAATTTGATTCTCAAGTTTCAAAAACCACATTCCATACCGCTTGAAAAAAAAAAAAGATTTGAACTAAATCTTTGCTTACCAAATCGTCGGGCTCCCTGCAGTATGGTTTGTGAATATGTCTTGATTTGTGCCTTTTTGCTTCTAATACGGTTGAATACGATAGAATAGTAAGTGAAAGAACAATGACCCGCATGGTTTTGATGAAAGACTGAAATGTGGATAAATATTGTATACGAAAAGTAATTACAGTAACGTTTAGCGGAAATACATCTGAGCGGACAACAGGGTAGCGACAAAATGTGGCAGTTGAATTGATTCAATACATAACAAAACAAAGATGCTCGGTTAGTCGGGTTAATTACGAATTTTTATGTACAACGATAACCACATTTACCCAAGACATTAAAGCGAAATGCTAGCCCCTTTGGGAAATGCATATGATAAGCAAATCCTATGTATCCTATGCTAATTTTGTACGATTGCCGTGGACGATCGTACAAAATTAGCATAGGATACATAGGATTTGCTTATCATATGCAAATTTTCCAAAGGGGCTAGCATTTCACTTTAACCGAAACTGTGTCACACATACCGTAGAGATTAACACATAGCGCTACAAAAGGGCGGTGGTAAAACTACAGTACGACCAGAAACTACCATCGTCGTACAATGGACAACGATAGCCGAAACTGTGCCACATAGTATGCACTTAGAGCTTAACACCTAGCGCTACAAAAACTGCGGCAAAACTCTAAACTACAAACTACACTACAGTACCACAAGAAACTACCATCGTCCTACAATGGGTAACGGTGATGTTTCCCGAAAAGGGAAGTTTCCTTGGATGACCTTCAAAAACTAAAAGTGACGGCGACCCACTAACCGCTATTTTTCACTATTTTTTCCTTTCCGGGGAATGGGGATCTTATATCATTGGTTCACTTTCAACTGAATATAACGTCTTGGTTTCTTCTCTCTCTTTAAACCTCCCTCTCTCTCTAATTCTCTCTCTATCTCCATCTCTGTCCCTCTCTCCCTTTCATTCTCTATCTCTCTGTCTCTCTCCCTCTCTCAATTCCCTTTCTATATCCCGAAACAGTGTTTCTGAACCAATTCGGTAACACGGGAAAGGCAGAAAGGAGATACAATTAAATTGGGTCCCCCAATACAATGCAAATAATTTGTAGAAGCTACAAAACTACAGGAATTTTGGAAACTGTATTACAAACAGATGTTAAAAAGAATTTTTAGAATTTTTGTTACCATAGTTTTATCACGAGTGTATTAACAAAGAAGGCACAAGAGATTTTCTAAGAAAATAAAATGACGAAAAAGTCTGACCGGTATAACGGGGTTGGTAGAAACCAGCGGATAAGCTTGCCGACGACGTGCTACTGCAGTAAAGTACTATATCATGACAATATCCAGTTTTAAAAGCCAACTAACTGTACATTATGTTGTGAATGTATTCATCTAAAGACCTGATATCACTAATCGAATTAGACATAACAAAGATATGCGCAAAAGAATGACAACAATAAGGATGTAAGGATGCGGTGTTAAAGCGGCATAACAACCGGTCTTTAAAAGTATGTTGGAAATAAAACATTCTACCTCGCGGTAAGTAAGCATCAAAGCGACATAACTCCAGCAGAAGTTTCACTAACCACGTGTTATACCACTTTGTGATTAGCAAAGGTGAGAGAGCTAGCGCTTCGTGTTACCGAAGAGAGCGCGAGTTATCCTTTACCAGCCGTGGTAGCGGTAGCACCGACTTATACCGGCTGATACGGCGACCTAGCATCTAGGACTGCGCAACCTCTGTGCTAGGATAGCGAAACGATAGGCGCAGTTAATTATCTTATATCACTTAACTGGAACGCTGGATCATATTCATAATTTACAATGATGTCAGGGACGTATCTGTACTTGCGTATGCAAAATAGATCGGCAAATGTACATAGATCATTGGTTGAGGACGAAAATAGATCAGACAGACTAGATAGAGACTATGCATATACGATCAAAAGATTCTCAGGTGTACTATTGTCTATGGCTTCGAAATCAAATGTGAAAATCAGTTAGTAGGTTGAGTATGAGTATAAACATATGTGGAAAAGTTTAAAGTTCAAAGGAGCGTGGCACGTGGTTTTGCAATATGCGGTCAGACCCTACACTTCATCTTCATGCGTTGTCATATTTGCATGTAACACATGAAAATGCCGTTGACCAGAATACGCTTCCAAACCGCGCGCCAAGCACACATTAGTTATTAAAGCGAAATACTGGCCGGTTTTTGTAACACATCGAGTAGACCAGCATTCTAATGCTGTTATGGAAATGAACATAAATTAGGATAAAAAATCGAGCTAAATTCGAGCAAAAGTAGCATAAACACGTAAGAATTCAGTTGTCCATGATGCGTTTCAAAAACCGGCCAGTATTTCGCTTCAAATGAGACGGCAAACTTTCAAACACCAAGGAGATGCAAAATCTGTTCTAAAGTGATCTTGATCCGAAGAGCAACCTTTTTACATTAAAAGGATAAAAGTGCGATATGCCCTACATTCATTTTCTCTAGCATTATCACACCCCGGTGTGCTTTTGTAGACCGACCTTGACTTTGTTAATTTTTGATGAGAAAAGTTCCGAATTGCAATATTTGTTAGATGAAGAGAAAGAGAGAGAGAGAGAGAGAGAGAGAGAGAGAGAGAGAAGGAGAAAGAGATAAACGAGGTGAAGAGAGAGAGAGAGAGAGAGAGAGAGAGAGAGAAGGAGAAAGAGATAGAAAGAGAGTGAGAGAGAGAGTGGCAAGAGGGAAGCAAAAAGATCATTCAGTTAGTCTATTTTTAAGAGGTAAGTTTAAAAAAAAATAACACGCTCACTGAATGTAAAGCTAGTCAAACAAAAAAATTTAGCACCTCATTGGTATCTCGTAACTGAAACTTTTTTATTTTTAACCACCTTCTCATAAGGGTCGCGAAAAATATTGGCCAACATTATTCTAAAAGCAACTTGTTGAATGTCATGTCACAGACAAAGTATACTTTTCCAAATCACATTATCACTTTCCGTTCGTCTTTAAAGCGAAATACCGGCACGGTTTTGTAACGCATCATGGACCACTGAATTCTTACATACTTATGCTAATTTACTCGAATTTAGCACGATTTTTGTTCTAATTTATGTTCATTTGCATAAGCTGCATAGGAATGCTGGTGTACTCGATGTGCTTCAAAAAACGGCCGGTAGTTCGCTTTAACCGGATGGGGAGTAGCACTTTCAATGATATGAAACAAAATTCTCATCTGCAACTTGTAATTGGAACACTTCTCATTTTTATCGTCACGGAGGAAACCGTGCCAGTTAAAGTGCGATACGCTGTCAAGGTTGCAGGCTTGTGGGTCAGTTTGGTGTACTTGGCAAACCTGATGGTACTGATTTGGAGAGAGAGAGAGAGAGAAACAGAGAGAGGGACTTAGGGACAGAGAGTTGAAGATACATATAAAGTAGGAGAGAAATCTATGTAGAGATGTAGAGACAAAGATGAAGAGACGAAGAAACATAAGAGAGGATAACAGATAAAGATAAATTCTGCAAGTATTCACGCACTTGAAATTTAACTTTAGTTGTTTGATCCTTCTTTTGTCTAATTTGGGCGTTTCGCCTAAAAAGATATCCAATATATTATTTTATTACCAAGTAAATTCATATTAGTTGCTCACCATAACACTGTCTTTGCAAGGTAAGAGCTGAGTTTTATCTCAAAGAAAAACAAACCGAAAAAATAAAAATAAAATAAAAGGGAAACTGCTGCGCCTAAGGAAAAAGCCCAGCCGCGCAACCGTGGGCAGCTCTACCTGTCCTAAGTGAAAGCTTAGCCGAGCCATCGCGCCTAATGGCAGAAATCTCCAATTAACACCTCTGTAGCAGGTATCTGGGCGCGCCCTCTAGCGAAAACAGCTTTCACCCGGGCGCGCACGGAGCGCAAAGCGCGTTTTACAGATCCAAATGTGGAGGTTTAGGGGGTGCGTGCTGACTATGGCATAGCCCTAAAGTGTGCCTAAACAAGATGATTAAGGACCTGTCATGTAGGGCAGTCTTATGACAAATGGCTCTGATTTGTTCGCTTTTCATAGCTGTAGATTTACGATTGTATGGAAAAACATGGAGGAGCGCTATCTTACAAGGGAAATTCCTAGGTTCATATCGGAATTAAGAAAAGTTGTAATGCAAAAGTTGTAGAGAATTAAATTCTATTAAAGATGGCGCATTCAAAACGTGCGCGACGTAATTATCGAGCAATTACGCATAACCGTTCCTTATAAGCAGTCACAAGGACACAAGTTTCCATTCCAAGTGGCTCAGTGGATAGAGCGGCTGACTACAAAGTTGGCCGCCCAAAAGTTCAATTCCGGCCATGGTAGTTTTGTTTTGCGTCCAAAAATTTTACTGCAATTCAAACAGGGTTCATCCAAAAAAAACTATTCTTTTTTTCCGAACGTTTTTTTTTTCTTAAAACAAATTTATTGGTCAACATGTAACATAAATATCAACAGTGGTGAAAAGTTTCAAAGAAATGCATGAAGCAAAACTGTTCGCTACAGTGAGCACATAAGATGAACGACATGGCAGCACATCCTATTTCGCAGCATGAGTTGAGGTTTTTCGGAAAGCAGTGAAGGGGAGTCTGGAAGAATCCTGGATGAGCGTCGAAGTAGCCAGCTTTGAACCACGGGTACTGCAACATGCGACGGAAACATGGGGCAGTGAATTGGAAGTATACCTGGGAGATGACTTTCAGCAAGTTGTCTCTTTTCGAGATGGCGAATGGCACGTCGTGTGCGACAACATATCCGTGGATTCTCTTAACCATTTGCTTGAAGGGTCGGAAGAAATATACATCTAATGGTTGTATCATGGAAGTGGTGCCTGGTGGCATGTGGCGGATGTCCAAGTGGTTGTTTGCGGGCACTGTAGTGCTGATAGTATTTACATCCCGAAAGGCTGGCCATGAGTCAACCAACAGGAAAATTGACGAAGGAGAGCTGGCAGTGAATACGCAGGTTTCGAACCATTCCAGCATGTGGTTCTTGGTCATGATGTGCGAAGAACCAGCTCGAACTTCCAGGTTTTGCGCAGAAAAATGCGGAGTGCGAGGAAAACGTCCTCCAGGCTCTTGTAATACCACAAACAGTTTTTCGCCCAGATGTCCATCTGCAAAAAGAAGTGGCAAGATAGTGAATGAATGAGTGGTTCCGGAGATTGTTTGAGCAATACGCTCAACCCTCTTCTCTCCAATGGGAGCGAGTGAACGAGGAGAATGCAGCTCCTTAAAGGGAGAGGCCCATGAGAAAAAAGTTTCCCCAATTTTCTTGCACAGAATGTCCGGAATTGCAGAAATATTACTGTGAAAACCGCATTTCTTTATGCCCAGGACTCGTAGAGATATTTCGCGGCAAACAGTTCGGCCAGGTACCGTAGTCAGAATCAATTTTTGCTCTTTTAGGGTATTAAAGTATTGAAAACGCTTTGTTATAATGGTAGGAACGTTCGTCATTCGTTTAACGATTATTATGTAGAGAAAGAATACTAATGGATGGATATAAACGGTAAAAACGTACTTTAACCTTTCTGACTACGGTACCTGGCCGAACTGTTTGCCGTGAAATATATCTGCGAGTTCTGGGCATAAAGAAATGCGGTTTTCACAGTAATATTTCTGAAATTCCGGACATTCTGTGCAAGTAAATTGGGAAAAACTTTTTTCTCGTGGGCCTCTCCCTTTAAAGAAGCCCGATTGGTCTGCATTTGCTAGGCTAGACAGAGGTAGATTTTGAATCTCGGCTCGGATGTTGCTAACGAAATCCTGGGCGTTTTTCTCGATTTCTTCTTTCCGACGAAAATTTTGCTTCGAAGTGAACGTAGTTATGCGTCGTGAACAAATTCGTGCACATCTTTTGAAACGTGAGATCCAGCTGGAGCTGGCCACAAAATTATCCAGCAACCGGTTTTCCTTATTAATACGCACTGCCATGAGTTGAAGGTCGATGTCGTGCAGGGAAATGCCGGCATCAAACTTCGCCTGAACTGCGTCCTTGAGTAGCTGTACCAGTTGTTCGCGGCGTGCTCGCAGATCCGCCCTTATTTCGTGCTCTTTTTCTATTCGAAGCAGCTTCTGCAGATGGTACGGGGTTCGAATGAAGCGAAACTTTGAGGACATTGTTGAGAACACACGATGGCCTTTAGCGGAGGACCGATAGTAGTGTATAGCTTTCTGCACTTGCTCCAGCGAGACTCTTGAATCAGAGAACGCCACATAGTCTACGACAGGCTTGTCAATTGAGTCAATCCTCTCATCTTCATCGTCACAAACTTCAGTCCAATCCGGATCACTTTCCTCGCAGTCCTCATCTATTTCGACTTCTTCATCTCCTTCAACAAAAGACACGATTCCATTCGCAGTATCTTTTAAAATGCGCAGGAAAGCATGCGCCATTAAAGTTTCTTCCTCTGTTGCTGGCGTACTATCATTTCCAACTGCCTCGACGATGATGTGAGCGATACGGGCCAGCACTATTACCATTACCTACAATTACTTTGTAATAAATTTTTATAACAAAGTAAATTTTAATATTTATGATTCAACAGCACAACTTAAAAAATAAATCCAGAACGAAAACTACAAATGAAATTAAAATTTTAACTAATCTTATGGGCCACAATTGGTCCAACTAATTAGAATAACTGATTATTAAAATTTGCATATTCTCCTATGCAAATCACATTTCATAATTGTGTCAACCATACCGTAGTCTATTTATGGTGGAGCATTTCCAGATGCAAAACAAAACTACCATGGCCGGAATTGAACATTTGGGCGGCCAACTTTGTAGTCAGACGCTCTATCCACTGAGCCACTTGGGATGGAAACTTGTGTCCTTGTGACTGCTTATAAGGAACGGTTATGCGTAATTGCTCGATAATTACGTCGCGCACGTTTTGAATGCGCCATCTTTAATAGAATTTAATTCTCTACAACTTTTGCATTACAACTTTTCTTAATTCCGATATGAACCTAGGAATTTCCCTTGTTAGAGTTTCATGCGATTTTTTCAGAGAAAAAGTTTTGGGGATGTTTGAGCTAGGTGTATTTTTAGATTAGCAATTGACACACAAGTGCATTAGAACATTTGGACTTATATTTATTGTATACTCCGGTAGAAGCTTTCAAGGAAGTGCAAGTGGTTAATCTCGTTTGCAAAACGGAACGGCGTAGATTTACTGTAAGTAGCTTTTCACTAGACATGCTGTTCTACGATGGGTTTTACATATGCATATAATATTTATAAGCATCCAAACTACACTTGTTAATTTTTCCATGTCAGTATTTTTTCAGCGTCATCACAAATCATGCAGCTAATTATCGGTAATAATATCATTTCACTATTTCGTTACCGTGCCAACGGCTTATTTCGAGTAGTTCTATTGTTTATAATAGTATAATCTATTTTCCATGATAGCAAATACAAAACACAAAGAAAACGTCGTTAATTCCATTGCTGCAATATTCCAAAATTCCAAAGTTAGTTAGTCATTTTGTACACGTTTTCTGCTAGTCTTCTATGGGAAAACTTTTATACTGCGATATTCTGTTCCATAGTTCATATTCATATCGCGCTATCCATGAATATAAGTACTACGGATGTGACTATAAATCGACCCAGTTCTAATTATACTGTGACGTTTTTCAGGAAATCTTCCTTTTGAACAAATCATGTACCGTAACTGTTATCACTTGGCGAGTACGAAGACAAACTACACGACTGTATAAGGTAAGTCTTCTACACGGTACGCACCAGTTTGGCACCTATGCCGCATCCCCACCTTTTTCCGACCTCCCCCAAACTCCCAAATCTAGTGCAATGGTGGTGCGTACCTGGTGCTGCTCTCCTTTTCCGTGCCGTACAGGTGCGGCACCCGGACCGAGTTTCCCAGTTTACAACCCCGTGGGCCTCACCACTTATCCTTATGAGTTCATTTTAGAATGTGCCACTTCCAGATCACACCCACGGTTTATAAAATACAGTTTGTCTGCATTTCCCTATTACTAAATTCAAAGTTTTCACATTTCGTCAAAAATCACAAAGTGCTTTTTTCCACTCAAAGTACTGTAAAGTTGAAACTTGCACCTGTCTAACACCTCTTAGTAATTAAAACGTTTAATTAAAATCAGCCGTCTTCTAACAAATTTTTTTGAAAGGTTATAAAATTCGGTTCTTCGCGATATATACAGTCTGCCAAGTATATACAGTCTGCCTCAACAATTTCACTAGACCAATCAACAAAATAAATGTTCAGTTTACAACATCAATGTCAATTGCTTTTTATGAGTATTTATTACCCCCCCCCCCCCCCGATCATCTGTATAATTATAATCTTTATAATCTCGATCAATAATTACAATAAATAGTCTCAGATTTTTATGCAACCTTTAGCTTTAGCAAGCATCAATACTTCTAGTTCTAGATTCAAGCCACATAGTACTTGAGCAGAGAGTTCAAGTGAAAAAAACGCTCTTTCTCCTCACAATAAGGTCAAGGCCCAAGGCTAGGATAATCAATAGTTAGATTTAGTTATCGATTAATTGTCGAGCTCGCGGATAATCAATAATTAGAGATCGAGATTATCAATAATTAGTTTGTTATCGATTAATTGCTGGCAGGTTGTAATGGGCGTTGGCGGTTCTCTGGTCACTCGTAATGAAGTCCTACCTCCTCCGCTCATTGAAACTGAATATGGATTTGTACAGGGAAAAAGGATCACGCTTGAGGTATGGTAAAGTAAAGCGGTACGGCACGTGGTTTCGAAACCTTGCGGTAAGATTTAAAGCGGTACGGCATGTGGTTTTGAAACCTTGAGGTAAGATTTAAAGCAGTACGGCACGTGGTTTTGAAACATGTGCTTTACAACTTAATGCACCTCTAAAACAACATAATTACGAATGTGTTGAAAAGCTAAGATGTTAGTAGTGGTTCGCAAAATGAGACATATATACGTTTAACGCATAGAACTCAGCTCTGATCTCCACATAGAGCTTTATTTTAAATTTGAAATGTTATGTTGTATGCTATGTCTTTGTTTTGTTCTCACAGTTTATAAAAACTTGCATATGTTTGAAAAAATTGTTAAAGCGAAATACCGGCCGGTATTGAAGATATTTAAGATGAGTTTCAAAAACCGGCTGGTATTTCGCTTTAAAGCAGACATTTTAGGACAGCTACACCTGCGATGTCTTCCTAGGCATTCCGTTCGCAAAACCACCACTTGGTGAACTACGTTTCAAAGTAAGCGTATTATCGGATGATTCCGAGACATTGCGTTTATGTAGTTCCCTATAGAAAAAAAACCCGATTTCTCCCCGATCAAGTATCTCAAAAAATCGGGACCTGTTCGGGGCGACATCGGGATTTTTTTTTAAAATTCGGGGTGAAATCGGGATCTGGATCTTGGGAAATAATCGGGGCGATATCGGGGTTTCTGGTTGAGTTTTAAGTATTACAGGGTCTAAAAGTGATAGTAAAAGTGCCGTTGTGTTCAAGACGGAAACATTTGTGAGTATATTTTTACCGGTCAACACTAGTTACACTTACTTAGCCTATCGTTAGCTTCACCACATAATATTTAATTGCAATTCAATTAACAGTAATTATGTTTTTTGGTTTCATATTAAACCATTGTGCATTCGTTAAATGACAAAGGTGATGCCATAATGGGTAAATTTTCGTCGCGCACCACATGGCGAATCGTTCCGAAAATTAAATAAGTTGCATAATTTGTTAAAATTAAATATAACGTACTCCAGAAACCTGAGAAGTGCGAGCCATGGCCAGGCGTTAAAAAGTGCATCAAATACGGGAAACGTTCACTGCAAGTCGACCAATTTTGGGAGTATTACACACAGAGTGTTGGTTTCTTTTCTTTATTTAAAGGAGGAGGCTCACGAGTTTTAAGTGTTCTATTCCTTTCCTTTTTTCGAAAAAACATGGTAAATAACCACCAATAACATACATAGCCAAGCACGGAAATACACTTTAAAGAAATTATTTAATTTAAGAAAAAAAATTAATTTAAAAAAGCGACAGTATGCTTTTAAAACCACCAGTAAAAAGCAAATATGCACGCAGTGTGCATAACAGTAAAACAGGTGTGCCTTTCTTTTGCACTACAAAGTACACAGGCTGTCTAAGCGCACTATTTTCAGCAACATATTAGCAGGGTCACCCAGGGTTAGCCCGGCCATCTGCAAGGGGGCAGTTTTTGGCTGTGCCTGAAAAATAACTAGAAACTACGGTAGTTTTCTTTAATTAATTTTTTAGATACAATTTAATATTTACTTTCAAGTGTATTTCCGCGCTTTGTTCTGCATTTTATTGGTGATTACCATGTTCTTTCGATAAAAGTAAAGGAATCGAACACTTAAAACTCGTGAGCCTCCTCCTTTAAGTTAGCATGTGTGCCTTTGAAGCGAACTACCGGCCGGTTTTGAAACACATCGAGTAGACAAGCATTCCCTTGCAGCTTATGCAAATGAACATAAATGAGAATAAAAAAAAACGAGCTAAATTCGAGCAAATTTGCATAAATACATAAGAATTCAGTTGTTCACGATGCGTTTCAAAAACCGACCGGTGTTTCGCTTTACCAATAAGAGCTGGCGTTGACTAATAAATCTCGACGAAGGAATTATATTTGTAAATTAAACGGGTTTCCGCTACTCATTTATGCTCTTTTTAAGCAAAAAGAGGCGAGTTTCATTTGTTTCAATTTCATCTCATCAATTCATTTCATCAATTTATTTTAGCTAATTAATTGACCTATCGTGAACATGACCAATTGCAGGTTCCAAATTCGGAAGACTGCCTATACCTGAATGTATTCGCTCCAAAATATCAGCCGGATAAGGTTCGAGTAATATATCTAGAGAGAGACAGAGAGGCGGAGAGAGAGAGAGAGAGGGAGAGAGAGGGAGACAGACAGAGAGAGAGAGAAAGAGAAAGAGAAAGAGAAAGAGAAAGAGAAAGAGAAAGAGAAAGAGAAAGAGAAAGAGAGAAAGAAAAAGAGAAAGAGAAAGAGAAAGAGAAAGAGAGAAAGAGAAAGATAGAGAAAGAGATAGAGTATACTTTCTAAGGGAGTCACAGCGCGAGCGAGAGAAAGACGAGAGAGCTTTATATATATATATAGAGAGAGAGTGACTGTCACAGAGAGAGAGAGAGAGAGCTTTATATATATATATATATATATATATATATATATATATATAATATATATATATAATATATATAGAGAGAGAGAGAGAGAGAGAATGATCGTCACAGAGAGTTAGAGAGGAAGAGAGAGTGAGAAAGAGACAGAGAGATGTCTCAAACCAAATGCATAATCTTGCGACTTCCAGAAATACCCCGTATTCTTTTTCATTCATGGTGGCGCCTGGATGATGGACTCCGCTGTGAGATTTGTACCGAAGAAACTCTGCAGGTATGTAGATGTAAAAAATGTACAAATTTCAGCTACAGGGTGGTCAAAGGTCCCGCCTTGATGGCGCCCACGAAGCGCCTGCAAGGCGCCCTTTTGTTTTGAGGCGTCGTAGGGCGCCGTCGGGTCCCGGGTGCTTGTATGACCCGGCTATGGTAACGTTACGACCTTTACACTTTACACCGTAGATCTTCAGAAAGTGCCCGTCTATCCACTTCCCGCACATAATGGAACCCAAATTGTGTGAAAACCGAGTGTCATACCGCTTTAAAAATTCAGGCAAATTGTGGCTCAAGGCATTGTGATGGTCTCTATTCAATATCGATTGGGTTATATGGGTTTCTTCTGCACTGGTGATGAGGCCAGCAAGGTTAGGACACTTTTATTGGTTGCTTTTTGAATGTTGTTTTGTTTGTTTGGCATTAAGTCTTGCCGGTGTTTTTTGAAACGCATCGTGGACAACTGAATTCTTACCTACTTATGCTAATTTACTCGAATTTAGCTCGATTTTTTCTTTCTAATTTATGTTCATTTGCATAGGCTTCATAAGAATGCTGTTGTACTCGATGTGTTTCAAGAAGCGGTCGGTATTTCGCTTCAAATGAAACCTGTGTGTTCCGTTTTAGGGAAATTACGGCATGTTCGACATGATCATGGCGCTTCAATGGACCAGAGATAACATTGGGAAATTTGGGGGTACATTTTTTTCATGACGTTCATATAACTTTCGAAAATTGGAGTTTTGGGCAAGGAACCGAACCCGCCGCGTCTTTGAACGATTTTTAACAATTCACAATAATCAGTAACTACTGCAAATTACACAACATGATGATCTACTATTGACATCAAAACTAAATAATTGCCGAAACCACAGAAAAACTGTCGTTGGCAAGTCACCAAATGGTTATTACCGAAAAAACCTCTCGTGACGGGTTCGTGACCATTTGGTGACCATCATATGACGGTTTTCGATAAAACTTGGTCACGAATTGGTCACCTTATGGGCAGGCCCATGACAAAACCAGTGTACCGTCACCAAATGGGTTCACCATTTCCTATAATTGTGAAAAAATGTATTTAGGTGATGCGAAAGAAATCACCGTTGGCGGACATAGCGCAGGCGGAGTGAGCACGGATCTACTGAGTATTTCACCAATCACAAGTCGTTCGTTTACAAATTGTTGTATTTTTTATATACTAGAATCTTTCGTGCTGCTGCAAGAATGCTTTACAGTTAATCGACATTGAGCCTTGCCGCGTTCGCTTTGAAAATGGCTTAGAGACCGTAAATAGAGTAGCACGTAGCACCTATGAATCGGCATGACACAAAGACCCAAACCGTGTGTCATACAGCTTTAAATTACAGACATGTTCAAGCGTAAGATATGCTGGGGCGGGAACTCGGCTAGCCATTGGTCAGTGGTGAAGAAAGACTACATTATCAATTATTGCTTGGAGAGGGTAATTATTTTTTTGCAAACGAAATTGTAGTTTACACTAAAGCTTAACTTGCACTTAACCTGTACTTATCTTCACTTCACTTTCTCTTTGCTTTAGCTTACTTTAGCTTGTTGCTTACAAATAAATCATTGATTGTTAACCTAATAAACCACATATGTTATAAGTTATACCTCAACATAGTGGACAACTTTTGGCAAATTTATTGATATTTAGTAACTAGCAATAAAACAAAATGCACTCTAAGGCGATCAAATGCGGCTGGAAACCAAGCAAAGAATACAACACGAAACTGGAAGAAAATGAAGCAATGATGGCATTTTTGCGAAATGTTCCGGCGAAAAAGTACGTTACTGATCGATCAATAAATAAACTTGTACGGTTCAAAGGCGTGCTCCTTTATACAAGGGTAGTTCACACTCACGCAGTGTTTCAAAAATTATGACTTGTTCTGAAGGGGGGGGAAGCAGATATGTTCTTTTTCAATTTTCAACAAGTTGTGCTATGTCCATCCTCATGAACAGATTTTGTCCTTGCGTACGACGAAGTCGACGAGTACCACTGCTCAACGTCATGCATAAATATAAATATCGAAACACTCTAGTTCATATCATTGTATAGGTCGTTATATTGGCCAAACCTAATTATTTGATCAAGCCCAATAATAGATAACTACCTAGGCTGGCTTCCGAACTTGCCGGTTGTAAGGCATTTTTCGACGAGGCAGTTGTCCCACTCGCTCCCGTATATGACGGGGAATTTCTCCCGAAAAACGTGAAACTTTTACGCCAAGAAGCACCACAAATGGACACGGTTGTCGGGGTCGCCGAGTACGAGGGATTACTTTTTAGTCAGTTTGCTTTTATTTAAATTTAAAATTTCTTTTTCGCTTCAAGAGTGTGTTCCCTTATTCAAGGGAGTTCAAATACAAGGCTTGATTTTGTCAATACTGATTAATTAAGCGTAGTTGAACCACACATACGTGTGATCCAGATCTGTTAGGACGTGAAATATGATGCAAATAGTAAACCACAGAAAGTCCAAAAAACTCGAAATTCTCGGAGATATATTTTTGCCGAACATATTGAAATAGAAACTATCCAAAGACGAACATTATCAAAGATATAAGCATAAATGTACAGTAATCTTTTTTTCAATAGAGTAATAACTAACTTGATCCATAGCTAATCCATATGGTCCTGCCTTGTTTGTATAGAACAATTGCCCTTTTTGCATTTCGGACCGATCAATCCACCACTTTATCACCCAATATCTTCGTGAGTATTGAAAATGAACACTACTTTTTGTATTCCAAATTTTTATTATCCCTTATAGAAAATAAAGAAACAAAAAAAACAGACACAGTTTAAGATGAACCGATCCCTTTAAGTAATAGCTAAGCAAGTTAAGTTGTCGCCAAGTTACTATTTTTTTAGTTGCCCTTGGCATTGGCTTCTTGAAAGCGGATCAAAAAGGAATCGCAAAACTTCACCGACAAATCGAAGAGCGGGCAAAGGATAAGCTGAATCCAAAGGTTGTTGATTTTTTGTAATATCATCGATAAACGGACATGGTTGTTGTTTGTCATCACCTTTTACTCGTCTTTCAATATCTTTCAGATCACTCCCGCTTTTATATATTTTTTGTCCGTACAGTTCCCGATTGTTCCTTATTAGATGATTATACGTTTTCATATTTCCATATTAAATTATAAAAAGTGGAATTTCTTCTTGATGTTAGATCTGGTAGTCAGACATCTAAACCTTATTGTTAGGTACGTAAATATTACTTTAGTACAAATAATTTTCCAGGAAATCATCGAACTATCCAGATATATCTATGGCGATACTGAGCTCCTTCGTTCTAGCAAGCCGGCAATGGCTCTAATGTATGTTAAGGTCAGTTTTGAATTCTATATAGTATCGATTATATTTTATTGCTCAAGAAACAGAGAGAAACAAGGAATCGGTCTTCTGGGCCTTAGGTCCTCATGAAGCAGGGGCACTAGGCTCTCTGCTTCTTCTCTTTCTATTCCGGGGGTTTCTCCACTCTGCGACACAGTTTGTTTTATACTTGTCCTTGTCCCTTATCATTGTAATTAGACGGTGAGGGCTGATTTCCTCCCAGTATATGTTCCCAGCAACCACCAACAATGTACAAAATTTAGTAGTCCAGGTTAATAAACTAATGATGTGTAGGTAAGCGGGTAAGCCTATGACAAAGGGTCAAGAATGGCGGGAATTTGAATTAGTTGACTACGGAATCCGAAAATTAGTAACGTAAGTACATGAAGGTTGTGAAATCGTCCCAACAATTTAGATGTTATCCGATATTGTCAATAACCACGGTTTATGGCGCTATATGAAATATGCGCAATCTCGCGATCATAACACTTTCGTTTATCAGTTTGAGTTTATGACCAAAGGCATGTGGGGATGGTTGAAAGATTTGATACCATTTCACGGTGGGTTTTCAAATTATTATTATATATTTATATCCACAACTATGCGGTGCTTGCCTTTGAATGGATGAGGACGTCACACGACGTATTCTATGTTATTTTTATTACCTGTGTATATGGATCGATTCTACAAGAAGCATACAATTGTTAGATAAAGTGATCAACACATACAAATAAAGTGCACCCCGTTATACCAACCGAAATCTGCATGAAAAGAGGTTTTGCAGAGTTAGGCAGCTACATGACATTCATCGCAGAATAGATTGCGGATCAAGATGACAGCTTGCGCGGTGTTTTCAGGATAGGGCCTCCAAGTTATGGTCAGATTCAAACTCGGTTTGCGTGCGCGGGAGGCCAACGCCCTAGCCATAAGACCATCCTCTGCTTTCAAAACGTTTGTGGTTTGTTTTCAGGCTCCACACACGGTTCCGAAGTTATCTATGCGTTGGATATAAACTATTTCTCGTCCCCAGTAAAGAAGAACAAAACGGAGATGAAAATGTGCAAACTGATGTCGGATTATACATGCTCATTCATTAAAACTGGGTACTGCACATATAAATGCTCTTTAAATTTTAACATATTGGCTTAGAGCTATTATAGAGTCCGGCCACAGAAAAAGTTTTGCTGAATTTTCTTGTACATTAACAGTTTTCGAAACAGCAATGAAAACAGCATAGCATAACCATAACACCCAAAACTCTCGATATCCAAGCACAATAGCATTGAGAGATTCAGAATTCAGACCATACCGCGCACCCCCGCTAGCGACCGTAGTCACATATTTAGTACCATTTTTTGGCCATTCCGGGCAGACCCGAAGAAAGCTACCACGCGGTACGATAACTCCGGACCCGGACCTACGTTTATTCCATTTATTTAAAACTGTTATATTTAGTGATCCAAACAGCGACGACACTAAAATGTATCACCATATTACCTGTTTGCTAATCAACGACATTATCATATTACCTGTTTGCTAATCAACGACAACACGACGAGTTACATGTATACTACTTTCTTTTCATCATTTCGTTGTGATGCACACCCTGTGGTGTGCAAAATAATAAATAAATAACTAAATAAATAACAAATAATAAATGAAATAAATAATACTTCAACAATCACAATCAGTAACCAAAAAAAGTAAACGAACGTGCAATCACCTATCGTGTTCCACTGTTGACGAAATTCCCCAAGTTTTGGTTTAGAACTTTCGAGACGCTGAACTGGTGAAGCGTGAAATTTCGTGACTAAAATTTTTTTAATTCCTAATTTGTCTAAACCAATCAATTTAGGCTTTTCACCTCACATTCAACAAGAGAAGTGGATATTTCCACTAACGATGTTGTAGAGGAAAACCTAAATGATAACGATGAAGACACTGTCCACGAAATCCCCGACATGTTGCACACTGACAGAGAAGGTGGTTGATTTGCACATGTTCTTCCCCTAAAAGCGGTACAACACGACATGTTGGATAACTGCAATGTTACGCATTACATGCGAGTGATGTATAGTAAAAAAGTACAAGAATAGGTTGCATAAAACGGCAGTTATGCCCCTCAAACACCTTTTTTACTTCCTCTTTAAATTGTCACATGTTCATAGTAATGTACATATATTATTTCGTTACCATGCAAATCTTGTCATAGACACAGAGCTGTCTGATTCTTAAAAAATAATATATATCATTTTATTTAGTGCGCGAGATACCTGACGTCGTGCCGACCACTACTGAGCCAAAGGAAAAGCCTACCACTGATAAGGCCTTCAAAATCACAAAAGTAGTGCCTGCCGAAAAGCGTAAAGTACCTAAATCGGCTCTACCAAAACGCCCGAAAACTCGTGATCCGGAGGGCGTGGAAATAGAATTAAGGCCGAAAACCGCTACGGTTCAACAGGAAAACCCGCATGCACTGGCCTCGGCAAGGGAATAACTACATAGGCAACATAGAAAACCGAGGGACCATTTCGTGAAGGTTTCCTGGCTTTTGTCGTGGTACAGCCCATTTGGCCACCACTCGGCAACCACGTGGCCAATTTTCTTCGAAAACCATCGTCAACAGGTCATCACATGGTCACGAAATGGTCAGTACCTTGTTCCTGCGCAAATTTTCAATATTCGCACAATTTACAAAAGTATCTCACATGAATTGTTACACCAATAGATAGTAAGTAGGGTAAATATTTCTGCTTGACACATTTTCCGTTTTCGATTTTTTTCTTTGTATGATCTACAGCTAGAATACTTATCTTTCCTATGGTTATTTATGATTTAGTAGGATCAATTTTTTTAGGCTTTTTGCTAATGTTGTATGTTTTTTTTTTGTCAAATTTTGGAAGAATACTGTATTTGCTTTCCATTTTTTTCTCCATTGTGCTCAAAATATGAGCATGGGAAAGGGACGTGTTGAGAATATGAGGAAAAATTAATAAATATGTTTATTTACAGACTAAATAAGACAGCAAAATTAAGAAGATCAATCACAGTAAGATTGGTTTATTCTATGCATAGCATAATAAACAAACGTAAAAACCAGAAACGGATTAAACGGCATTTAGCCGCAATTGCACGCATCCAGCGTAAAAGCGGCACACGCACAAGCAGCGTACATAATTTGGTCTTATGCTTAATTAATATAATAATGTTAATCATAAAATGTTAATCATATCATATCGCATTTACGTAGTAAATTAAATAAATGCCTTTTCACAACACAGCAACATTGTAAGGTTAATTGAAACAATACTAAATGTCAAGTAGAAAAATTAATTTTCATATACAGAAACAACATCCTAAATTGGGAAAAATAAAAGGAAGGCACAGTTAATTAAAAATTTAATGCTATATACCTAATAATTATGGTTAACTCGCTATAAAAACCGCTGTAGTAGTAATTGTAAGCTGTTACCTATACCTCTAGACTTGGCTAATAAGGTCTGAACTTGGGCCTTAGTTACCTACATCTCTAGCCTTGTACTAATACGGTCTGAACTTGGACCCTAATTACCTATATCTCTAGACTTGAACTAGTAAGTCTGAACTTGGGCCCTACCCTATCTATACTACGACACTTCTCAAAAAATTTATTTGGTTAATGTTATGGGTATGCTGTTAGTAGTTAGTACTGTCGGTTACAATGGTGAATAGTGATGAATAATATTATGCACTTATAGTATAAAACTTATTTCTTGCAAATGTAAATACAGTTTGCTGGGATATAGTCTGGGTTCTTGATGTCCACTTGCTCAAAGCCAGCTTCGTTTAGCAGCTTGCGCCCACGCTGCACACCCCACTTGGCACCGAGGCATAGCGCATCTGGAATAACATAGTTTAAACGTTTAAAGCAGGATGACACATGATTTTGAAAGTCATGACGTAACACTGAATTTCGCGGCTAGCCGAATGTGCTATTCATTTTTCAAAGAAATGCAAGCGTAAAATATACTTCCTTGTATTCAGTTACGTTGAAAAGATAAAACGGGATCGTGAATAAAAAAATCATGAGATAAGAATCGTTCAACGTGCAGTGTGCAACAAAACTCTTTTCTGATTGAGGCCTCCAAACAAACAAAAGATAGCAGAAGAAAAAGGTTGAAATACAGCTAGATGGGAAAAGTCGATCTTCCAGAGGCCATATTCACCACTCCAATTCCCGCGGGGAAATAGTGCCTGGGGGACAGAAAATAGCACTCTACTGTGAGAGACGCAGAGAAAAAGACGGGAAATTCCCACGGGAAATTAGTGGTGAACGTGGCCTCAGAATAAGTAAACTGACCCGGCGAATTACTAGCGACGGGCAGGCAATGGAACATTGAGCATCCGTAGAATAGACATGCGGATACGCCTTCGGAAGCTTTGTCCTAAAACAAGTTTCCTTGTTGTTTGAATTATTAAAGCGAAATACCGGCCGGTTTTTGAAACCATCGTGGACAACTGAATTCTTACTATTTATGTTAATATGCTCGAATTTAGCTCGATTTTTATTCTAATCTATGTCATTTGCATAAACTGCATAAGAATGCTGGTCTACTCGGTAAACCGGCCGAAGTCCCTGTCTCAAGAGCAGCGGAGGCGCTAGCTCGTCGATTCGACTCCCTTCCCGGGCAGAACAAGCCTTTTCTTTAGAGATCATTGGTAATAGTTTCATTGCGAAGAAAAAGGTGCTCATAATAACGGTTTATTGGTTAACAATCAATACAAAAAAGAACGTCAACCAAAGGGAACCCTAAGACCCCGCGCTTCACAACGCGAAAGTACTTACTAGGGACCAAATATATAGCTCAATCGCCACCTTGACCTAAGCGAACTAATTGAAACCAAAAACCCGTTGTTTTTTTAGACATGCGACCACAGGCAGGTGTCAATTCCCGGCTAATATGCATGTACCTTACCATTTGTGGTATAATCAAATTACATAATTATTTTGCTAATTACCTGCGCCACATTGCTTGTTCCGCGAATTTCAATCATTGCAAATACGCCGCCATTCTTCAGAACCCGATGGATTTCCTTGCAACACTAAATAAATAAATTAAGTGTTGTTTGTTGGCGTGCTTCTGGAAAGATGTCATCATTTTAAATTTTTGCAGCAACCGAGGGGGGGTCCGCTCAGACCAAACTTTTGATTAATTGTTCTTCATTTATTTTTTAGTGACAAGTTCGTTGCCTTGAACCTATGCCCGGAAGTCGGAACTATAATTATGAAAACCGCCTTGTTATATGCTATATGCCTCGACGTGCATTATATGCAAATGAGTAGAATTAGGATAACAATCCACAACAATTCGATCCCATTTAGCATAGATTCATAGGAATGGTGTTGGACAGCATACGTTTTAAAACCGGATGTTATACCGCTTTGATATTGACTTTTACATAACTCAAATAATACCCACCAAATCTGGTCTTCGCTGATCATGGCACGCATCAAAAATTGTTGCAAGGTCATACGTGTTAGACCAATCCTGGGGCATTTCTCCCGCATTGCAAACGACGAATTCCTAGAGGTGATAATTATATTCTTGACTAAAGTTAGCGCGTGTAAGCGGCAACCTGACGGCGTATTATTATGCTTTTGTTACACTTTGATATTATGAGTTTGTTACACCAAGGAAATAAACACTGATTTACTGTCAAACTATGTGCCAAAAAAGTTTACATGTCTGACCACAAAAATGTCGACAACAATCTATGTTGAAGTCCAGTAATGGTTCTACAGTATCTGTATACCTTATATCGAAGTCCCGTAATGGTTCCAAAGTATCTGCATACCTTATATCAATTGTGCCTTTGTTACGCTTTGATGTTATTAACCTAATTGCCCTAATTATCCTAATTGTGCCCTAATTAACGTGTCCTAATAAACGGTGTATGTAATTATCAATGTAATTATGTTAATAAAGTAAGCTCACAACGTTAGTGAGTCCCTCCTTCTTTTTGTTCTCATTTGCAGTAGCAATCGCGCTTTCGGAGATGTCGAGTCCCACAAAGTGAGATTTGGGGTAATTCTTGGCTAAAATCAGAAATGTTCATGGTAAGAAATTGGAAAGTAACATTTTGCTTGGCTCGGCTGGGCTCAAACATTCGCATGGGCTCACCAAATACAGCCCGACGCCTGTGCGGCTTGCTCAAGCATCGGCCGTTAGTTAAAGATCGGACGGGCGGGACGAAATTAAGGAAATTTTCATCTCGTTAGGTGGCTTACAGTATGACACAAAATAACGAACCTAATAGAATCGAATGGAATCCGTTTCCACAGCCGACATCGAGCGTTCGTACGCCACCAGTTGACATTTTTTCCTAAACGATAACAAAGGGGTATAGCTGGCGATTTGCGAAACATAGGCTGGAAGACTACGTTCTCATGTACTATAGGCACATTTCTATACGAATATAATGTGAGTCTGTGCCTTTAGGTGCTTTGACGGTCCATGTTATGTTTAAACTTGGGCTTAGACTTATATTGGGCTTACCTAACTAATATTGGGCTTAACTAATATAAATATTGGGCTTTATGGGGCTTAGTTTTAGGATTGACGAGCGTCAAATATTACCGAAATTCCGTGTCCAATATCGGGTAAGATGAGCGGGATCAGTGTCTCGCCGTGCATTGCCTTGGTCATTGATTCCATCACCGTGTAAAAGGCAGAGAAGTCAGAGTACTCAAGGCCTGAAGATTTTTTCTATAAATATTTTGAGGATGCGTTTCCGAACAGACGGCTGGCAATAAAATCTGAGTCCTATTCAAGTATCCACAAATTTGTTCGGCTTAAATTAAAAGCAAACAATTCAATTCCAACCTTGAAAATAAATGATAATACAGTACTGTTTTGCGACCTAGATAAGGCTGATGCTTTTCGTAATGTTTTTGATGGTAACTATGCTAGTGACAATAATTTGCTACCCTCGATACCCTGTGCTAACGAAAAGATACCTATGTTTAATTTTGATTGCAACTCTGTTTATTCTTTTATTAGAAAGTTACCAAATAAGTTCTCGTACAGTATTGAAGGCTTAAACCAATTTTTTATCAAAAAATGCGGTGTTACACTGTGCTCGCCCCTATCTATAATTTTTTCATCGTCTTTTGTTTATTCACATATTCCCTGGCAGTGGAAGTACGGGTGCATAGTTCCAATTTACAAGAAAGGAAGCAAAAGCAATCCTGAAAACTACAGGCCAGTCACCCTCACCTCCCCTGTTGGAAGACTTATGGAGACCATACTTGCGTCTGGTATAAGAATTGTCTTTAAAAATTCTTTCTCAAAAAGTCAATATGGTTTTTTAAAAGGTAGAAGCTGTACGACTCAACTTTTAGAAGTAATTTCAGAATGGCAAACATCCTTGAAGTGTAAAAAAAAGTAGATTGCGTTTACTTTGACTACAGAAAAGCTTTCGATAAGGTTGTACACGCAAAGCTGCTTTATAAATGTAAACAATTTGGTTTTCCTAGTATGCTTATTAGTTGGTTAAAGGAATTCTTAGAAAATCGTATATCTGTCGTTAAAATTGGTAATACTTTTTCGTCTGAATTTGTTCCAATCTCAGGTGTTCCACAGGGAACGGTCCTGGGTCCTTTACTGTTCTTGATTTTTATAAATGATCTTGAATCCGTTATTCCATCAAGTGTTAAATTTGCATTATTTGCAGATGATCTCAAGTTGTATGGTGAAGCCGGACCCGTCCTCCAGGAGGCGATCAATGCAGTGAGCGCGTGGTCAAGGGACTGGCAGATGCCGTTTGCAGCTGAAAAAATCAATGTTCTTCACCTCGGACAGACCGGTCCCGGACGCGTCTACTATATTGAACGTCAGAGGATCGAGCGAGCCGGTGGATCAGATAAGAGATTTAGGTATTTATGTTGATAACAAGTTGACTTTCTCGCATCATATTCATGTCAAAACTGCCTTAGCACTTCAGAGAAGTCGGCACTTGTTATCAGCATTCCCACAAGCTTCAGCTGATACATATGTTAAACTTTTTAATTGTTACGTAAGGCCCATCTTAGAATACGGCTCTGAGATTATCAATCCTTCTGAAAAATCACCTCTTTGTCGTAGATTAGAAGCCCCCCAAAGGTTTTTCTCCAAACGTGTGTGTATTAAAAAGAACGTAAGATATCAGTCTTACAAGTCGCGTGTAGAATATTTAAAATTAGAACCTCTGTTTTTAAGGAGAAGAAAGACTGATATCTTGACTGCATTTAAGCTTTTATTTAATATTTATGACTTTCCGTGCTTGTCGCAACACTTAGTTTTGAGATCTCAAACTTCAACTCGGCCATGTCGCCCTCACAAATATGTTATTAAAAAGGCTAAGTTAAGGTATAAAGATAGGAATTGGTTCTTCAATAGAATTGCAGATCTTGTCAATAATCTACCGTCCGAAGTTGATCAGTGTAAAAATGCAGAAGAACTTCTGAGTTATGTAAATGCAAATCCGCAAATTTTTTCCCAAAGACCCCCTGCATTTTTTTACTGAGAACAATTTATATTTCTTACCCGATGTTTTTTTTTTTTATTTTTTTTATATACATTTCTGTGAATTTACGCTCATGAATGTTTTTATCTGTAAATTGTTAAGTACCGTTAGCATTACCTTAAAATGCTTTAATTGAATTGAATTTACGTTTAGTGCTCTTATTATGATATTGAATATGTTATGTTATGTTTAGTGTTCTTTAGTTTGTGTTCGTGTTTTTGTTCTTTGTAGTTTGGTCCCTTGTGAGTATACTGCGTTGTGAAGCGTGGTATCTTAGGGTCACCTTTTGAGATGTGTTAATTGCATATCCTCAATAAACCTTTATATATACTCAAAATTGCCTCTCTAACAATAAGTAGTAAAAGATAACGCACTCCGAGTTATAACGTACTCAAAATTGCCTCTCTAACAATAAGTAGTAAAAGATAACGTACTCCGAGTTATAACAAGCGACTTCGCTGTAACTGGCAGAGAAGACAAAATTGCCAGCCGTCTGTTCGGAAACGCATCCTCAAAATATTTATAGAAAAAATCTTCAGGCCTTGAGTACTCTGACTTCTCTGCCTTTTACACGGTGATGGAATCAATGACCAAGGCAATGCACGGCGAGACACTGATCCCGCTCATCTTACCCGATATTGGACACGGAATTTCGGTAATATTTGACGCTCGTCAATCCTAAAACTAAGCCCCATAAAGCCCAATATTTATATTAGTTAAGCCCAATATTAGTTAGGTAAGCCCAATATAAGTCTAAGCCCAAGTTTAAACATAACATGGACCGTCAAAGCACCTAAAGGCACAGACTCACATTATATTCGTATAGAAATGTGCCTATAGTACATGAGAACGTAGTCTTCCAGCCTATGTTTCGCAAATCGCCAGCTATACCCCTTTGTTATCGTTTAGGAAAAAATGTCAACTGGTGGCGTACGAACGCTCGATGTCGGCTGTGGAAACGGATTCCATTCGATTCTATTAGGTTCGTTATTTTGTGTCATACTGTAAGCCACCTAACGAGATGAAAATTTCCTTAATTTCGTCCCGCCCGTCCGATCTTTAACTAACGGCCGATGCTTGAGCAAGCCGCACAGGCGTCGGGCTGTATTTGGTGAGCCCATGCGAATGTTTGAGCCCAGCCGAGCCAAGCAAAATGTTACTTTCCAATTTCTTACCATGAACATTTCTGATTTTAGCCAAGAATTACCCCAAATCTCACTTTGTGGGACTCGACATCTCCGAAAGCGCGATTGCTACTGCAAATGAGAACAAAAAGAAGGAGGGACTCACTAACGTTGTGAGCTTACTTTATTAACATAATTACATTGATAATTACATACACCGTTTATTAGGACACGTTAATTAGGGCACAATTAGGATAATTAGGGCAATTAGGTTAATAACATCAAAGCGTAACAAAGGCACAATTGATATAAGGTATGCAGATACTTTGGAACCATTACGGGACTTCGATATAAGGTATACAGATACTGTAGAACCATTACTGGACTTCAACATAGATTGTTGTCGACATTTTTGTGGTCAGACATGTAAACTTTTTTGGCACATAGTTTGACAGTAAATCAGTGTTTATTTCCTTGGTGTAACAAACTCATAATATCAAAGTGTAACAAAAGCATAATAATACGCCGTCAGGTTGCCGCTTACACGCGCTAACTTTAGTCAAGAATATAATTATCACCTCTAGGAATTCGTCGTTTGCAATGCGGGAGAAATGCCCCAGGATTGGTCTAACACGTATGACCTTGCAACAATTTTTGATGCGTGCCATGATCAGCGAAGACCAGATTTGGTGGGTATTATTTGAGTTATGTAAAAGTCAATATCAAAGCGGTATAACATCCGGTTTTAAAACGTATGCTGTCCAACACCATTCCTATGAATCTATGCTAAATGGGATCGAATTGTTGTGGATTGTTATCCTAATTCTACTCATTTGCATATAATGCACGTCGAGGCATATAGCATATAAACAAGGCGGTTTTCATAATTATAGTTCCGACTTCCGGGCATAGGTTCAAGGCAACGAACTTGTCACTAAAAAATAAATGAAGAACAATTAATCAAAAGTTTGGTCTGAGCGGACCCCCCCTCGGTTGCTGCAAAAATTTAAAATGATGACATCTTTCCAGAAGCACGCCAACAAACAACACTTAATTTATTTATTTAGTGTTGCAAGGAAATCCATCGGGTTCTGAAGAAGGGCGGCGTATTTGCAATGATTGAAATTCGCGGAACAAGCAATGTGGCGCAGGTAATTAGCAAAATAATTATGTAATTTGATTATACCACAAATGGTAAGGTACATGCATATTAGCCGGGAATTGACACCTGCCTGTGGTCGCATGTCTAAAAAAACAACGGGTTTTTGGTTTCAATTAGTTCGCTTAGGTCAAGGTGGCGATTGAGCTATATATTTGGTCCCTAGTAAGTACTTTCGCGTTGTGAAGCGCGGGGTCTTAGGGTTCCCTTTGGTTGACGTTCTTTTTTGTATTGATTGTTAACCAATAAACCGTTATTATGAGCACCTTTTTCTTCGCAATGAAACTATTACCAATGATCTCTAAAGAAAAGGCTTGTTCTGCCCGGGAAGGGAGTCGAATCGACGAGCTAGCGCCTCCGCTGCTCTTGAGACAGGGACTTCGGCCGGTTTACCGAGTAGACCAGCATTCTTATGCAGTTTATGCAAATGACATAGATTAGAATAAAAAATCGAGCTAAATTCGAGCATATTAACATAAATAGTAAGAATTCAGTTGTCCACGATGGTTTCAAAAACCGGCCGGTATTTCGCTTTAATAATTCAAACAACAAGGAAACTTGTTTTAGGACAAAGCTTCCGAAGGCGTATCCGCATGTCTATTCTACGGATGCTCAATGTTCCATTGCCTGCCCGTCGCTAGTAATTCGCCGGGTCAGTTTACTTATTCTGAGGCCACGTTCACCACTAATTTCCCGTGGGAATTTCCCGTCTTTTTCTCTGCGTCTCTCACAGTAGAGTGCTATTTTCTGTCCCCCAGGCACTATTTCCCCGCGGGAATTGGAGTGGTGAATATGGCCTCTGGAAGATCGACTTTTCCCATCTAGCTGTATTTCAACCTTTTTCTTCTGCTATCTTTTGTTTGTTTGGAGGCCTCAATCAGAAAAGAGTTTTGTTGCACACTGCACGTTGAACGATTCTTATCTCATGATTTTTTTATTCACGATCCCGTTTTATCTTTTCAACGTAACTGAATACAAGGAAGTATATTTTACGCTTGCATTTCTTTGAAAAATGAATAGCACATTCGGCTAGCCGCGAAATTCAGTGTTACGTCATGACTTTCAAAATCATGTGTCATCCTGCTTTAAACGTTTAAACTATGTTATTCCAGATGCGCTATGCCTCGGTGCCAAGTGGGGTGTGCAGCGTGGGCGCAAGCTGCTAAACGAAGCTGGCTTTGAGCAAGTGGACATCAAGAACCCAGACTATATCCCAGCAAACTGTATTTACATTTGCAAGAAATAAGTTTTATACTATAAGTGCATAATATTATTCATCACTATTCACCATTGTAACCGACAGTACTAACTACTAACAGCATACCCATAACATTAACCAAATAAATTTTTTGAGAAGTGTCGTAGTATAGATAGGGTAGGGCCCAAGTTCAGACTTACTAGTTCAAGTCTAGAGATATAGGTAATTAGGGTCCAAGTTCAGACCGTATTAGTACAAGGCTAGAGATGTAGGTAACTAAGGCCCAAGTTCAGACCTTATTAGCCAAGTCTAGAGGTATAGGTAACAGCTTACAATTACTACTACAGCGGTTTTTATAGCGAGTTAACCATAATTATTAGGTATATAGCATTAAATTTTTAATTAACTGTGCCTTCCTTTTATTTTTCCCAATTTAGGATGTTGTTTCTGTATATGAAAATTAATTTTTCTACTTGACATTTAGTATTGTTTCAATTAACCTTACAATGTTGCTGTGTTGTGAAAAGGCATTTATTTAATTTACTACGTAAATGCGATATGATATGATTAACATTTTATGATTAACATTATTATATTAATTAAGCATAAGACCAAATTATGTACGCTGCTTGTGCGTGTGCCGCTTTTACGCTGGATGCGTGCAATTGCGGCTAAATGCCGTTTAATCCGTTTCTGGTTTTTACGTTTGTTTATTACTAAAATTGCCTTTATGCCAACGTTTCGTCACGACGAGAACATCAGGACCAGAATAGATTAGCTTAATCTTGGGTAATTAACAACTCCGAGAGTCGTACATAGATCTATCTTTTACTCTTCTCTATCTTCTCCCATGTAACAACTTTACTTTCTTTTCTTCTTGATTGACACTTCTGAATGTGAGTAAGTGAAAACGAAAAACTGATAGTATGAATTTCAGGCACTTGCTGATGTTTCGTCCGAGGAAAAGCCAGCGACTCCTGCTCAAGTGGCCGACAAAGCGAAGTGCAAGGAGAGGTACAGACATGACTATGACCTGAGGCCGTATTCACCAACACACAAGGAGCCCTCCCTGGGCTCATGGGCGCTCTGAATCTATCCTTCGCTCGCACTCTCTGCGCACTCTTTAGCTTCTTGGGGAGGCCAGGGAGGGCTCCCCGCGTGTTGGTGAATATGACCTCTGTTCTATGGTGTTTATTCGGCTTCGGCTTATGCTTACCATTAGGAGTGACCTTTGGCCTTTGGCGTATTCGTATGCTTATATAGAGGCTTACCACCTGGTTTAGGTTTAGGCTTACACTTATTGGTAGCATCAGAACCGTCATAGAAGTTTTGGCGTTAGCTCCAGGTTTCAGGTTCATATATGATGGTGCTGGTTCGGGTCCCGCTAGGGCTGAGCATTTTGTGTCTCTACTAGCTTTATGTACGTAACGCACATGGCACAATTAAATACATTAACAAACTTTGTAACAGGTATGTGAAGGAATGGCTCTCGTGCATGGCTTGCGCTGACCTTATTGAAGTTAATGACGAGGAGAAGTTCTGGATCGACAGCGAGAAGAAAAAGGTATCAAATAGCATTTCGGGGCAGTTTTTGATTTATCTAAAGTACGACGAGTCACCTCACGTACTCACCAGGAGCCAGAATATATCGCTACGATATATTACAGTAACATATGTTAGATGTGCTTTAATTGTTTATAACGACGACGGTTTATTTACCAACAGTATTGATTCAGCAAATCTGGCGTTATGCACACTGCTACTAAGTGTGTTATTTCAATTTTACCCACCAAGTCGATTGCCGTTGCTGAATGCTTCTTGAAGTTTTTCCGAACTTTGAACCAGGATCGGCACAATACTCATCATTGCCAACGAGACGGGAGGATTGTCGATCAGGAGCTGAATGACAAGTAAATGAAGCTTGTCGTAAATCGGTACTATTCAAATCATAATACAAGCTTTCTACGCATGGAGAGGGACACAAAATGTCGTCGAGATACGAATACTGTCAACGCTCCTGAGGCCGGTTCCACCAACATTTCAGAGCGCACGAAACTTCAGCACGGGGTATCACCAGCATATAATTTTCATCTAGACAATCCTAGGCACAGTCTCGTCCCGTATATATCTCAAAGTCGACGATATGGATAGACACTGTGCGCAATAGTAAAAGCCAGTGTGCACAATGCAGCTTTTACGAAAATCAAAAACTGCCCCGAAATGCTATTTGATACCTTTTTCTTCTCGCTGTCGATCCAGAACTTCTCCTCGTCATTAACTTCAATAAGGTCAGCGCAAGCCATGCACGAGAGCCATTCCTTCACATACCTGTTACAAAGTTTGTTAATGTATTTAATTGTGCCATGTGCGTTACGTACATAAAGCTAGTAGAGACACAAAATGCTCAGCCCTAGCGGGACCCGAACCAGCACCATCATATATGAACCTGAAACCTGGAGCTAACGCCAAAACTTCTATGACGGTTCTGATGCTACCAATAAGTGTAAGCCTAAACCTAAACCAGGTGGTAAGCCTCTATATAAGCATACGAATACGCCAAAGGCCAAAGGTCACTCCTAATGGTAAGCATAAGCCGAAGCCGAATAAACACCATAGAACAGAGGTCATATTCACCAACACGCGGGGAGCCCTCCCTGGCCTCCCCAAGAAGCTAAAGAGTGCGCAGAGAGTGCGAGCGAAGGATAGATTCAGAGCGCCCATGAGCCCAGGGAGGGCTCCTTGTGTGTTGGTGAATACGGCCTCAGGTCATAGTCATGTCTGTACCTCTCCTTGCACTTCGCTTTGTCGGCCACTTGAGCAGGAGTCGCTGGCTTTTCCTCGGACGAAACATCAGCAAGTGCCTGAAATTCATACTATCAGTTTTTCGTTTTCACTTACTCACATTCAGAAGTGTCAATCAAGAAGAAAAGAAAGTAAAGTTGTTACATGGGAGAAGATAGAGAAGAGTAAAAGATAGATCTATGTACGACTCTCGGAGTTGTTAATTACCCAAGATTAAGCTAATCTATTCTGGTCCTGATGTTCTCGTCGTGACGAAACGTTGGCATAAAGGCAATTTTAGTATGCGTCTTTGGTTTTATTCCGGGAGTCGTACATGCTCGAAAATCTACCTTTTACTAAGCATAGTATATTTGTACAACCCAAGATAACTTGTGCAGTAAGTAAGATATGTCGATTACTAAGTGTTTTTAGTGTTTCCAGAGAGAATTCGATCTGTGAATTAGAAGTAAAAAGAGAGAAATAATATGAAAATACCTTCATTAGACCAAGTTTTTCACCAAAAGCCACGGCAATGGTGACAATCCCACCGATTGAGTAGTTCTGTAAATAGGTACTACATAACAGTGTGCGGTCGAAAGCTTACATATGCAGCGCAGATGTCAATCAAGGCGAACTAGATGTACCTTCTTATATTTTCCTTTATCACAGCAGTATCCTTTATCACTTTGGGTAATTTGCATACGATACGCATATTATCCTATGCAAATTTCTGGTGCCCGTCCGAAGCTTCCGGAACCAAATTTACATACGATATATATTACATGTGTATCATATGCAAATTTCCCAAAGCAGCTACAATACTGCTGTAATACATTGCCAGGTTGGCGTAAGTGGAGGCCAACGAATTCAATCTAATTACTGATTTTTAGTACGTGAAAACTTTCAAAAAGGCTTACCATAAGCTTTTGCTGGAAATCGGTCGTCATTTTATCTGGTGGCCTCTTTTCTGTAAATCGCATATTTCCATCAAAAATATGTACAATTGAAAGAATTCCAAAAGATCGAGTCTATCGTTTGTTTAAAAAAAATATAAAAAATACAACTACCTGACCTATGCATGCAAATTGCCCATCTCATTTGACTAAAGGGAGAATTTGCATGTTTTTTTTAAAACCTCGTGAATTTATTTTGTGGGCAATTTAATTAAAATGTGAATAGTGGCAATTTAGGGAGCCATAGTGCTAGAGAGAGTGCGAGAGCGAGATATATGGAGGAGAAAGCCTTTCATGTTCAAAAACATTGAGAGATATATGCCAATATGCCTACTAGGCTAATGCTCAAGAAATGCAGTTACTTAAAGCGAAATACTGGCCGGTTTTTGAAACACACGGAGTAGATCAGCAGTCTTATGTAGCCTATGCAAATGAACATAAATTAGAATGAAAAATCGAACTAAATTCGAGAAAATTAGCATAAAATGTAAGCGTTCAGTTGCCCACGATGCGTTTCAAAAAGTTTTAGCAAAATCACGGAAACAAAAAGGGAATCGGGCGGCTCTCCCACTACGAGATTAGGTTTAGGGGTAGGTTCTGTAGATGGAAGGGCAGGTTGCCAGTTACCACCCACAGAAGTCTGTGCTGGGCGGCAGACCTTCCTTGCATTGTTGTTTTTGTCAACAATGTTTCGAGAGTTTATCAAAATGTACTTTCAAAATGGATAAACATGCAGACAATAAACTGCAAAAGTGTAACGCCGACCTGATTTCATGTGGTATTTATAGCCGCTTTAGCCCAATTAAAAGTTCAAACGTGTAAATTTCAATGTAAAAACTGAGCGTGGAAATGATGATCTATATGCCTACATTCTTGCTTGCTTCCGCATAGTACATAAAATAATAACGACAACTACAGACAGTACTAATGATGCCAATAAAACATTAATCACAGATACCGAAAAAAGGTGAAAACCACCCATCTCTCCACGTGTGGAAATGATTTACTTTATGGGGAATTATTTTTCGGAACCATAAATAAGCATGAGTTCTCTCTCTCTTATCTCTACCTCTCTCTCTCACTCTATATATTTCTCTCTCTATCTATATTTAGCGATCTATCTCTCTGTAGTATCAAAATATCTTTCTCATATCTCTCCCCTCTGAAATTCTCAGATATGATAGCTTAATTAGAACTATTAATTATGTAACACCGAGTCTATAAATTATGTGCGGTATGATGTACAACAAGCCATTATAGTGAACGTTATATGAGAAAGCCTAACAACCTAACGTGGATCGTGGAATAAAAATTATAAAAAGAAAATAAATGAAAATTATAAAGAAATCAATCATTTAGCTGGCTTTCAAGGCTTTTTTGGAAACCAAGTTGGGGAAAGGTTTTGACTAGGCGGTCGAGATAAGAAAAGATAAAAATTAAATGGCTGACTTTTTTTTATCTGTCATTGAAAATCAAGTAGTTTTATTATAGTAGAACTGGAATGTTTATTTATTAGAATGAAGAGCTTGGAAAGGGGTAAAACATAACATTGAGCTTGAGTCGAGATCCTAGATGTACTGATTAATCAGCCCGTAAGGAACAAGTTATAGAGCACAGGTGATAGTAATCACCGACCAGTTGGTGACCACGTGGTGACCAATTACCGTCGGTATTCGAGGAAACTTGGTCGGTTAGTCGAGCCAAGGTCGCCAAGACTTCACCAAATGATTCGGCCGGCGAAAAAAAACGAGAACCGTCGAAAAAATGTGTTCCTCTGTTTACTTCATATTTAAAGCGAAATACTGGCCGGTTTTTGAAACACATCGAGTACACCAGCACACCTTATGCAGTTTATGCAAATGAACATAAATTAGAATACAAAATCGAGCTAAATTTAAGCAAGGTAGCATAAGTAGGTAATAATTTAGTTGTCCACGATGCGTTTCAAAATCCGGCCGGCATTTCGCTTTAAAATGCAACTCAACATAAGAGTTAGAGTATAATTTACGTAAATAAAAAAAACTTTTCCAACCTGGGACGGTCAATAGCTAATCGCTAATAAGACTTATCTAATGCGACCCCTTATATAAACAAAACGCGCCGAGATCAAACGTAGTGCTTATCTCTCCTATAAAGGCAGACAATAAGATCACACGTGCAAAATAGAAAATTTAAAGTGATCGTGACTTTTTCTACATCAGGAAATAGATTTTTCAAGGGAAAATGTAGCGAAATGTGGGCGGCTGAGCAAACATCGCATACAACAAGGAAAAATTTGCACCAGACAATCCAAAACTACAAGGTCAATCAATTGGGTAGAACAATTAAAGGCTGCAATTGTTATAATGGCCTATGGTTCGGTTATAGAGGGATGTATGCAAATTAGATGTGCAGTCACAAATCGAACAGCGACCCTTCGAGTACTAAGGAGGGTTTATTTATTAAAACAATTTTGTTTCTAACCATAATGGGGTTTGCAAGTATGCCGAAAAATTTGTCTTGGAAAAATGAGTCTTGGAACGATTTTATAATTACTCATGTTATATATTCATTCTTAGTTCCAAAGTACGGTACCTCGTGTACATACTTGCAAGGCATTGTTGCATACTTGCAGACCCCATTAGTCTAATGGTCCTAGCCCGAAGACGTCGAGCAATTTGTCATCTGGAACTCGTCGCCTGTGCTCAGGACCTCTGCGGAACATGTCATAAGAAAAAATTTGAAACTCCCTTGAATAAAGATGCACTCTCTGAAAGCGTACAACTAATTTAATTTAAAATAAGTACTTTTTGCTGATGTGGACATGCATTATACCTTGTGAGTATATTGAAATATATTCCGCCTTCGCTTTACAAACCGATTCGATGGATGTATGCTTGTATGTATATTCAACAACGCATATTCTGTCAAGGGTCTTTTTATTGAGCCATTTCTTTCAATATTTATCCAAGTTTGATGTTGATCAGCGGCTTGTTTTCCTTTAGGCAAATTGCACGGATCAGTTTTCCACTCCTGTCTTTGTTTTCCGAACATATCACGTCTTCGCCCTGACACTTCAAATCGTCGCATGTTGCCGTGGCTGAAGTTAATTTTGATTAAAGCGAAATACCGGCCCGTTTTTGAAACACATCGAGTACATCAGCATTCTTATGCAGCTTATGCAAATGAACATAAATTTCAACAAAAAATCGAGCTAAATTCGAGTAAATTAGCATAAGAATTCGGCTGCGCACGATTAGTTTCAAAAACCGAACGGTATTTCACTCTAAAGATTTTTTTTATTTTCATTGGGCGACACAAAGGGCTCTACGTGGCAACGTATAGTTTATAAATAAAAAAATGTAAATTTTGAAAAGATTTTTTTTGTTTGTTTTACAACTAGATTCGTCGTAAGAGCTCGGAAAACCATCCGCTTATAGCACCCGATACGCGAGTTATAGCATCCGAGACTGCGCTTCTTTTATCTGAGCACTTTACTGAATAAACTATTTCCTTTGGAATTGCCTGAGAATGAATTATTGAATAATTTACATCTAATTGGTAGGCATTCCATACGTACACCACATTCCTTTCCGAGGAGACAATTATGTGTCTGAAAAATGGATTAAAGGGAAATACCGGCCGGTTTTTGAAATGCATCGTGTACAACTGAATTCGTACGTACTTATGCAAATTTGCTCGAATTTAGCTCGATTTTTTATTCTAATTTACATTTATTTGCATAAGCTGCATAAGAATGCTGGTCTTCTCGATGCGTGTCAAAAACCGGTCGGTATTTCGTTTTAAAGGGAGTTGACATGTGCTCTCAAAATTGTTCCGCTTTTCGCCCGACCGACACATGAGGGCACACAAAAACATAAAAAAAACATAAGTTGGCAGTTGTTCGGCATAATATTCTCAAAACAAATGCTATGGAGCTATGCTAGATAAGTAGATTCCCGCTGGAATCTACATATCTACCATAGCTCAATTTTTCCAGCGTGTCGAAATTACAGTAATAGGAATTTGTTGGAACCTACCGTAACCAATGAGCATTTATAATCTTTCTCGCACTTGCCGCAATTGTTCTTTAGCAGAGCAGCACACACAGTAACGAACTGAAATAAAAATTGCCAAACAATTGTGAGCAGATTCTCTGTACATCTTTGAAATACAAAACAAAACAGGTGATCTCCACACTGATTGTGACGCTGTTAAATGTAATTGACGATGATAACTTTTAAAATTACTTCCGGAAATCTGCATAAAAGACCGTTTTTGAAGCGTAATTCGGACGATGTATTCCGATGTTGCAGGATATACAAATAACTGCGAGACACCGTGCGATTTTTTAGTCTTATATTCATTTGCATATAATATAGTAACCAGTACATGAGAAGCGGTTGAGCAAAATACTTTCCAAAAACGGCTGTTATACCGCTTTAAGAACCTTTCGTGGCAATAGGCCCAATTCATCGCAAGAATAAAAACTTGACCAACCGTAAGTAGCACAACGAAAGTTTTCATTGTCGTGATGCTGTCGACAAACCGTTTTCAAGAACAAGAAAAAGGTCTTTATACAAGCAGTCGCCAGTCTGAATTGACCTTTTAACATGTGAGAATTATTGGAAAATGTTTTAATTTCTAATTTTCGGGTCATGATCTTTGTGGGAAAACGAATAGACGAAAATATGTCAATAACTGCTGTGTGACGTGTTTTCTACATTAACGAATGCAATGTATTTCGTAATTTGAGGCGGTTTTGTAAGACATGTTGGGGCACTAGTATCATAGGCCACGTGCTGTACCCTTCTGGCTACTTTTTTTTGAAATAATACAGGGTACTGTTTTTAGTAGTTGCCATACCGCTTTATGGAGAACTGCATATTTGTTGAAAAAATTGCATGTCGTCTGTCTGAGTCACTGAAGAGGCTGCCTCCCGACGTTCTCGAGTAAGCAATCCCAACTTTTTTTTGGACACTTTTTCGTTGGTTACAGTAATTATACGCGGATTTGCTCATTTCCTCTATGCGCATCGGAAAAAAGTTTTCAATGGCAAATAAATGTGAAATTTAGTTTGTATATATTGTAATAAAAATACTTGATAGTCACTATGGACGTATCGTAAATATAGGTTTACTTTGATGGGCCTGTCCCTTGTCGCGTCTCAAGAGCAGCGCATGCACCGTGGCTCGTCGGTTCGACTGCTGCCCGGGCAGACGAAGCCTTCTCATTAGAGTACATTGGTAGCAATGACGGTTTCGGAGGAAAAGGTGCTCAATCGCTATCTTTGGCCAGGAAGTGAACTAACTGAAACCAAAAACCCAGAGGGAACCCAGAGGGTGTATTTCATTCAGGGGACCCACGCCGAGTTCAGATCTATTGCGAAGACGGGTCTAACCTTAACCTTTTCTACCCTTTTACAACTTGTCATATACTAACCACGTTTTTTTTCGCATGCCTACTTCATCAACACTTTTTTTTGTTCCACAAAGAAACTAATCTGTTTACATCAATGGGTTAATTCATGCAAATTGCCTATGATAACCTCGCATAAATGGGAAAACACAGTTTTGCACAATATTTCATATCACGAAAATTGGCGTGCTAGCGGTAACCTTACAGCGTGCAACGTCCATTTGGCAACGTTAATGGGAAAGGCGTGCAACTTGCCCGCCGTTACCAAGCCGCATGCACGCCGTAAGGTTGCCGCTTGCACGCCAAGTTTCACGTTGTGACTTGATTGTGGCGTAGAAGCCAATGAAAGGGATACGATTGTAGGGACCACATCAAGTGCGCGATGCAATCGTTGCAGTGACAAAAGGTACGCAAGAATTGGGCATAAAAGGGGCACGACCTTTTTCTTATTTATAAAAGTCTACAAGATATTACAGACTTACTGGGTTCCGCAGGGAGTCATAATCAGAAATCGTTTAGTGATCTAAATTATCCATTCCATTATGCACTCTAGCAAATACTGTATTTTGGGAAAGTGAGACAAACATGAGATATCTAAACGAGTACTTGAGCTCAAGATTTTATATTAGAACCATATTTGACAGTGAATTTTTTTCACATTTGTTAAAAATGAGAAAAAAACTAACAATTGCGAGTGAGCCCCTTCCTTTAAGATCCAATTGTATTTGAATCAGTTTTCGTCTGTCGGAGTCTATCGGGGAGACCATTTTTTGACGAGTATGCAAATGAACTGGTGTCGTATCGATGTCGAAACGACACTTTTCCTGAGGCCGTTTTCACCAACATTTACTTCTGTCAAAAAGGGTACTTCAGTCAAAAGCGCGCGGTACTTCTGGTTTCACCAACATTTACTTCTGTCAAAAAGGTACTTAGGTTAAGTACCTTTTTGACAGAAGTACGCTTTTAACACGGGAGGCGTACTTCCACCAAAAAGGTGAAAGTAAGCCTGTACTTCAGCTTTTTCTCCTTTATGAAGACTAATTAACTTAATTTGTTTAATTATTGTATGGTTTTTATGGTAAATAAGTTTTGTAAACATTAATTGACAATGATTTCAGTTTTTGGATCACATTTCACATATTAATAAAGTGATTACACGATTGATTATTTATATATTTCTTGTTTACATTGTAAACAACTTTTAGTAATTACTTAGATGTGTATCATATTAGTTTTAAAACGTAATCTAACTGTTATCCAACGTTTTCCTTCAAAAAAAGTAAATGTTGGTGAAATCCATCAAAAAGCGTGTGGCAGCGTACTTCAGTCATAAATTTACTTAACCTAAGTACCTTTTTGATGGTCAAAAATTTATGACAGAAGTAAATGTTGGTGAAAACGGCCTCTGGAACACATGTGAAAGAGCTTGACACGTGATGTTGTGAAGTGAACCGGGTTTATTGTGATGCAACGGAACGAAAAATGCAAATTTTGTTTAGTTACGTGGCAGATCGTGGTCTTGAACTTGAGCTGCCATATAAAAATTGGTGGAAAATAAAAAAGTGCTTTTTTCTCTCAAAACGAGCTAAAATTATTTTTTTAAAATTTGTTTTACGCTTCAAGAGCGTGCACCTTTATTCAAGGGAGTTCAAAGTTCAATTTCAAGGGTTTGCTTATGACATGTTCCGCAGAGGTCCTATCGAGCTATCGAAAAAGAAAAAATTGTGAATACTGCGTTGTGGACAACGAGAAAGTTGTGAGGCCATATTCACCACTCAATTCCCCATTGGAAATTCTCCGTCTTTTCTTCTGCGCTCTCACATTAGAATAATATTTATACTCATTAAAAGAGCGCAACGCCGTGAGAGACGATGAAAAGAAAAAATCAAAGTAGATAATATAGATACTTGGAAATAATTCCACCAACAGTATATGTATATAGATGTAAATCCACAAGAGTTCACAAAGAAAATGTTGAAAGCGAAACAAAGAATTTGGTCCCACATACACAGCCAACCCGTATTTTGTTTTTAGTTTAATTTAGCCACGTTACCTCAACAAAAGAACTACGTGTTCACGTTCTCAACAAACCTAAACGTGCAACACATAAAAGTACACAACCACAGTAATCAACAAGCAAATACGTTCTCAGGGCCATCACACAAGTGAAGTACAAGAATGCTATTGAATGTCCCCAGGGACTATTCCCCGAGGGAATCGGAGTGGTGAATATGGCCTCAGAAGTAGGCTTGAACAAGATCATCCGATTGAACTTCGTTGATTTAAATTAAATTTGTTTTACGCTTCAAGAGCGTGCACCTTTATTCAAGGGAGTTCAAAGTACAATTTCAAGGTTTGCTTATGACATGTTCCGCAGAGGTCCTGAGCAGTAGGCGACGAGTTCCAGATGACAAATTGCTCGACGACTTCGGGCTAGGGCCAGGAGGGATCGCCCATGATTCCCTCGCCTGGTGGTGGTTTCAAAGGTGTCACGGGCCGGAATCGAACTCGGGTCGATTGCGTTAGAGACGAACGGGCTGCCACTGGACTGCCACTGGACCACTAGAAGATTGATCGTGTTGATTTTACGTATGTACGTATGTACGTGCGTAGTGTCGTATAAGATGTTATGCGAAACGAACCTTGCTACATGGTCGTTGGCGCCTTTTAATTGACATACATATGAATATTATTTTCACAGGTTTCATAAAATTGCGGCCCATTTATAAATACGGATGTTATAGTTCAGCGGGACAAATCGGCATTCGGTATGTTGTAAACGATGCGATGATACATAATGTATTGGGAATATTTTTCGCGCGGGAACTTTTGCATAAAATATTGGCGGGAAAGTGTAAAGTACATCTTTTTTGGACTTTTGGAAGCTCCGCGCGTCCAGTCTGCTTTTAGTCTGAGTTTGAACGTCCCAAAGAAACGATTTAGTTTCGCAAATTTCTGCAACTTTTAAAGCGTGATAACGGCCGGTTTTTGAAACACATCGAGTACACCAGAATTCTTATGCATCTTATGCAAATAAACACATATTAGAATAAAAAATCGAGCTAAATTCGAGAAAATTAGCATAAATACGTAAGAACTTAGTATTTCATGATGCGTTTCAAAAACCGGCCCGCATTTGGCTTTAAAGCGAGATAACGGACGGATTTTGACACGTATGTTGGACAACTGCATTTCATGCGTTGTATAATTAGACTAAAAAATTGCGCATGCATTTACATACACTATAAGGGAGCACTCAAAATTACGTTTAAAACCATTGAAAATTAAATCATATTTTGCAGGAGATAAAGAAAGGAGATAGTTATTGCAAATCTCTGAATCTTTGACCAACAGTTTCGCATGGAAATTATTGCCGAATATATTTTACAATTAACACCTATTCAGGACATTAAATGTGTTAAGAGTGTTAAGGCTACTGTAGCAGTAAGTAATTTCTTGTACAAAAAACCTTATTCGAGTGCACTTAGAAAGCCTTAGGGATTGAGCTGTCTACTAGAATTCTCCATTTCAACCTAAGGCTGTTTCCATACCAACAAGCTTTAAAGGGATAGGTTCATCTCAAATCACCCCTCTTTTTATTGTTTTTATTAATAATATCACAAATATCATGCACAATGAGAATTAAATCAATCTCTGAACAATACGACTCGCAGAAGTAGCTTCCTTTATTGGAAACAGGTGGTCGGAAGTCAAAATAAACTCAAAAACTAATACCGTACACAGATCGCGCGGGTGATTTGAGATGAACCTATCCCTTTAATTTAAGCGCTTTGCCATAATTATTAGTTTATATTTTACTGTTCTCTTTATAGAAGATTGTATGTGTTCAGGGCATTACTAAAAGAAAATACATTACAATGTCAGGGTGAGAATACATAGCAAGATGCAGTTGTTCCAACAAATGACATAAAGGTGCGTAATGCCCGCTTACACCATATGCAGGTGTAAGTGTTAATACTCAGGGTAAGTTACCTTATGCGCACTTATGCCCTGGGCATTTGGTACACGGCGAGTAGGAGTTTACACATAACACTTACACTTCGCCAACTGTATTTTTTATTGTGGAAGATGTTTTTTGGATTACAGTATAAGTATAACACATATTTGCATATATTCAGATGAGTCTAGGCTGTCAGTATTTACTGTACATATTTGTTTCGTATTGCATTTAATCCGGTATGTAATATAATTAACATATTATGTTGTCTATGGTCTATGCACTCTTTGTGATATAACAACAGCATATGTGTATTATCTATTTTTTGAAAACGAAAATGTAATAATTTTTGTATTACACCATCCGACAACGATCTGGATCTAAACTAAACTAAACTTACTAAACTGTATCGTATCAGTATCAAGCATCAAAGGCGTTTTTTAAAAACTGTTCACATGCCCGCCATAGCCTTGCCCGTGTACAGGAGAGAGAAACTCTTTTTTCTATATAGATATTTCAATCACGTCATATAAAAAAAAGCTTTCCTGAAGCTAAACCAGTAGCTTTATCAATTATTACTTGGGAAAATGAGAAAGTTGTTCTTTGCAAAAATTGACGCATATTACGTGGTGCTCTTTCACCCCATATTATCAATATTATCATGGCAAATCTCTCGAGACCTGGCTAATAATCTATGCAAATCTGGGAGCAGGGTAAACAGTACTTATAGGGATAGGCTGGGAGTGGTAACCCGGAGACAGTACGCCCGTTTTGCATTTGATTTGCAAGAGTCCAGCGAATATTTTAAAACGAATCGAAAAAAAAAACAGATACTAGATCTCGTTCTATCATTGTTAATTTCACACCTTTTCACGAAGCGACTCCGTTCATACAGAGCTGATAAATGGGCAAATTTCGGTATGTATTTATCTGTGCTTTGTCCTAGATCTGTGATTTATGGTCTACCTATCCCGATCCCCAAGGTGTTCCAAATATTAACCAAAGGTTTTTCGGGTTATATACGCCTGGCCTGGTACATCAGGTTCACGCACATATCAGATTCCATCCGTTGTTTAAACTACCAACATTAACATTATTTAAATTTCATATGCGGTTTTCAAGAAATTTTCTTCGTGCCTAGAACTAATGATTTTTAAAAACTGTAAAGAGTAGATATTTGATTGGACGGATTATTTCTCGAAGTTTCTAATATGGCGCAGTCTTTTAGTCATCTATTACACATCAATGCGATATAATATTTTTTACAAAAAATATGAATATTTATCATCTTTCCATGACAAGAATACAGTAAAATGAAACACATTCATATAATAATTCAGTTTTTATTCGTAATCCTTTTCAATTAATAAACGACCATTTTGCAGTTTACAAAAACAATTTTTTTATTCGCCGATTAGCTGTTTTGCAAACTTTTAATAGCTGTGTTACGTAGTAGTCGGTTGTTTTCTAAAAATCCGGCAAATTGGTAAACGCGTCATTGTTTTTTGAAACCCATGTTTCGTTTTTAATGGCCGTACTGTAGCTTGTGAAATATCTGGTTTTGCAAAGTTACGTCTCCTTTTTCCACGAGAAGCCATTGCTACGCCGTGCGTATACTATTGAAATCTCCAAACTCAAGCCATATTAATACTGCTGTAACACACTTTCATTAACGATTTCTGAAACTTTCCAGAAAAATTCATGGGATGTCTTTCTAAGTAATCAGTCCAACAGGCAGATGTTCCATTCAAAAAAAAAAAATACTTTCAAAATCTTGTAAGACACTTCTATCGCGAGTCTAGACATACATATGTTTGATGCGCGCGCACCTGCGCATTCATATCTCATATGGCCGCGCATCAGAACCTATCTCTTGGGACTTGGAGCTTATTACACTTGGCTTTAGAATTTAAAACGTATAACAACCGGTTTTTGAAACGGGTTACATTCACAATTATATTCATTTGCATACAACATATGGAAATGCAGTTTTTTATTATATCATATATCTGTTCGAAATGAAGTTGTTCATCATTCAAAGCCGGCCGTTATATAGCTTGAACGAAATATGATCTTCGAAATAACTATTCTTTGAAATTTGGCGAAAAGCACGGTATATGAAGCTGCCTTTGGCCTTCACCTGTTTACCAATTATCGTATCTTTTCTGCAGTCTTTTATAATATGACATCTCATTTTCACGTGTAAAACCACACATCTCTCAATTTTTTTTCTGTGATTGCTGCAATTTTAAAATAAGTGGCGAGATCAGAATACTAGGTACCGTATGATATCGGTTTCGAGTAAATAAACAAGTTATACGTCCTTGGCGGAACTTTTTTTATAAACGTCACTTGGTAGGGTTGGTTTATTTTATTATTGGACAGGAAATAGTACTACTGTAGCTGGTAGAGTTTTAAAGTTTAGACACAGCTAGACTGCCAGAGAGAGAGGGAGACATCCGAGATCAACCGGGGGATAGATAGAGATAGCGTGATAATGTGTGAGAGGGATGATAAGAAAAGCAAATTAATATGTGAGATATAAGTGAAATCTTTTTGCCGAACATCTGAACATCATATGTCGGTGAAAACAACTTTGCATGGATTTTTATTTTAAAGAAAGACAGATAGAGAGATAGCAAGAAAGAGAGAGCATGAAGGAAAGAGAGAGAGAGAGAGAGAGAGAGAGAGAGAGAGGGGGAGAGAGAGGGAGGGAGATAGAGAGAGAAAGAGAGAAAGAGACTGATCTCCGTCCTTCGACGGATATAACCTTTAAAGGGGCTAGACTAGAGTTGTAATATGTACTAATGTTCAGTATCGCTCATGTTCTTCCCGAAGAAAGAACAGTACAAAATTATCCATCATCTTTCATTATCATTTTAAAATGTTACGTTCATTCGGTGACCGCAGTTTGATTTTGATAGTTCCAGGTTTTCTTAGATCAATTTTTCTTTCAATTTGCCTTTCAATTTTAAAGTTCACATTATTTGGATTTGTTTTCCTATCTTCACAACCATTAGCTTATTATTAGTACGAAAATAGTACAAAAATATGAATACTTGCCCTCATTTGACAGTTATTTCTCCTCGTCTTACCTTTTGTTTTTACAGTAGGAGTCCAAAGAACGCTCACCTCATAACCAAATTTATATATAACTTTCAGCGTTCCCCTCCCCGCACACAAAATGGATCGCGAAGCTGGGGCCAAGCCTAAGGTGAAGTTCGCGAATCGGACGCGATTTCTAATAATGTTGCTCGTCACCCTGTGCCTTTCGTCAGTCCTCTCAAATACGCTGACACTGAACTTCACTGTGATATGCATGGCGGACCCGAAACCCGAAATACATCAATTCAACGTCACCGGAACGGTATTCCAACATGAGAATGGAACGTTTTATGAGGTATTCTAACAATTTACACAAAACGGAGAACCCTGCAGTAGATATATGGGGTAGTGAAGTAGCGGAATCTGATTCGATTACTCACGCTCTCTCAGTTTGAAAACAACGATCAATACTGTACTCTATTAAAGAACTTAGTAGGGCACCGGGTTTGTAACTGAATACACGAATAGGAATATCCGGTGGGTACGTTGGTCGCGGTTTAGTGAAGTTAGGGCACTTTCTTCGCCTACTTGAGCAGTACCAGCAAGGCACGGCGAAGCAGCGGTTTGACTCCTGGCCCGCGCGAACATTATGCACAAATCCGAGAGCTGTAATTTCAAGCAGGGGGCACACGACTGAATATGGGCCTAATCCGTAAACTAGCATTTACGCCTACCAGTTTGTTAAACTTACGCCTTCATTTTCCAGATGGCCTCCGAGTTTGGCTCTATGCTCGAGAAGTACGAAGAGGCAATTGCCTCTCGACGGTACCACTATACGCCTACAGAAAAAAGTCGAATGTTCAGTGCAATTGCCGTCGGCGCAATTATCTCCGTCTACCCGAGTATGGTCATGTTGCAGGTCTGTTTTTGAAACCACTTGAAGGCCATAGCCCGAAGACATCGAGCAATTTGTCATCTGGAACTCGTCGCCTGTTGCTCAGGACCTCTGCGGAACATGTCATAAGGACACTTTGAAATTGAAGTTTGAACTCCCTTGAATAAAGGTGCACGCACTTGCGGCGTAAAAGATTTATTAATAATTCCTTTCATTGTCGATATCAGAATAATGTTGTGGAGTTGGCTTTTTAAACTTATTTTTTATACCTTACAATTAGCTAGAATTGTTTTGGCGCCTCGGCTTGCAGTGTACTCGTTTTTATTGCTATATGGGAATACCAGCGGCGAAGGTCCTACACTACTGAGAAATGCTAAAACATGTTTTGTTCCATATGAATGAAACCTATGTTATCCTCACTCAATACCTCAAGGAAAATTTTCAGGCTTTCGGTGCATATTTCGTGATGCTCTTGTTTGGATTCCTGTCCGCTGCCGCTACCGCATTCATCCCGTTGGTGGCTTATATGGGAGTATGGTACCTACTGGCCTTCCGAGTTTTGCAGGTAATTTTTAGAAAGACTTCTTTCTGCAGCGATAAGGTTTTTGATGCGTATGTTGTACAACGGCATTGCCAAAAGTTATATGCAAGTGATTATAATGGGGTTTGCAAGTATCCGAAAAATTCGGTGTGATTCTGCCAATACTACCGTATTTCAGCACGAAACCAGCATATATAATATGGAAAATTAAAAAAATATATTCTCGTGTAGTTCCAAGCTACGGAAAATTTTCGGCACCCATAAGAAAATATCAATTGGGTACTTAGTTGATTACACTACACGACTAAACTAACTAGGTTGCAGTGTTTATATCAAAAACCGGTGGTTATACAGCTTTAACCGTTGCGAGCCAGCTTACACCATCACACCGTTCTAATGTAAATAGTTTAGGTTGCTAAGATAGGCGATTTATTATTTATAAAGGTTTATTTCAAGGTAACACATAAAGAGAGAAACGGAAATATGCAGCGACAAATGGGTAATCCGAATCCACCTTATTGTTAGTAAAGTGTTCAAGTTCTTCACTAATTACGGGATGAACAGGATAACACTCGTGTTTTTACTTTTAAAACTTCAGGGAACCGCGCTTGGTATGACTTTCTCAATCATTGGAAACTGTACGTCAAACTGGTCGATGCAGAAACAAACGACTTTCTATCTCGCTTTCGTCACATGTTTCTTCCAGGTTCAATTTTCAGTTTCAGTTTCTTCTTGCTTGCTTCGAGTTTCGTTCCAAGGTTGATAAAAAAATAGATACAGCGAAGACATAGACCCACATAACCTGAAAGCCGTATTGTACTTAATTTGTAAAATTTGCACATGATACGAATTCAAAGTGTGCGCCCGTTCGTCAAGCTTCGGGCACATACTTTGCATCGGATACATAGGAAATGCATATCAAAATGTTATGTTATGTTATGTTATATCGTCTGCAAATTTCCCGAAGTAGCCACAATACGGCTTTAAATACACATACGATAACCTACATACATTTACATGGTTATGTGGCTTTTCGATCTAAATTCCTGATCGTAACGCACTTACAAACACACAAACAAGCGAACAAACATCGTTTAGATCGGTCCAATCTTCACCATGCCAGTATCCGCCGCCCTGTGTACATCCTCCTTTGGTTGGCCAGCCGTGTACTACGTTCACTCTGCTATTACTCTCGTGCTTTTCATTGCATTTGCAGCTTTCTACAAGTACGTTGTTGTTTTTATCTAGCTAACGAGCTTCTAAAAACAACAAATTAAATCTACCTACGACTGCACTCGGCAGCCAATCTCGGGTGGTAGTGGGCAGCTAGGTACCTGACAGTGGTAACAGGTGATAACAATAAAGGAGGCGCAAGCGCCTTGCTCCAGGCCACCGGTCTTTGGTTCGATCCCGGCCCGAAACCCATCCACCCAACCAAAGGTGTAAAAACTGGCAGCTGGGTAACACCCGCGGAGATAAAGCGGCTTTCCGAGAAAATTGTCCTCCGTGAAGTTTAAATGCCAGTTCGTTCGGCTTCATAAATGAACCGGATCCCGGTGCACCGTTTCTGTGGATTCGGTTGATATAACCCGGTACTATTTATCTATATCTCTTTAACAATAACAGTATGAAGGATTTTTCCTTTTACGATCCAAATATACTAATTTGAAGCTTATGCACATAACAAAGAACAACTTTTATTCTTTGTGCGCATCTCTCTGATGTAATAAATTATTATTATTATTATTATTATTTTAGGGAGTTTCCCGACGAGCATTTCTGTGTGTCCGACAAAGAATTAGATCGCATCAATCGAGGAAAGGGTATGTGTTCACTTAGATTTCGGTTTTGGTAATATTTATCTTCGTAATTTCAAAATTTGGAGTAAACTCCGGGGTCCATTGCCTATTCTCTCTGGCTTACTTGCTAATTCCGCAGGAAAGCTTACACAGTTCTTGTAAGTGTAGTACCAAAACAGACAACGATCCATGTTCGAAAGATGGATGTTCAGAGTTTCTTTTTAGAAGGGAGATCACATTGATGCTCACGTTTTATGTTTTTATGTCTTAACAAACAAATAGAAGGGACGCTGTCACACATCTAAGCATTCTATAAGTTTGTAATTTGTGTTTCGGCGCTTCGAAAATCAAAGCTTCGCAAGCAAAACATCTAACAATTAACAACAACAACACGTCTTTTTAAGGTGACATGACGGCCAAGAAGCAAAAAGTGCCCGTGATGGACGTATTGAAAACAAATGCCGTTTGGGCAATCTGGATCACAGCCCTTTTCAACTTTATGGGAATTCAATTGACTATGCAATTTGCGCCGATCTACTTGAACAGAGTACGGTGGTCTTTTATTGATTACGTTGATAAACTCGACGACTCGTCCATCACCGTCCAGAGTCCAGAGGCATATTCACCATGGGGAATTCCCCGTCTTTTTCTCTGCGTGTCTCACATTAGAGTGCTATTTTCTGTACCCAGGGAATAATTCCCCGAGGGAATCGGGTGGTGAATATGCCTCAGGTGAGAGACGCTGTTAAAATTCTTTATCAACATAATTCGAGGAGTTGTTCTCCTGCTGTTGTAAAGCAACTAATCTTGCTATAAGCAATTTTACAAACTTTGGAAAGCCTAAAAAACTTCGATAAAAAAACACTCAATTATTTTTTCAGGTCCTCGGATATCCAGTAGCCATGACTGGAGCGTTGTCAAGCATTCCACAGGTATATTTTATTTTTATTCCATCATTGGGGAGAAAAATGGGGCTTATTGGACTATACACCCGGACACCAGTGGACACTTGGACACTTAATGGACACCGATGGACACAAATGGACACCAATGGACATCCAAGGTGTCCAGTAGGTGTCACGGGTGTCCGGGTGTATAGTCCAATATAAAACGAAAAATTGTGTGCGGCAAGAAAAGTCTTCTCCGATATACAAGTGTGAACGAGTGCATAAAAACACAAGTTACAGTATGTCCACATTTTTTAATATATTATTTTCATGATTTTTATGCAGTTGGTCAAATGTATAATTAATAATAAGTGTTGTTCAAAATAGGGTCTAACCGGAACAAAGGTTCTATGACAACCTACAACTTAAAGGGACAGGCCCATCAAAGTAAACCTATATTTACGATACGTTCATAATAATGACTATCAAGCATTTTTATTTTATACAAACTAAATTTCACCTTTATTCGCCCTGGAAAACTTTTTTTCCGATGCGCCCAACGTATATGTATACCATAAAACTGCAGATTTCAAAGCTATATATGCAAATTTTAATCGCATTTAATTTCACAATAAATTTGCGTAGACAACAAGGATATTTGCGGTTTTACGGTGTACATATACGTTGAGCGCATCGGAAAAAGTTTTCCAGGGCAAATAAAAGTGAAATTTAGTTTGTATATATTGTAATAAAAATGCTTGATAGTCATTATGAACGTATCGTAAATATAGGTTTACTTTGATGAGCCTGTCCCTTTAATCTTTTATCATATCATGATATCAATACTTGTTGCATTTCAGATCTTCACCTTCTTCATCAAATTGCTCGGCGGTGTTTTGTCCGATAAGCTCACATTTGTGGAGCCAATCACCTCAGTTCGACTCTTCAATGCAGTATCTATCGGCGGAATGGGAGTGTTTTGCATTGCACTCGCCTATACTCCAGCGTAAGTGCAGCTTAAAGGATCGCAGTCACTAAAAAATCGTCGTTTTTCTTCGAGTTTACTTGTATTTAGTAAAGAATAGAGGCAAATACTTTACCAAAACCGAATGATTTGAATTCCAACTCAGGGAGTGAACAAGTAGGAAAGTAGTTTTACTTAACTACCGCAGGATCACGAAACGTGTTCATACAGCTGCTTCCCGATCGGGAATATGCAAATTATTTCGGCAAATATCTGCATATTATATCTTTACATATACTGCAAGGGTCTGCAGGCATATCACTACACGTTTCATAATCCCGCGGTAGTTAAGTAGAACTACTTTTCTACTTGTTCACCCCCTGGGTTGGAATTCAAATTATTCGGTTTTGGTAAAGTATTTTTCTTTATTCTTTACTAAATTCAAGTAAACTCGAAGCAAAATGATGATTTTGGAGTGACTGCGATCCTTTAAAGCGAAATACCGGCCGGTTTTTGAAACACATCGAATAGACTATCATTTTTATGCAGCGTATGCAAATGAACATAAATTGGAATAAAAAATCGGGCTAAATTCGAGCAAATTAGCATTAATACGTAAGAATTCAGTTGTCCGCGATGCGTTGTGTTGTCCACGATGCGCTTCAAAAACCGGCCGGTATTTCGCTTTAAACTTGAACGGCTCTATTTTTTTGCTCGGCGGCGAATTTAACATGTTAGATGGTGTGGTAGTATTGCGTTGAACTGTCGAGCGCGCTGGAGGATTGAGTCTGGAACTCTGGAACAGGCCTAGTAAAACATACACGAATGATTTATGGTGGCCAGTTCGGGTGATTATGCAACAGGAGCAACAGAAAAGTTTTCTTGTTTTCTAGTCGTCGTTTGAACATGGGGATGTGAGCGGCAAAACTTTTAGGTTAGATTATGGTGGTTAGTACTTATGAAGTGGCTGCGCTGCACTTTTTTCTGTCTAATATCTAACGCGAAATACCGACGGGTTTGTGAACACATTGAATAGACCAACATTCTTATGCAGCATATGTAAATGAGCATAAATTCGAATAAAAAATCCAGCTAAATTCGAGCAACTTAGTATAAATACGTAGAATTCAGCTACCCACGATGCGTTTCAAAAACCAGCCGGTATTTCGCTTTAAAGTTTTCTATTCTAGAACGTGTCCCCTTCTCGGTCTCATCTTTCTCATCCTTTGTACGAGTATTGTTGGCTTTAACTGTGGCGGATTCTTCAGATCGTCGGCCCTGATGGCTAGGTTTGTGCTTTCAACGGTTTGTAATATGCATGTTGTAGTGTACTCAGGCAGGCGGCCCAGTGGTGTAAGGCGCTGTATTGAGCAGCACTGACACATCGGCTCGTCGGTTAGACTTCTATACCGGACAGACAAAACGTTATTACTGTAGTGCTAAAAACTTATTATATTTGAGGAGTTCGGTAGTTGCACGGGTGAATGACTAGGTATCCGCAAGCGCAAGCTCACCTTCTGTCTTAATAACCAATAATCCATGACAGCTTACTTTACATGTTATGTTTACATCTATGAGAGTATTATGTTGTTAGGTTTGAGTTTAGAGTATTGAACCCAGTCTACAACGCACCTTCTTACCGATGCAGGATTCTTTTATGAAAGCTAACGTTACACATAAATGAGTGCATTTATTCAAAATTCAGACAGCACCACCACTTCGTCATGGGCGGTGTGTCGTTCCTGAACTGCGTGGCTGCCCTCGCATCTCCCGTTATTGTCGATATCTTCGTGGTCGATGATACCGTCGCTGAGTGGTGGTAAGTTATACGAATACTTTCTTTTCTGAGGCGCTTTGCTATGAGAGTCAGTTGTTGAGCCCCAAGATTACGCTTGTTTACGTACACTACATAACTACGTAAACTACGTTGCCACAGATTTTCACAGCGCAGTCCCTTGAACATATGGGTACGGTGCGCATATGCCTTTCTCAGGTTCATTGCTGATCGCAGTACTGATTCTTTACTACAATAAAAAAATATATTAGTTTTTACAACTCTGACTCTTCCTAGATAATAAACTAAACTTTTGCAGGTACGTGTGGATGGTGCATGGATTGGGTCTGATCCTAGGAAACGTTTATTTCTGTGTTTTTGGTAAAGTCGAACCGGCTCCTTGGACTCAGACAGCGGCGCCGAGTAAGGTTGGTGACGCGAGTTTGGTAATTTATTTGAGCACCAGAGAGTGTGAGAGAGAAGAGGCAGAGAGAGAGAGAGAGAAGATGCAGAAAGAGAGAGAGAGAGACGAAGGGAGGGTGAGAAAGAGAGAGAGAGAGAGAGAGAGAGAGAGGGAAAGACAAGGAAAGACTAAAAAAAGAAATTACAGGCTGACGTCGTGGCTCCTCCATCCGAATTATTCCCGAATGATATTGATTGCCGAAATTTCCGTATCAATTCTGGTATCGATTTTCCACGATGCAAATCAAGCTCCGATGACATGTTCAAGAAGACCCAGTTTTATTAAAGATTAAAGGGAAAGTAAGGGTGGTTCACCAAATTAGCATACAAATCCTGGACGTGTCTTTAGTGGAAAGTGCTTTCACGCACTCCAGTCACACATAAGCTCAGGCTAGAAGAATATGCTCAGGACCGAACAAATATGTTTTAATTTAGTACGAGTAGAGTAAATGTGCCTTAGGAAAGAAAAACCTTACAACTCACTTAAAAACTTGAATTGCTTTGAGGGTTTGCTGCATTCGCGTTTTCAAGTTGCAAAGTTGTCACGTTGTTAGAAATAATTTTCTCATTAAATTTAACCGATCAATTGGTATTCATCAATGAAAAAACCATCAAATACCACGGTGCTCTTTTCAACTTGAGCGTAATATTATTATTTTTTTTTCGTGTTTTTTAGCATTAATACTAATTTCGAATATTTCTCAAATTGAATTCCACATTCTAGAATTCCAATATGCTAATTCAGTATGCAGATTTGATATGCTAGTTTTGTGTCACGTGACACAAACTTCTCAATCAGAATCATGTTTGTGTGATTCGCATCGAATATATACGGGCTGATATCACTTTAAGTTTCTTTTTGTATCGCCATCGTGTGATTTTTTTCCTTCCTTTGATTGTTTTAATAAACGTTGCTTGGTTTGTGGTTTTGTTAAGAAGCCGTTACGAAAAATATCTTATTATATAAAGGAGAAGAGTTTACTTTTTTGTTTGTGTGAACGAAACGGAATTCTGCGTTTCAGGCGTTTGGTATATGTAGTCCCTTTTCGCAACTTTTCAAAATAAGCGCAATCTTATGTATTACGCAAACTTGGAAGGTACGTTTCAGAGCCTTTCAGGCAGTTCTTTTCGAAGCCTTTCAGGCAGTTCTAGGAATCTTCGTAAAACCTTGGTACTGATGAAGTGATAGTGATGTGTAACATGTAAATATGTTAACAAGGGTTGCTGAAACTGTCTTGTCTTCTCCTCGTAAATCATATATTTACGTCTGAATTCCTACGTAAAAACAATACGTTTGTCTCTGTCAGTGCTACTCAAGTTCTGGACGTAGTGCCGAAGCAAACATATCAAGTCTCTTGAGAGTTATAACATATAACTTGACGATGACTCTAGAAAAAGACAAGTGTTGCCATATTTTTGCATTCGGATTCTTTCAAGTAAAACTTGAACAGAGAGCGAGCGAGAGAGAAAGAGAGAAGAGAGAGACGGAAGAAGATACATAGACAGTGACAGTGAAAGAAAGTGAGAGAGAGAAATGTGCTTAGGATAACACCCACACACTTACATGTAAGCGTGTAATTTTTGCTCGGATAATTTTCTCGAATTCTATTCGTACCCAGTCAATTTTCCATATGAGGTGCCAAAAACGTAAACTGCAATTATTTCACTTTAGAGTTGTACCTCTCTGTCTTTCGAAGTCCAGCAATTACCATAATACCTCGACTATACTACAGTGAAATTATCCCGTCATGTCGTCACTGCAAAAATCAACTTCACCCTGACACATTTAAAGCGAAATACTGCCCAGTTTTTGAAACGCATCGGTTACACCAGCATTCTTATGCAGCGTATGCCAATGAATGTAAATTAGAATAAAAAATCAGCAAATTAGCATAAATACGTAAGTATTCAGTTGCGCACGATGCGTTTCGAAAACCGGCCGGTAAAAAAAGGTGCAATTCGAGGTGAACCTATCCCTTTAAGGCTTTAAAGTATAAGAACTGGTTTCTGAAACGCATGATGAACGCTGTATTTCGATGTTTTGTATGAAAATAAATGCGCGATGCCGCACGTTTGTAGTACATTCATTTGCATACAACATATGGAAAAGCAATTGTCCAACATTTCAACCCGAAAATGAAAGACTGCTTATAGTTATCTGTCTGCGCTAATTTACCCGAAAATGGAAGACTGCTTATAGTTTATCCGTATAAGTATGCCGTATGATATAGATATGTTATTTAATAAATAAATAAATAAATAAATATACCGAATGTTATCTCAACAGGTTCGTCATACTTCAAATTTTCCTAATCCAATTAAAATGTCATATTTAATAAAGAAAATTGGATAGCCAAATGTGGTTTTCTGAATTTGATTGAGCAGTCTTCTAATTTCAATAATCTCCTTGAGAGTTCCTGATTTTTCGATTAATTCAGAATATAAATGTAAATTGAATAAGACGGATTCACCGTAACGCCCACGTAAAATTTTTGACTCGGACCTTTATATTATATTTTAGTTTATTATTTTATGGTCCAAGAGAGAGGTCGGCTGCTGTTCATCACTAATATTTAGCTGCCTTTTGTTGCGGCAACTATTAAAATTTACAAATATAACTTGATATTAGTCCATGCGTCGCGGCCGACCCCTTTGGGACCTAGTGTAGGCGGCAGGGCGGCACACGCGCGAAGTTACCCATGATTATCCTTTCACGCTTCTTGTTCAGTATATTTGTATATGGATGAGTGAGCTTATTGGCCATGAGTTAGGGTCACAAACCGGAATAACCCAGGGTTGAGCTCAGCCTCTCATAATTTATTTAAAGTGTAACAAAAACCCTAAGGAATACATCCAAATCCAACCCACAAAATGCAATATGAGTTCAGGAAGCATGTTGCGAATTTCCTTATTCATAACGCCGCATTTTTTCTTAAAGCGAAATGACGGCCGGTTTTTTAAACGCATCGTGGACAACTGAATTCATGCGTATTTATGCTAATTTACTTGAATTTAGCTGGGTTTTTTATTCTAATTTATGGTCATTTGCATAAGCTGCATAAGAATGCTGGTGTACTCGATGGGTTTCAAAAACCGGCCGGTATTTCGCTTTAAAAGAAAAGATTTGTCTACGCTACTTACGTGGTCAGTTTCTTATGCGTATCCCTCCCACGCTAAATTAATAACTTGCATATATTTATACTCTCAATTTACAAGCCTGTGTGTATACAGCTAATTTATTGATATGCAAAATATAGCCCATAAAAAATACTCACATACAGGTTTAACTACGATGTTGTTTTTGTTTCTTTATTTATGAGTTACTGCGTGCACTACCATACATTTTATTAAAAATGTAATATATAGCTCACCTGCCTAAATATTAAACCTAAAATAAAAAAATATAAAATTTACCAATAAATCCTGTCGTAAATCATTTGCAATTTGAGTACGCAAGGATCATAAGCATTTCAGGACATATATTATATAACACTTCCAAAATAGCTTTATGACAGCATATAATCAAGAATTCTATCAAAACATGTGGGAGGTGCAACAGCTATGCCTATGAATATGAATGCTCATAACTCATAACAGATATCTACTATTTTTCTGCTATTCTGATCCAATACTACGCCGCATTCAGCTACTCTATGTAAATGGAACTTTCTGAAATCTAACATAGCTAAAGCTATTCCTCTATTTTTTTTTAAATAAGAAAAATATGTTGCCATAAATTCCAATTTTGACCATATGTCCACTTCCAACCTAATGACTTAATTTGTTCCGTGGCGTCCATTAGCGACCTCAAATGACACAAAAATAGTTGTGTTGTGGTTATTGTTGGCAAAAATATTTCTGCATGCATCTCCAGCCTCATCCCTTTGAAACGATGCTCCAATTGTTTCAGCTCTATAGTCTTCTTATGCAGCTTATGCAAATGAACATAAATTAGGATAAAAAATCGAGTTAAATTCGAGTAACTTAGCATAAATATGTACGGATTCAGTTGTCCACGATGAGTTTCAAAAACCGGCCTGTATTTCGCTTTCAGATGATTTGAGGTATATTTTCCGTGAAAAAATCCTTTATTTTCCTTAAAAATCCAATCTCTCAAAAAGCTCTGCAGAATTGATATCCACGTTGATTGTGCACGCTTTCGGCTTTCTGAAGTACGCGTCAAGAGGCAACTTCTGTGCTTTTGAAAAAGAACAGGGAAACTAAAGTAGAAGCCCTAAATCACATTTTTCGCAACTTCGCAAACGTCTACACGAAAAATCATGTTTTTGTTACGATAATAAATAGTAAATAAGTAAATTGCACATAGAAAAACTGCGCTCCGCTCTATTTATGTGCATTTTTTAGAGACTGACTAGTGACTTGCAGTAATAATACATCACTATTTAGTGCAAGCTGCTCCAGTTAATCTAGGGGAAAGAACGAGGCTAATTTAGTATTTATATGTCCTGGGATGTTGCATGAGCAACTTACACGGCTAATCATATTTTCTAAAAAAGAGTGTGCCAATATCGATTATGAGATAATAATAATAAACTGATGTTTGAGCCAAAATACACATAGCCATAATAAAATGTCTTCCTATCTTCTTTTTTTGTGAATTCGCCTGAATTTCTCGCGTGCTGCATCGTACTTCCATTTTACATACAGTTGCGAGTTATTTCAGAAAAAAAAGATAATACAGGTCGATGATACTACCACTCCTCTAAACCTAAACTGTACATAGAACAAACTTACTATACTAGTCTACAGTCATAGCTGGTTTGGCACCGGAGCAGAAGACCACTGTTTTTATGTTCTCAAAAATGAACACTGATCTTTCAACTTCTCTGTATGTGAACGCTAGATGACTAGTCCCGTTTGTTCATTATCTTTTTCTATACTTCTTCATTTCTTCTGCAACCGAATGATTGCAGAGTCTGGGAAAATTTCACGGTTTTCATATTTCTGACTCTTTTCGGATGGGGGTGTCATTTAGCTTTTACTTTCAATGCTCTTATACAAGTAAGTATAAGGCTTTTCCACGTAACTGTCGTGACACGTCTACATGAGATACTTTACGAAGTTATATTTTATGAAATCTTTTGATCTGCGCCATTTTGCACTTTTCCAGCAAGATTTATTGTTTATATAATTGCAGTTTAAAATTTATCGTTTCTAATTAACCCTTCTTGAACGAGGCTTTTTATTACCATTTGCGTACATAAATTTCAGTGAACGATATTGTCACTAAATATATATCATGAAGGTTGTAGTCTTGAAGCTTGAAGCTTTGCTTGCTTTATAGACAACATTTTTATTTTAAAGGGAGAGGCCCATGAGGAAAAAGTTTACCTCAATTTACTTGCACAGAATGTCCGGAATTTTAGAAATATTACGGTAAAAACCGCATTTCTTTGCACCTAGAACTCACAGAGCTATTCCCCGGCAAACAGTTCGGCCAGGTACCGTAGTCAGAATCATTTTTTGCATTTTAGGGCATTGAAATATTGGAAACGCTGTTTTATTATCGTAGGAAGGTTCTTCATTCGTTTAACAATTATTATGTAGAGAAAGAATGCTAATGGACGGATATAAACCGTAAAAACGTATTTTGACGTTGCTGCCTACGGTACCTGGCCGAACTGTTTGCGGGGGAATAACTCTGTGAGTTCTAGGTGCAAAGAAATGCGGTTTTCACAGTAACATTTCTGAATTTCCGGACATTCTGTGAAAATATATTGAGGAAAGCTTTTTTCTCGTGGGCCTCTCCCTTTAACAAAATTTCAAAAAAAATACTTTTTTTAATGGAAATTTCAAAAAAAATGTAAATATGATACGGGTGTAGCGTTACAAAAAAAGAGAAATTAATAATCGAACCGGACGATTAAAAATTCTCCATGTTGTCCTGTACATATAACTAAGTAAAGGGGTAATTGGAATTTCGGGAATATTCTCTTAGATACTGTGGATAGCAGTTTCCCGTTTCTTCTGTTTTATTCTAGAACGCTGTCTAAGGATATGAGAGGAGAATAGTTGATGGGCATTTATAATTCGAGCACATCACAATGAATTGTTAATTGACGCAGTGCAACATATTAGAAGATCGCGGTCACTTCAAGCGCAAACGAATGCTGAAACTACAACTTGCTTATTTTATTTTATATATGCCGCAATGTTGCGATTTCGTTCTACTTGACGCGATTGTTTAATTACAACCTCATTGTTTGCCTGAAAGAATCGCACAAAGCTGATTTTTGATCCCAGATCAAAAACAAGGAACCTTGGATTTGAA
>JAANDG010000248.1:0-197781 GCA_036852015.1 Pelodera strongyloides
TTTAGTTTAGATAGGCAGGGGAAGAGGTGCTTCGGGGCGCCTGCCGAATACGAGTTCCACACTTCTAGTGTAGTGTGTGCTCGTCCCGCGCCAGTCACCTGCCTAGCGACATGGGGTGTGTGTCTATTGTGGGAATTGATTCACTTCATTTGTGTTACGTATTTGACTATGATTGTATTATGGCGTGACTTATTCTACGCGGGGGAGGTATCACGTGTATTTTTAATTACATAAAGCAGCGCGGCACTCTAGTTAAATATTAGTTTATTTTAGTTTAGATAGGCAGGAAGATGGCTGCTGCGGGGCGCCTGCCGAATACGAGTTCCACCTTCTAGTGTAGTGTGTGCTCGTCCCGCGCCAGTCACCTGCCTAGCGCGACATGGGGTGTATGTCTATTGTAGAATTTGATTCACTTCATTTGTGTTACGTTTTAGTATGATTGTATGATGACGTGACTTATTCTACGCGGGGAGGTATCACGTTGATTATTAATTACATAAGGCAGCGTGGCACTCTAGTTAAGATATTTAGTTTAGTTTAGATAGGCAGGGGAAGATGGCTGCTGCGGGGCGCCTGCCGAATACGAGTTCCACACTTCTAGTGTAGGTGTGCTCGTCCAGCGCCAGTCCCCTGCCTACGCGACATGGGGTGTATGTCTATTGTAGGAATTTGATTCACTTCATTTGTGTTACGTATTTGAGTATGATTGTATTATGACGTGACTTATTCTACGCGGGGAGGTATCACGTGTATTATTAATTCATAAAGCAGCGTGGCACTCTAGTAAGATATTTAGTTTAGTTTAGATAGGCAGGGGAAGATTGCTGCTGCGGGGCGCCTGCCGAATACGAGTTCCACACTTCTAGTGTAGTTGTGTGCTCGTCCTGCGCCAGTCACCTGCCTAGCGCGAATGGGGTGTATGTCTATTGTAGGAATTTGATTCACTTCATTTGTGTTACGTATTTGAGTATGCTTGTATTATGACGTGACTTATTCTACGCGGGGAGGTATCACGTGTAATATTATTATTACATAAGCAGCGTGGCCTCTAGTTAAGATATTTAGTTAGTTTAGATAGGCAGGGGAAGATGGCTGCTGCGGGGCGCTGCCGAATACGAGTTCCACACTTCTAGTGTAGTGTGTGCTCGTCCTCGCCAGTCACCTGCCTAGCGACATGGGGTGTATGTCTATTGTAGGAATTTGATTCACTTCATTTGTGTTACGTATTTGAGTATGATTGTATTGTGACGTGACTTATTCTATGCGGGGAGGTATCACGTATATTAATTACATAAACAGCGTGGCACTCTAGTTAAATATTTAGTTTAGTTTAGTTTAGATAGGCAGGGGAAGATGGCTGCTGCGGGGCGCCTGCCGAATACGAGTTCCACACTTCTAGTGTAGTGTGTGCTCGTCCTGCGCCAGTCAACTGCCTAGCGCGACATGGGTGTATGTCTATTGTAGGAATTTGATTCACTTCATTTGTGTTACGTATTTGAGTATGATTGTATTATGACGTGACTTATTCTACGCGGGGGAGGTATCACGTGTATTATTAATTACATAAAGCAGCGTGGCACTCTAGTTAAGATATTTAGTTTAGTTTAGTTTAGATAGGCAGGGGAAGATGGCTGCTGCGGGGCGCCTGCCGAATACGAGTTCCACACTTCTAGTGTAGTGTGTGCTCGTCCTGCGCCAGTCACCTGCCTAGCGCGACATGGGGTGTATGTCTATTGTAGGAATTTGATTCACTTCATTTGTGTTACGCATTTGAGTATGATTGTATTATGACGTGACTTATTCTACGCGGGGGAGGTATCACGTGTATTTTATTATTATTACATAAAGCAGCGTGGCCTCTAGTTAAGATATTTAGTTTAGTTTAGATAGGCAGGGGAAGATGGCTGCTGGGGGGCGCCTGCCGAATACGAGTTCCACACTTCTATGTAGTGTGTGCTCGTCCTGCGCCAGTCACCTGCCTAGCGCGACATGGGGTGTATGTCTATTGTAGGAATTTGATTCACTTCATTTGTGTTAGTATTTGAGTATGATTGTATGTTGACGTGACTTATTCTACGGGGGGGTCACGTGTATTATTAATTACATAAGCAGCGTGGACTCTAGTTAAGATATTAGTTTGTTTGATAGGCAGGGGAAGATGGCTGATGCGGGGCGCCTGCCGAATACGAGTTTCCACACTTCTAGTGTAGTGTGTGCTCGTCCTGCGCCAGTCACCTGCCTAGCGCGACATGGGTGTATGTCTATTGTAGGATTTGATTCACTTCATTTGTGTTACGCATTTGAGTATGATTGTATTATGACGTGACTTATTCTACGCGGGGGAGGTTATCACGTGTATTGGTGTTATTATTAATCATACGCAGCGTGGCACTCTAGTTAAGATATTTAGTTTAGTTTAGATAGGCAGGGGAAGATGGCTGCTGCGGGGCGCCTGCCGAATACGAGTTCCACCTTCTAGTGTAGTGTGTGCTCGTCCCGCGCCAGTACCTGCCTAGCGCGACATGGGGTGTATGTCTATTGTAGGAATTTGATTCACTTCATTTGTGTTACGTATTTGAGTATGATTGTATTATGGCGTGACTTATTCTACGCGGGGGAGGTATCACGTGTATTATTAAATTACATAAAGCAGCGTGGCACTCTAGTTAAGATATTTAGTTTATTTTAGTTTAGATAGGCAGGGAAAGATGGCTGCTGCGGGGCGCTGCCGAATACGAGTTCCACACTTCTAGTGTAGTGTGTGCTCGTCCTGCGCCAGTCAACTGCCTAGCGCGACATGGGGTGTATGTCTATTGTAGGAATTTGATTCACTTCATTTGTGTTACGTATTTGAGTATGATTGTATTGTGACGTGACTTATTCTATGCGGGGGAGGTATCACGTGTATTATTAATTACATAAAGCAGCGTGGCACTCTAGTTAAGATATTTAGTTTAGTTTAGTTTAGATAGGCAGGGGAAGATGGCTGCTGCGGGGCGCCTGCCGAATACGAGTTCCACACTTCTAGTGTAGTGTGTGCTCGTCCTGCGCCAGTCACCTGCCTAGCGCGACATGGGGTGTATGTCTATTGTAGGAATTTGATTCACTTCATTTGTGTTACGTATTTGAGTATGATTGTATTATGACGTGACTTATTCTACGCGGGGGAGGTATCACGTGTATTATTAATTACATAAAGCAGCGTGGCACTCTAGTTAAGATATTTAGTTTAGTTTAGATAGGCAGGGGAAGATGGCTGCTGCGGGGCGCCTGCCGAATACGAGTTCCACACTTCTAGTGTAGTGTGTGCTCGTCCTGCGCCAGTCACCTGCCTAGCGCGACATGGGGTGTATGTCTATTGTAGGAATTTGATTCACTTCATTTGTGTTACGTATTTGATTTGAGTATGATTGTATTATGACGTGACTTATTCTACGCGGGGGAGGTATCACGTGTATTATTAATTACATAAAGCAGCGTGGCACTCTAGTTAAGATATTTAGTTTAGTTTAGATAGGCAGGGGAAGATGGCTGCTGCGGGGCGCCTGCCGAATACGAGTTCCACACTTCTAGTGTAGTGTGTGCTCGTCCTGCGCCAGTCACCTGCCTAGCGCGACATGGGGTGTGTGTCTATTGTGGGAATTTGATTCACTTCATTTGTGTTACGTATTTGACTATGATTGTATTATGGCGTGACTTATTCTACGCGGGGGAGGTATCACGTGTTACGTGTATTATTAATTACATAAAGCAGCGCGGCACTCTAGTTAAGATATTTAGTTTAGTTTAGTTTAGATAGGCAGGGGAAGATGGCTGCTGCGGGGCGCCTGCCGAATACGAGTTCCACACTTCTAGTGTAGTGTGTGCTCGTCCTGCGCCAGTCACCTGCCTAGCGCGACATCGGGTGTATGTCTATTGTAATAAATAATAATAATAATAATAAATGTTTATTGGATCAACGAGTGGTAGGAACAAAGTAGAAAGTTCTCGGGGTAGTTGCTGTTAGCTCGTAAACCAAAAGGTACCCTAAGATGTTGGTGCGGTAAGGACACCATCATACTAACAAGGGACCGTGTGCATTAATTGTAGGAATTTGATTCACTTCATTTGTGTTACGTATTTGAGTATGATTGTATGATGACGTGACTTATTCTACGCGGGGGAGGTATCACGTTTAGTATTAATTACATAAGGCAGCGTGGCACTCTAGTTAAGATATTTAGTTTAGTTTAGTTTAGATAGGCAGGGGAAGATGGCTGCTGCGGGGCGCCTGCCGAATACGAGTTCCACACTTCTAGTGTAGTGTGTGCTCGTCCTGCGCCAGTCACCTGCCTAGCGCGACATGGGGTGTATGTCTATTGTAGGAATTTGATTCACTTCATTTGTGTTACGTATTTGAGTATGATTGTATTATGACGTGACTTATTCTACGCGGGGGAGGTATCACGTGTATTATTAATTACATAAAGCAGCGTGGCACTCTAGTTAAGATATTTAGTTTAGTTTAGATAGGCAGGGGAAGATGGCTGCTGCGGGGCGCCTGCCGAATACGAGTTCCACACTTCTAGTGTAGTGTGTGCTCGTCCTGCGCCAGTCACCTGCCTAGCGCGACATGGGGTGTATGTCTATTGTAGGAATTTGATTCACTTCATTTGTGTTACGTATTTGAGTATGATTGTATTATGGCGTGACTTATTCTACGCGGGGGAGGTATCACGTGTATTATTAATTACATAAAGCAGCGTGGCACTCTAGTTAAGATATTTAGTTTAGTTTAGATAGGCAGGGGAAGATGGCTGCTGCGGGGCGCCTGCCGAATACGAGTTCCACACTTCTAGTGTAGTGTGTGCTCGTCCTGCGCCAGTCACCTGCCTAGCGCGACATGGGGTCTACGAGGCGCTTCGAAACTTTTTTGTAATTTGTGCCAGTTGTTGAGAAGACTAATGATGAATAATAGTAGCAGTGCACCCACTAAGAGTCTCTATGTGGTTCTGTCTCCTGTCTGATTTAGGTGAGGAGGCTCACCGTATGGAATGATGGATGCAGTCGTGTCAGCACTCGTGTCTTCGAAGACTTCTTCGTCCGTGACGCAGTGATGCTTTCCGCACGTGCCAAGGTTCGCCATCAATTGTTAATTATATATGGCAAGCAATTGCATATGAATAGTTTCTCCGCAACTCGTAATTTGCCTCTTATTTCTCTCCATTTAGGCTCATGAACTACTACGGAATTCTTTCTTCTATTTACTGCTCAGGAGGCTCCACGAGTTCAGATGACAAATTCCCTCCCTCTCCGTCTCTTCCTCCCTCGCTCTCTCCCCCCTCCCTCTCTCTCCCTCTTAGCCTCAGGCTACGCGGGTATCTTCGGGCTAGGACTTCGGTGAGCACTAGGCGACGAGTTTCATACTACAAATTGTTCGACATCTGTTCGTGTTCGTTCGTGTTCGTGCTACTCTGGTCCTCAGGCGCGCAGCGCGGAAATGCGTAGCGGCGTCCGCGGGAACAGTTTGCAAATTTTATTGGAAAATTCGAGACCCGGAGAAACCTCGTTTCTGCGTGTCCGCCTTTCCCACGTCAAAAGGCATCTCTTTTCTGCGGGCGCGGTTGCGTATTTCCGCGCTGCGAGCCTGAGAACGTAGCAGGAGGGATCGCCTATGATTGCCTTGTATGATCCATGATTGGGATGTTTATTTATTTCAGGTTCATCGCCAATGTGACACGATTGGCTGCAAACGCATGGTTCTTCAAAAAAACTTCAACTATTGGATTATACGACAACGTAACGCGACTATCTTGTCTCCATTCTCTCTTCTTGCACATAAACCTAACTGCCTATTACTCATGTATACGAAATGATATAAAGATTGTATACTGTATACATATTGTCTTTCTCTTACAATTTACGAATAAAAAAACAATCCAAATGAAAATACAATCGGTACTTACACACTATAATAAATGTTTGTTGTTAGTTTACACTTGCAATTTGTGGGTTACCTTAGGTTAGTGGGTCTCGGACAGCATCACTTTTGGAAAATAAGTATTTTATTCAAAGAAGACGACATTTAAATATTAATTAGGTTTATTTTCACGTTGTACAGGTCGTGGTATTTGTCGCTGAAAATTCACCTTTCACCTGCAAGGTATCAATATTTTTGATTTTAAATATTCCAATGAACAAGTATCATCAACAAATAAGTTCTCGCTTACCATCAACAAGTATTAGTAGGCACATAATTTAATAAAGGTTTATTGTAAAAACGACAAGTACAAAATAACAAGGTAAGCGAGAAAATAATGACCAGGTCCCACAGAGTAAAGGGTTCAAGTCCTTTACTACTTACGGGGAACATAAATTAAAATAAAAAGAACTACGAATACAAATAGTAGAAACATCGAAAAATACCATTATTATACATGATATTATAAAGTAACCGAAATAATTCAATAGCACAGAAGTCACAATAGTAGCGTAACACAATCAAATCACAATCAACAACATCAAATATCAATAGAAGGGTCACGAGCGAGGTCGCCCTCCACCTAGCTCGGGTACAAAAATCAACTTGAATTCATAAGTGCAAGCTCCCCCTTCAAAAGAACTGGCACTTGTACGTTTCATGATTGTTCTGTCCGAGAGTTCAATGGCAAAATGACTACTCGGAATTTGGAATTTGGAATTGAATTCTCAATTGAGTGACCGCAAAAAACTTTGGTCAGCACCGAGGTGCTTTAAGTCAATGTGTTCCAACGCTGACTTGAGAACTTGCACAGAAGCAAAGTCCTCAACGTTAGCAAGGATACGGTTCCAAAGAGGAACAATTCTTTCAAAGAACCAATTGCTAGAAGAATATTTACGTCTTGAGGGGAGCAGTCGAAGAGGTCTCTGACTGCTTCGCCTTGTAGACGCTCTGACTAGGTGATCTCCTGGATTCCAGCTAATTTCCTGGATAATCAGCTTGAAACATGTGACTATGTCCTGTTTTTGTCTGCGGATATATTGTGTATCAAGATCAATCATTTGTAGTCTGTGTGTGTATGAGTTATAGGATGTACCACTTCTTCTAAAAGCTATTCTTGTCAATTTTCTTAAAGGAGACTCAAGTAACCTTGTATTGCGGCTATTCTTTGTTGGGTGCCATAATTCGGACCCATATTCTAATATGGGACGAACGTACGTCACATAAAGTTTCTTTGCGAGTGCGGGGTTGAGATGCTGAAATGTGTAGATTAAGGAAGAAAACTCTCTTACTTGGCCCTTCGAACAATTTCTTTTATGTGAGCGTCGAATGTAAGAGAATTATCCGTCAGGATCCCTAGATCTCTCACTGTTTCTGACTTGGGAAGTAGGATGTCATCAATAAAGTAGTCGTGCTTTAGGTTTGCCCTGCCAATATTCAAAACAATGCTCTTATTGGGGGCGAGTGGTAGTTGCCATTCATTAGACCACAGCATAACTGAATTTATTGTTTCCTGAAGGAGAATAGGAGATGTACTAAATATCTTTAAATCATCAGCAAATAACGAACAACTTACACCATCGGAAACAATGTCTACGATATCGTTCACGTAGATTAAGAAGAGTAGTGGCCCTAAAACCGAACCCTGAGGTACACCTGAATTTATAGGGAAACTGTCTGAGAAGGAACTTTTTATTTTAACGCAAGATACCCTGCCTTGAAGAAATGCTTTGATCCATTTCAATGTTAAAGCATCAAGACCAAAGGATTTGAGCTTTAAAAGCAGCTTTTGGTGGGGTACCATGTCAAAAGCTTTTTTAAAATCGAAGTATATTACATCAAACGGATTCTTGTTCCGTTCTAGAACTTGCCATTCTGACTGAGTACCTAGAAGTTGGGAAATGCAGCTGCGTTTCGCCAAAAAACCAAACTGGTAATCTGTTATTCTATGCCTAAACTGGTTTCTTATGGAAAAAGAGACCATTTTTTCCATTACCCTGCATACCGGTGAGGTTAAAAGTTAAAGAGATTGGCCTATAGTTTGAGGTATCTGATTTGACTCCTTTTTTATGAATAGGGCAAATAACAGACTGTTTCCATTGGTTGGGTACAACACCAGCGTGAAAGGATTGGTAAAATAGTCTAGATAATGGAATAGCCAAAGGAACTGATGTTTTCTTCATAAAGTAGTGGTTAATGCCTTCCAAACTAAAATTGACTTTGCAAGGCAGCTTTGACAGATATTGAGTTACAACATGTGGATCAAAGGATATATTAAGGTCAATACAGGACAATTGTTTGAGATGTGGCATGTTACCATTATCAATTGCAAAAACACTGGAAAAGACTTCGGCGAAGGATTTGGCTTTTTGAGAGGACGTGAATGAAGCGGAACCGTCTTTGTTTCGAAGGACGGGAATTTCTACTTTAGGTTTCATACGATATCTAACAAATTTATGGATACTTGTAACGTCGCCCGTTTCGGATAATTTAAACTCAAATTCTTTTCTTATCTCCTTCATAGCTTTTTTATATTCCTTGTCAATCTGTTTGTACGAACTCAAGAGCGTGGGATTACTACGGGATTGTTTCCATAATGCCAATTTGGACTTTCTCAGGTTTAATACACGTTTTGGCAACACAAATGGAGATTTTGGTTTTTTATGGCGTATGGGTACAAAGTGATGAATGACGTCATTAGTAATGGCAAGAAAAAGGTCATAATTTTGCTGCAAAGATGATACCGTAGTATCGATAAGTGAACTCCAATCGCAGTTAGCCAAACACCTATTTATCGCATCGTAGTCGCAATTTTTGAAGTCAAAATAAATGTTGCTAACTGGTTCGTGTATGGGATCCGGAGTTATTTCCAACGAAAAGTTAACGCTAAGATGATCACTGTCGACAAAGGGCGGATTGATCTTAATATCACAAATTGAATGCTCATGGTCAGTTAATACCACATCAAGTAAAGCACTGGTGCCATTATTTGCAATTCTTGTAGGCTCCTTAACAAGTTGGCTGAGATTTAATTGCAACTGGAGATCAAAAATCAATTTTCCTATTGCGTCATTAGGTGCCCTAATTGCATTCCAATTGTACTTCGGCAGATTAAGGTCGCCAAGGATATAATTGTTTGTTGGTCTTTTGGACTCCAAAATGATGTTGCACATATCTTTTGTTTCGAGAAACGACACTTTAGGCGGCCGATAAATAAGGAAAAATCTATACTTTTGCTCCTTATCAACAAGATCAAAACAAAGAATGTCTACATTTTTAGTGGATGACAATGGGATTTCTATTATTTTAAGAGAGTTTCTATAGTAACACAGAACGCCACCACCACGTTTACCCATTTCACTATCTGCCTTTCGGTCGCATCGAAGCGTTAAAAATTCAGGAATATTGATGAGCGAATCAGAGTGGTGCTCACGTAGCCAACTTTCACAGAGGAAAACGATCTCAGTTCGGTTTTTAGCGATATATTCGGAAAGCAATACATTATTTGTCTTATCAACAATGGAATGAGCGTTAAGCAGCGCGCAATTAAGGTGAAATCGAGAGTTATCATAAACATGAGAATCTACAGTATATGGAAACGGATGAGAAGGAGAATTTAAGTCTGATGATTTACGATGTTGAGACAACTTTTTGCAACGATGACTTTTTGAAAAAGACTGAGATATAAACGGCACAAAGGAGTTAAACTTACTTGGTCTGTGGTTCCTGGTGATGTCCTAGTCGGTGGAATTAGTGCCACCAACACCACCACTCCTGACTTCGAGGATCTCCAAGTCTCTATAAGTATAGACACGTCGTCCAGCTTTCTCGTTTTCCAGCTTAACTGAATGCCGCATCATTCCCTGTAATTTCAGTTCAGGAATAGTCATGTCACGCCTAGCAAATGCTAGGGGACGCGACCCTCTGAGAGTTGCTTTGTGAATATGAAAAGCCGAAAGGAATGCATTGCGTGCGTTTTTGGAAACGAACCGTACTTTAACAGGCCGTGCAAAGTTTGGGTTTTTGTTGGGATGCCGCCATGCCTCAATGTAATCACCCTCTTTGAGGACACCAGCCTCAACCATTTTGCTAACCGTTTCCTCAATGAACAGCTTGTCGATGTCGGCGAGGTTGGACTTCTTGTCCTCGTCAGGCAAACGTTCGATGACTGCGTGCGTCTTCTTCTCCTCGTATTCACTGATGTACTTGATAGAACTAACTTTTGTAAAAAGCGAAGCAGCTTCTTGATTGTGTTGCAAGAATTGGTTAGTAAGCTTGCTTTGTGCAAAAAAAGAGTTAGTTGCCACATTCACCTGGGGATTACTCAGTCTTACCTCAATTTCCTGGATTTTCACCTCAAGCTCGGAGATTTTGGCCTGTTGTCTCTCGATTATTTTGAGGTTAGCCTCGCAATTAGAGCAATTCTTACTCTTGGCGAGAATAGCATCGGCTAACCTTTCAATAACACTGTCAGAAAAGTGGTGATCAAGTTCACCACCCAAAGTTTCCGAAAGGTGCCTTTTTCCGTCCTTAGTACCCATTTTAAACTAACCTTGTACCAAGAGAGGGAATTGGGAGCAGCCGCACACGGGACGAACAGGGGGTCAATTGAACAGATACAAATAAACATCCACTTCTCCATATTTCCACATCAACGCCTCCGATATTTACAATGTATTTTGTATTCAATACATCGGTTCAAAAAACTTACTAAACGGTGAATCTTGAATACTCTTAAAAATACTAATCAAGATACTTGATAAAAATATAGACGACATACCCAGTTGGCCTCATCCTGAGCTGACCATACAGTTGCTATCACGATGGCCTTTGGGTCCGCCATTAACCCTGTAAATATAGAGACGTTTCATTTTATATTTGATACATTTAAGTTAAGAAACTCAAAATTATTTTCAACTACATCGAAGAAAAGGTCAAAAGGAGCTTTATCGAGACAAACAGGGCTAAGAGATGTCTTACAATAAGGAACATAATAGAAAATGAAGACCAAAGCAAAAAGGATGGAGTAGAAAAATAATGGCGAAAACGAAGAGAAGTAATGCGAAAGTGCGCGTATTGTGCACTATTCTAAAGCGATTACGGTATGATAGCAGCCTTTAGATTATGCGCAGACAATTATTTAAGAAATCGAATATATGAATACTTTATGCAAACTAAACTGCCGATAAACATATTTTTACTATAACCGTTAGTTAGTACATGATTAACAAGAATAGTGACGACAAACTTACTAAATAAGACAATAGTTTAAATTGAAGTGGAACAACATAAAATTACAACAACTTTTGGATAAGACAACACTCAGTTTGTCGGATCACAAGTGTTGAAAAACACTGCGGTTTCGCTGCGTAGTAGTAAATAAATGCCCCTTCACTGAGTATCTTGCAGCTTCCATTGTACGTGTCCTCGCGCGCCTGTGGCGCGCTCCTGGCGCACCAGCCGCCCCACGATTTTCGGTGGTGGAGCCTTTCCCAGACCAATGGGCCAGACACGGGCAAGGGGCGCGCGGGGGGTGCGCGGCCCCGCGAAGTGGGGCCGGGGGCGCGCCGCCCCTCGACCAAGTTTCCTCAGTGAAAATAGCCAAGCATGTCTTTATTCGTGGTGCGGAGTGCTCTCTATAGATGTGCAAGAGCAACAGGCTCGTTCTATCTATCTCTCCCTAGGCCGGCGGTTGTAAACTATGGGCGGCCTAGGTCAACGGGGGATAAACAATGAGAGATGCTATAAGATAGGGGAGACAGTATGCGGCTATATAGTTTAGAATAAGAGGGAAGATACCGCATACTGGAAGCCTATCTTACAAAATCAAGAATAGTTAGACGCACTATGGTGCATTTTCGGACTCGGCGCGGCTGGAGTGCCACAAGTGCGCTATAGGTGTGCCACGCAGAATGGTGTACCCTTCGCACACCCTAGCTTGTGCTTACCTCGTGATAGCCACAAATCGCATCGGATTCATATGTCCACAATGTACGCCACGTTCCCATACGATTGACATTCGGTCTTCTACGCCATTTACGCCGCTCGGAATTTTTAAAAAGTAAAGGCAAAAATCTTTGGCAACGGCTCGACACACTGTACTGTACTATAATTCAGGCGCTAGAGAGGTCGAGGACTAACCCCACAAGACGTCATCCCATTGTGCATTGCCGAAAACTTGATGAAAGGGCTCCGACATCCAAGCCATTAAACTCTTCTTCTTTTTTTATAATAAGAAAAAATAATACCCTTTATTAACTTAAATTTATACCTTGGTGAAATCATTTCTTCCTTGTTCTTTTTGACAGCAACTCCACGAAAAAAAAAAAAAAAAAAAAAAAAAAAAAAAAAAAAAAAAAAAAAAAAAAAAAAAAAAAAAAAAAAAAAAAAAAAAAGTGCAGTTGTCGGAACCAACGAGCTGTAGATTATCACTTAAACCAAATATCTGTGAAAAATGGAAACATCAGGTTTTTGAGCGCATTTATATAACTGCATTTCAATGCTTTATATGCAAAAAGTATGATTAGAATAAAGATCGACTCCACCTACAATTAGTATAAATATGTAGGGATGCAGTTTCCATTATGCTTTTTATGTCATGTCGCTTTAATTTCTTCAATGTCGAACGTCTTTCTCTTTGTGGAATCACTGAGCATAAAGGTGCGGGGTATTCTAGTTTGCGCAAAAGTGGCGTATGGGCGGCGCACATTGAATTCGACTAGGGCCCATACGCACCGCATACATGCACGTGGACATGGAGCGATCCTCTTTAGTGCGCATCGAGTTTTTTTATTAGTGTAATCCTACCTTGACAGCAAATTCATGAGCGCTGCCGGAGTTGATGGATCAACGCTTAGTGGTGGGCTCATCACATAACCAGCCGCGTGAGCCCAATCCTTGGCAAAATAGTGAGAACCAGTGGTGCCGAGAGCTGCCCCGATAGCCTCTCCAAAAATCACATTTCCTAAATTGGTAGGTACAGTATCGCAAGAATTACGCAAGAAAAGTAAGGTTTTTTTCATTTGTGGTACAAAAATTACAAAAAGTCACCCTTTGACCTGTGATAGGCAATTGCTCTGGCGGCTCCTTTGCTCATTACGTGAACCACGTAAAGAGGACAATTGACTTGAGAGGCGAGTACACAGGCACGGTTCGTTGCTTCAGCTTCGAGCTAAACAACCGAGTTATTTTAAAAATGTAAGTGTATTGCTTTGCCAAGACACGTCCTTACAGAAACCACCAAGTTCTTGTTTTGACCACGAAATAAATTAGCGATTGTCTGAATTGTTTCATGTATTCGGCAATTATTTTGGAAGGGTGTTTCCGAATTTTAACAATTGTAATCAATTTTTCTCTCCGCGCACTATTGAAGGTCTTCCAAGGACCATCTCACAAAACTATGCCACGTGCGGTACTGGAACTTGGGTTGAGTGCATTATAGGCTATCGCGATAACCACTTGACCACCTGAGGCCGGTTTCACAAAAGTTTAACTCCGGTTAGGATAGGTTAACTTTATCCTCAGGGTGGCTACCCCGTGGGGTAGCTAACCTGCTAACCCTCCACCCATTTCACAAAGATTTACCGCCGCAGGGTGGCTAACCCGGCACTATCCCTTTGGCTGCGCATCCTGAAATACAACGTTGTCAGCCAAAGTCGGCCAAAATGTTTGTTATACTCGATTTTAGCAAAGTGTTTGAATTATTTGTATGTGATATGTAAGGAAGGGCATAATTAAAGGATCGCAGTCACTACAAAATCGTCGTTTTTCTTCGAGTTGGCTTGTATTTCGTAAAGAATAGAGACAAATACTTTACCAAAACCGAATAATTTGAATTCCAACTCAGGGAGTGAACAAGTAGAAAAGTAGTTCTACTTAACTACCGCGGGATTATGAAACGTGTAGTGATTTGCCTGCAGACCCTTGCATTATATGTAAAGATATAATAGCAGATATTTGCCGAAATATTTGCATCCCCCAAGCAGACCGTTTAGTGTCGCGGTAGTTAGTAGAACTCTTTTATACTTTTCCCGAGTTGGAATTCAGGAAAAGTATTGTCTCTATTCTTTAACTAAAACGGATTCAAGTCGAAGAAAAACTAGTCTTTGAGTATTTATTTTACAATTTCGCGCGAATTCGCCGTACCATCCAATTTGACTTTTTTTTTCCGCCTTCTAATAAGGTAAACATAAAGAGTGAAAAGCTTAGTTTGGTAATAAACTATACATTTTGATTTGTTTTATCCATAACAGCTTATTTTATTTCTTATCGAGCACGTATTATCTTTTTAGGCTCATAGTTTGTAGCAAATTTTGGTAGTTTATAAGAAAAACCTGATGCTGTGGGCTTATTATGTAACCTTGGCACTGTGTATGGGTTTCATGGTTGCATAAACCAATACGGCACTCTGAATTTCTACTTATCTGTTATATAAGAAAGGAGAGGTAAACTAGTATATTTAGGTATTATTATTATATACATTTTTTGTTTATGACGATTAAACAAAAAATATGCGAAAAAATATGGGAAATATTCAATTCTCGTATGTTCAAATTATAGTTAGTTCTTTTTGAAAAAATGTAAAGAATACATAAATATACATTAAATACGCTCCTAAGACCTTTCTTATTGCATTTCGTTAGCAAATATTGCCAGCGAAACTCTTTGTGCGAGCTGGGCCGGGTTAACCCGAGTCCGGAGTCGGGTTAACCCTGCCCCGAGTTTGGCTTGGAAAGAGAGGTCACGGGTTAACTTTACCCCTGCTCGGGATAGAGTTATCCCGGGTTAAATTTTTGTGAAATGGGTTTCCCTCTCGCGAGGCTGGGTTAGGGCCCCTACCCCGGAGTTAAATTTTTGTGAAACCGGCCTCTGATCTCGAAAATGTGTTAGAAACTGCCTACTTCTTCAGGTCTGCTCAGAGAATGTCCCTCAGGTCCAGTTATCCCTTGCTCTAGTAACTTTTCCGCTTTTGCAGCAATAATTGCTCCATTCTCTGCGTGAACACGGGCGAACGCGCCGATCTGAATAAAATAATGTCCTTTTGTTTTTCTTGGTGTAAAATATTGTTTTTACTAATAAGTAACGAGGAACCCCACATGTATATAATGATTTGAGGCCAGAACTAGTTTGGGACCACATCTCGGCAGCCTCTTTGGGATTAAAGCGAATGCTAGCCTCTTTGAAAAATTGATATGATAAGCAAATCCTGTGTATCCTATGCTAATTTTTGTACGATTGCCGTGGACGATCGTACAAAATTAGCATAGGATACATAGGATTGCTTACATATGCAAATTTTCCAAAGGCTAGCATTTCGCTTTAAGTCTAGGTTCCGTTGACTGGTTTGAGTTATTACAATAACGGTTTATTGGTCAAAGCGAAATACCGGCCGGTTTTGAAACAAATCCAGGCGACCAGCATTTTTATGCAGCTTATGCAAATGACCATAAATTAGAATAAAAAATCGAGCAAATAAGCATAAATACGTAAGAATTCAGTCGTCCACGATGCGTTTCAAAAAGCGGCCGGTATTTCGCTTTAGCAACCAATATAAAGAGTTTTCCGCTGCAACCCATAAACACTCTCCTCATTGTCAACCAAAGCTTTAGATCGATTATGAAACATTACCCAACAAACCTTCGAGCAGTGCTCCATTCCTCGGTAAAACTCCTCATCGCTAACCATCACTTGGTCCTTGTAAGCGAGGTAGAACTTGAAGGAATTTATTCCTAAATAATTGGAAAGGCTTACAATTAGGTTTAGGCTTAGGCTTAGGCTTAGGCTTAGGCTTAGGCTTACGAGGGGACAAATCCCCCGAGAGGGGAATGTCTTTCTTTTCCACAGACTCTCTCACGTCCGATTAATTTTTCTCTCCCCAGGGAAATTTCCCCAAGGCTAAGGACAAGAACTCTCTGTGCACTAACTATATAACTGTCATTTATGTCCATGTCGTAGTCTGCATATCTATCAAAGTCAAATGAATGACATGTCTGTTTTTTACAGTACGATTAAAGTTCTACCGTATTCGGGCTTTGTCAGTGTGGTCATTTCTTCTGCAATACTCTCATTCCATGAGGTGAGAGCTACTGTTAGGGCATAGTCGATACAAACCTAAAGAAAAATTAAAGTGGTATAACAGTCGATTTTTGAAACACATGGTGGACTATCTGTTCCCATTTAGTAAATAACTGCGCGATCCTGCGCGGCTTTTCAGTCCCATATTCAGAATCGCCAACTACACGCGAAGATAGCATCCACATCCGCCATACGTTTCAAAAACCAGCTGTTATACCGCTTTGTAACATACACATTTCGCACCTTTTCATCTGCCCATTCTCTCCACGTCTTGTAAGAATCAAGCAAAGAAGCTCCTCTGGCGGGCACAACAAAATCAATTATCTGGAAATTCCACTATTATTCGAAAAAAATCTAAAAATAAATAAATCGATAATTGTGTGAAAATTTTAATACGCATTGATTGGGTGTCCTTATTACTACCCCGACTCGTCGGTGCTGTGGACTCTGAGCTGCGGCTAGAAGAATTTGTTCTGATCGTCCGCGGCTTGAACCCGGTAAAAGTTGTAACAAGGTACCGGTAGGTGAACCGATGGATCAACGATAAATCTACACGCCATGTTTAGAGATCATATTAAAGTATATATAAGTTATATACTATTATATTTCGTGTGGTCGCCAAATGGTCTCCAAATGGTCGGTTATATCACTGACCATAGTAGTTCCGCCAGCCACGGCGGCCCTCGTCCCATGGTAGAAGTCATCGACCGCAACTTCACCCATAAAAGGCAATTGCATATGAGTGTGCGGGTCCATTCCTCCCGGAATTACAAAACGATCAGTTGCGTCTACCATTTCTGCACCAGGGCAATCGATATTGGAGCCAACTTGTCTGAAATGGTAATACGACAAAATAAACTTTACACACATGCGCATGCGCTGGGTATATCTAACTGCAAAAAGGTAGAGCATTTGATACTTTACGCTCCAAATGTTCGGTCTAGGTCTAGGTGGAGATATGTGGAAATTGGCAAAACTTGAACCCGCGATCTTGCGCTCATAACAACAATGTTCATCGACCAGCATACTCACACTAATAATTGCGTTTACTCACACAATTATCCCGTCTCGCACCAATACGTCCGCTTTAAACATGTGATCATCGTTCACCACAGTGCCGTTTCGTTTTTGATGAGAATCGACATGACTAAAATAGTAAAATGCAGACAGTGTATTAACAAATAATAGACGAATCAGGCAAAAGTTTTATAGAACGCGAATCATTGGAACAATATGGTAAAGTCGGTTGCACTGATACATTCGGTGCGCCATGAAAATTGCGCAAAAATATCGCGCGCCGAGAAGATAGAGTGCGTCTGGCGAAGACATGGCGAGCTGTGGGCGCGCAAATGAACGCGCCATCTAACTAGGGCGAAACTAACTTTTCACTGCCGACAAGCAGTCAGAAACTTCGCGTCACGCACAAAGTTTAGTATTGCGGTAATACTAACGAACTGTAAAAATAATTCGTTTATGTATCACAAACGGCAAACAACCTTATCAATAAAAGGTCAGCTATATATAATCAATCAACGTTGTTTTCAGGTTATCATCAACAAAATTTTTTGTAAAAAAATGTTTACCTGGAAAACTAGTACTAATCATTCAAAAGACAAAAATCAATAAAAAATTTTTATTCAACATAGAAATTTAATCATTCATTGATACATAATTCTTTACACCGTACCGAAATTGGCAAACAAAGTTTGAACTATAAAAAGAAAAAAGGAAAGATGATCTGTAAATTCATTATTGTAAATAATATCTATTCATGATTTTTTCACAAAATTTCTACAGAAATATGTAGTCATCTTGTTTTGATTTAACATTTCTATAATAGAGCAAAGCAACGTTGTTCACAATTGTTCACAAATTTTCCACAACATAGTGTTGGGAAAACAACAAAAAAAACTCGGATCATGCTCCAAAAAAACTCGGATCATGATCGTCGAACAATCCGAGTGAGTTCCGAGTTTTATTGGAGCACAATCCGATTTTTTTCGGATCCACTCCGATTTTTTTTGGAGCACGATCCGAGTATTTTTGGAGCACGATCCGAGTTTTTTTGGTGTGAGATGCTACTTTTTTCGGTCCGAGTATTTTTGGAGCACGATCCGAGTTTTTTTGGTGTGAGATGCTATATTTGAAACACTGAGTACACCAGCATTCTTATGCAGCATATGCAAATGAGCATACATTAGAATAAAAAAATCGAGCTAAAATCGAGTAACTTAGCATAAATACTTTACAAGTATTTCGTTCAGCTCAACATGAAAATCTGAATACGTTCTACAAGAATAAGTCATGGAATGTAGAGCCAAGAAAAAAATATTTTGAGAAATTCAACGAGTACACAATTGAGCACCAATACATTTGAAACATCTGTACATAGGTTAGGGAATTTGGTATTTCATTTCAGCGTCAAAAAATCGTTAGGACGTAGGAACTGACTGTTAAACGGTTAAACCAGGTCTTCCTATCGAGAAGTAGCAAACTTCCATCGCCGTACGTTAAACAGACACCACAGTTGGTGAATTCGCCACGTTGCACGTCACCACTTTTGCGCAAGGTGCGCAAGGTTAAAGCGAAATACCGGCCGCTTTTTGAAACGCATCTTATACTTCCTTCATATGCATGTGAACATAAATTAGAATAAAAAATAGGCCCCAATCAGACCCCACTTGCAGATATTTTTAAGGATGCAGATATTTGAGATGCGTGTCAGAAACCGGCTGGTACTTCACTTTAAGGTTAGGTTACCAAACAATAAACCTATCAACGTATCTCTTCCGAGGGACTCAACAACTCAGCACTTAATTTCAAATAACTAACTATCCCACCGGATAGCTGTGTACAGGTCCACGCGCTCTGAAGCCGATGAAGAAAGCAGACGTGACCATTGTCCTCTTGGCAGATCCAAGCGAGAATCTAGAATAAATCAATTTAGCAATTAGGACAAGAATTGAGTAGTACTTAACTCAAAATGAATACAGAATGTTATCAGAATCATAAACATAACCAAGAACAAGACTACTAACTACTCGATTTTCACCCACGATTCCGTATTATGGCAACCCAAAGATTCACAACACCCAGGATCAAAAGTTAGGGCACAAAATTCGCCGCCGTGACTACAGAGATGTTAGTGGTACGTGAGAATATCTCCATTTATGATAAACTTACAATTGCTATGCCAAATTTAAAAGTAATATTCTAATTTCGGACGCCACATGTTTCATCCACCAAAAACGCAATAATATACCACTAACACGTGAAATAGGGAACGTTGCCATACCAATCGGCCAATTACCCAACGAAACCACTTTCAGCATATTGTATGGCTATCAACAATATCACCTATCACCGTATCTATTTAAAATACTAGGCATGTCAAATATCAGTAACGTATCTTCAATAAAATAATTTTGGGAATGAATCAAACCCGGATCTAAACGACGAGATTTGTGCATTGAAGCTTCCCAACTAAAAAACTCACATTGCACAAGTCTGGACCTGGTCTGCCGTTCGCACTGAGCATAGCGCATAGCTTCCGACGGGGTCTCTCTTCTCTTTTCCTTTCTTTCCGAACAACTCCAAACATCGTTCCACAAATGGATTGTGTCGTTCATCTGAACACTATTTTAAATTAAAGGCTAATAACAATCCTAAGCTTTTTGTATTTCATATGCAATCAACAACGTTGCGATCTGAACATTCTTCATTCTTCCTATTTTGCATGTATGTTACGATGCGCAATTATTATCAAACAATTATTGTCATTAGTGTGATGAACCACGAAACAGAGGGCTACGCTCTTTCTTATTATTGCTCAATTTTATTTTGTAATAAGCAAAGTTAACAATAGGCAACATACATCGATTTTCATTTTCATCGTAAATCCTAATTTTGTTACTGTCAATGAGTAAATCGAGAGAGACACAAAAAAACAGTGCTTTCCACGTCGACACAAAAGTTCACTCCGGGTTGAGCGTAAATTTGCTAGTAAAACTCATTAAATTGGGTCTAAATACAGTAGATCAGGAAATTGTTAAAGTAAGCCGAAGAAGACTAAAAACGACTGTGTATTTTAGTATTGGGCAAACTTACTAAAATGATTAAAAGGTAATAATAATAATCATTAGGAAGAAACGCATAACATACAAACCTTGCATGTAGAGCATATCGTTGATTCGTTTGAAAGCGGATCCGAAAAATCCGTATAGTGTGAGACGCAGTCACACCACGAGAACAAACTGTATTTATGTCCTATACGAGAACAAAGTGCAGTGAGCTGGAGGTGAATTCTGAAATCAATGAATACATGACACATACGTGATAACATGCCTAAATGTGGTGATAATATGCCATCCTGGTAATCTACATAATTATAACACTAATCCTTCCAAACCGTATGTGCAATGGAAAAAAAAAGACTAAAACTGTCTTTCTTTCGTCTTTCTTTATGAAAAATTCCAAGATTCAGAAACTTTAAAAAGTATCCTATTGTAAATAAAAACGCACCACTGCAGAGAAGCATGGAGCCTCCTGAGAAGAAGGGTCATTAGTTTGTACTTTTGTAGGTAGTTTATAGTTTACTGCGTACGCCTAAATGGAAAAAAATGAGAGCCGAATTGTAGTCGCCGAGAATAAGCAAGTATGTACCATACAATTAAAAAGGAAACATTATTAAAGCAAAATACCGGCCGGTTTTTGAACGCATTGCGTACACCTGCTTTGTTATGCAGCATACGCAAATGAGCAAAAAATAGAATAAACCCTAGACCCCCATTAGACCCCACCTTGCATAAATGCATAGGAATGCAAGTTCTTCTGATGCGTTTCAAAAACCGGCCGGTATTTTGCTTTAATGAAGCATGAAACTTAACATGAAAACGGCTCACTGGTATGGAAGTCAAGAAGAATGCCTCGAAGACTGGTGGGCGATACGATAGCATCCCTCATTCGATACGATGGTGAAGTGCCTCATGTGAAGCCTCATCTCATACACGTGGTGGTGGTGAAGTGCCTCACCTAAACTAGATAAGGCAGATGGAGAGAGAGAGAGAACTACAGAGAAACTTTTATAGGCGCTCACATATACTCGTATTGTTGTTTTACACACCGCAGCAGTGTCAACAACTTCACTTATCTGTTTCAAACCGCTAGAATCTTCTCGACATCGATTAGGAAATTAGCATGGTTGAAGGATGTCCGAAGGTTACTTACTTCATATTCTAAGAAACGCATTGCCCGCCCTGACATGTATACTTAAAAAAATAAGCTCAGATAGCCTTTCTCTATGCCTCGAATTCCACATACCAATGAATCATTTCGGAACGCAGGCTCTCATCATCACTTATGATATTATGTAGGGCTGAAGGCTGAAGGATCATCACTTATGCTATTATTCTTGAGACCCGTCTACTTTAGAATGTCGTCGGAGATAACGACCGGCGCGCCCCGAAGGACGTCCGAAGGTTACTTCCTGACACTCATATTCTGAGACGCAGCATATTCTTGAGACCCGTCTACTTTAGAATGTCGTCGGAGATAACGATCGGCGCGCCCCGAAGGACGTCCGAAGGTTACTTCCTGACACTCATATTCTGAGACGCAGCATATTCTTGAGACCCGTCTACTTTAGAATGTCGTCGGAGATAACGATCGGCGCGCCCCGAAGGACGTCCGAAGGTTACTTCCTGACACTCATATTCTGAGACGCATCATATTCTTGAGACTTTGAGGCCCGTCTACTTTAGAATGTCGTCGGAGATAACGATCGGCGCGCCCCGAAGGACGTCCGAAGGTTACTTCCTGACACTCATATTCTGAGACGCAGCATATTCTTGAGACCCGTCTACTTTAGAATGTCGTCGGAGATAACGATCGGCGCGCCCCGAAGGACGTCCGAAGGTTACTTCCTGACACTCATATTCTGAGACGCATCATATTCTTGAGACCCGTCTACTTTAGAATGTCGTCGGAGATAACGATCGGCGCGCCCCGAAGGACGTCCGAAGGTTACTTCCTGACACTTCCTGACACTCATATTCTGAGACGCATCATATTCTTGAGACTTTGAGGCCCGTCTACTTTAGAATGTCGTCGGAGATAACGATCGGCGCGCCCCGAAGGACGTCCGAAGGTTACTTCCTGACACTCATATTCTGAGACGCAGCATATTCTTGAGACTTTGAGGCCCGTCTACTTTAGAATGTCGTCGGAGATAACGATCGGCGCGCCCCGAAGGACGTCCGAAGGTTACTTCCTGACACTCATATTCTGAGACGCATCATATTCTTGAGACCCGTCTACTTTAGAATGTCGTCGGAGATAACGATCGGCGCGCCCCGAAGGACGTCCGAAGGTTACTTCCTGACACTCATATTCTGAGACGCAGCATATTCTTGAGACTTTGAGGCCCGTCTACTTTAGAATGTCGTCGGAGATAACGATCGGCGCGCCCCGAAGGACGTCCGAAGGTTACTTCCTGACACTCATATTCTGAGACGCATCATATTCTTGAGACCCGTCTACTTTAGAATGTCGTCGGAGATAACGATCGGCGCGCCCCGAAGGACGTCCGAAGGTTACTTCCTGACACTCATATTCTGAGACGCATCATATTTTGAGACCCGTCTACTTTAGAATGTCGTCGGAGATAACGATCGGCGCGCCCCGAAGGACGTCCGAAGGTTACTTCCTGACACTCATATTCTGAGACGCAGCATATTCTTGAGACTTTGAGGCCCGTCTCGTCTACTTTAGAATGTCGTCGGAGATAACGATCGGCGCGCCCCGAAGGACGTCCGAAGGTTACTTCCTGACACTCATATTCTGAGACGCATCATATTCTTGAGACCCGTCTACTTTAGAATGTCGTCGGAGATAACGATCGGCGCGCCCCGAAGGACGTCCGAAGGTTACTTCCTGACACTCATATTCTGAGACGCAGCATATTCTTGAGACCCGTCTACTTTAGAATGTCGTCGGAGATAACGATCGGCGCGCCCCGAAGGACGTCCGAAGGTTACTTCCTGACACTCATATTCTGAGACGCAGCATATTCTTGAGACCCGTCTACTTTAGAATGTCGTCGGAGATAACGATCGGCGCGCCCCGAAGGACGTCCGAAGGTTACTTCCTGACACTCATATTCTGAGACGCATCATATTCTTGAGACTTTGAGGCCCGTCTACTTTAGAATGTCGTCGGAGATAACGATCGGCGCGCCCCGAAGGACGTCCGAAGGTTACTTCCTGACACTCATATTCTGAGACGCAGCATATTCTTGAGACCCGTCTACTTTAGAATGTCGTCGGAGATAACGATCGGCGCGCCCCGAAGGACGTCCGAAGGTTACTTCCTGACACTCATATTCTGAGACGCATCATATTCTTGAGACTTTGACCCCGTCTACTTTAGAATGTCGTCGGAGATAACGATCGGCGCGCCCCGAAGGACGTCCGAAGGTTACTTCCTGACACTCATATTCTGAGACGCAATATTCTTGAGACCCGTCTACTTTAGAATGTCGTCGGAGATAACGATCGGCGCGCCCCGAAGGACGTCCGAAGGTTACTTCCTGACACTCATATTCTGAGACGCAGCATATTCTTGAGACCCGTCTACTTTAGAATGTCGTCGGAGATAACGATCGGCGCGCCCCGAAGGACGTCCGAAGGTTACTTCCTGACACTCATATTCTGAGACGCATCATATTCTTGAGACTTTGAGACCCGTCTACTTTAGAATGTCGTCGGAGATAACGATCGGCGCGCCCCGAAGGACGTCCGAAGGTTACTTCCTGACACTCATATTCTGAGACGCATCATATTCTTGAGACTTTGAGGCCCGTCTACTTTAGAATGTCGTCGGAGATAACGATCGGCGCGCCCCGAAGGACGTCCGAAGGTTACTTCCTGACACTCATATTCTGAGACGCAGCATATTCTTGAGACCCGTCTACTTTAGAATGTCGTCGGAGATAACGATCGGCGCGCCCCGAAGGACGTCCGAAGGTTACTTCCTGACACTCATATTCTGAGACGCATCATATTCTTGAGACTTTGAGGCCCGTCTACTTTAGAATGTCGTCGGAGATAACGATCGGCGCGCCCCGAAGGACGTCCGAAGGTTACTTCTTCCTGACACTCATATTCTGAGACGCATCATATTCTTGAGACTTTGAGGCCCGTCTACTTTAGAATGTCGTCGGAGATAACGATCGGCGCGCCCCGAAGGACGTCCGAAGGTTACTTCCTGACACTCATATTCTGAGACGCATCATATTCTTGAGACTTTGAGGCCCGTCTACTTTAGAATGTCGTCGGAGATAACGATCGGCGCGCCCCGAAGGACGTCCGAAGGTTACTTCCTGACACTCATATTCTGAGACGCATCATATTCTTGAGACTTTGAGGCCGTCTACTTTAGAATGTCGTCGGAGATAACGATCGGCGCGCCCCGAAGGACGTCCGAAGGTTACTTCCTGACACTCATATTCTGAGACGCATCATATTCTTGAGACTTTGAGACCCGTCTACTTTAGAATGTCGTCGGAGATAACGATCGGCGCGCCCCGAAGGACGTCCGAAGGTTACTTCCTGACACTCATATTCTGAGACGCAGCATATTCTTGAGACCCGTCTACTTTAGAATGTCGTCGGAGATAACGATCGGCGCGCCCCGAAGGACGTCCGAAGGTTACTTCCTGACACTCATATTCTGAGACGCATCATATTCTTGAGACCTTTGAGGCCCGTCTACTTTAGAATGTCGTCGGAGATAACGATCGGCGCGCGCCCCGAAGGACGTCCGAAGGTTACTTCCTGACACTCATATTCTGAGACGCATCATATTCTTGAGACTTTGAGGCCCGTCTACTTTAGAATGTCGTCGGAGATAACGATCGGCGCGCCCCGAAGGACGTCCGAAGGTTACTTCCTGACACTCATATTCTGAGACGCATCATATTCTTGAGACCCGTCTACTTTAGAATGTCGTCGGAGATAACGATCGGCGCGCCCCGAAGGACGTCCGAAGGTTACTTCCTGACACTCATATTCTGAGACGCATATTCTTGAGACCCGTCTACTTTAGAATGTCGTCGGAGATAACGATCGGCGCGCCCCGAAGGACGTCCGAAGGTTACTTCCTGACACTCATATTCTGAGACGCATCATATTCTTGAGGGCCCGTCTACTTTAGAATGTCGTCGGAGATAACGATCGGCGCGCCCCGAAGGACGTCCGAAGGTTACTTCCTGACACTCATATTCTGAGACGCAGCATATTCTTGAGACCCGTCTACTTTAGAATGTCGTCGGAGATAACGATCGGCGCGCCCCGAAGGACGTCCGAAGGTTACTTCTTCCTGACACTCATATTCTGAGACGCATCATATTCTTGAGACTTTGAGGCCCGTCTACTTTAGAATGTCGTCGGGAGATAACGATCGGCGCGCCCCGAAGGACGTCCGAAGGTTACTTCCTGAGACGCAGCATATTCTTGAGACCCGTCTACTTTAGAATGTCGTCGGAGATAACGATCGGCGCGCCCCGAAGGACGTCCGAAGGTTACTTCCTGACACTCATATTCTGAGACGCATCATATTCTTGAGACCCGTCTACTTTAGAATGTCGTCGGAGATAACGATCGGCGCGCCCCGAAGGACGTCCGAAGGTTACTTCCTGACACTCATATTCTGAGACGCATCATATTCTTGAGAGCCCGTCTACTTTAGAATGTCGTCGGAGATAACGATCGGCGCGCCCCGAAGGACGTCCGAAGGTTACTTCCTGACACTCATATTCTGAGACGCAGCATATTCTTGAGACCCGTCTACTTTAGAATGTCGTCGGAGATAACGATCGGCGCGCCCCGAAGGACGTCCGAAGGTTACTTCCTGACACTCATATTCTGAGACGCATCATATTCTTGAGACCCGTCTACCGTCTACTTTAGAATGTCGTCGGAGATAACGATCGGCGCGCCCCGAAGGACGTCCGAAGGTTACTTCCTGACACTCATATTCTGAGACGCATCATATTCTTCTTGAGACCCGTCTACTTTAGAATGTCGTCGGAGATAACGATCGGCGCGCCCCGAAGGACGTCCGAAGGTTACTTCCTGACACTCATATTCTGAGACGCAGCATATTCTTGAGACTTTGAGGCCCGTCTACTTTAGAATGTCGTCGGAGATAACGATCGGCGCGCCCCGAAGGACGTCCGAAGGTTACTTCCTGACACTCATATTCTGAGACGCATCATATTCTTGAGACTTTGAGGCCCGTCTACTTTAGAATGTCGTCGGAGATAACGATCGGCGCGCCCCGAAGGACGTCCGAAGGTTACTTCCTGACACTCATATCATTTCTGAGACGCAGCATATTCTTGAGACCCGTCTACTTTAGAATGTCGTCGGAGATAACGATCGGCGCGCCCCGAAGGACGTCCGAAGGTTACTTCCTGACACTCATATTCTGAGACGCATCATATTCTTGAGACTTTGAGGCCCGTCTACTTTAGAATGTCGTCGGAGATAACGATCGGCGCGCCCCGAAGGACGTCCGAAGGTTACTTCCTGACACTCATATTCTGAGACGCAGCATATTCTTGAGACTTTGAGGCCCGTCTACTTTAGAATGTCGTCGGAGATAACGATCGGCGCGCCCCGAAGGACGTCCGAAGGTTACTTCCTGACACTCATATTCTGAGACGCATCTGAGACGCATCATATTCTTGAGACTTGAGACCCGTCTACTTTAGAATGTCGTCGGAGATAACGATCGGCGCGCCCCGAAGGACGTCCGAAGGTTACTTCCTGACACTCATATTCTGAGACGCATCATATTCTTGAGACTTTGAGGCCCGTCTACTTTAGAATGTCGTCGGAGATAACGATCGGCGCGCCCCGAAGGACGTCCGAAGGTTACTTCTTCCTGACACTCATATTCTGAGACGCAGCATATTCTTGAGACTTTGAGGCCCGTCTCGTCTACTTTAGAATGTCGTCGGAGATAACGATCGGCGCGCCCCGAAGGACGTCCGAAGGTTACTTCCTGACACTCATATTCTGAGACGCAGCATATTCTTGAGACCCGTCTACTTTAGAATGTCGTCGGAGATAACGATCGGCGCGCCCCGAAGGACGTCCGAAGGTTACTTCCTGACACTCATATTCTGAGACGCATCATATTCTTGAGACTTTGAGGCCCGTCTACTTTAGAATGTCGTCGGAGATAACGATCGGCGCGCCCCGAAGGACGTCCGAAGGTTACTTCCTGACACTCATATTCTGAGACGCATCATATTCTTGAGACTTTGAGGCCCGTCTACTTTAGAATGTCGTCGGAGATAACGATCGGCGCGCCCCGAAGGACGTCCGAAGGTTACTTCCTGACACTCATATTCTGAGACGCATCATATTCTTGAGACCCGTCTACTTTAGAATGTCGTCGGAGATAACGATCGGCGCGCCCCGAAGGACGTCCGAAGGTTACTTCCTGACACTCATATTCTGAGACGCAGCATATTCTTTGAGACCCGTCTACTTACTTTAGAATGTCGTCGGAGATAACGATCGGCGCGCCCCGAAGGACGTCCGAAGGTTACTTCCTGACACTCATATTCTGAGACGCAGCATCATATTCTTGAGACCCGTCTACTTTAGAATGTCGTCGGAGATAACGATCGGCGCGCCCCGAAGGACGTCCGAAGGTTACTTCCTGACACTCATATTCTGAGACGCATCATATTCTTGAGACTTTGAGGCCCGTCTACTTTAGAATGTCGTCGGAGATAACGATCGGCGCGCCCCGAAGGACGTCCGAAGGTTACTTCCTGACACTCATATTCTGAGACGCATCATATTCTTGAGACTTTGAGGCCCGTCTACTTTAGAATGTCGTCGGAGATAACGATCGGCGCGCCCCGAAGGACGTCCGAAGGTTACTTCCTGACACTCATATTCTGAGACGCATCATATTCTTGAGACTTTGAGGCCCGTCTACTTTAGAATGTCGTCGGAGATAACGATCGGCGCGCCCCGAAGGACGTCCGAAGGTTACTTCCTGACACTCATATTCTGAGACGCATCATATTCTTTGAGACCCGTCTACTTTAGAATGTCGTCGGAGATAACGATCGGCGCGCCCCCGAAGGACGTCCGAAGGTTACTTCCTGACACTCATATTCTGAGACGCATCATATTCTTGAGACTTTGAGGCCCGTCTACTTTAGAATGTCGTCGGAGATAACGATCGGCGCGCCCCGAAGGACGTCCGAAGGTTACTTCCTGACACTCATATTCTGAGACGCATCATATTCTTGAGACTTGAGGCCCGTCTACTTTAGAATGTCGTCGGAGATAACGATCGGCGCGCCCCGAAGGACGTCCGAAGGTTACTTCCTGACACTCATATTCTGAGACGCATCATATTCTTGAGACTTTGAGGCCCGTCTACTTTAGAATGTCGTCGGAGATAACGATCGGCGCGCCCCGAAGGACGTCCGAAGGTTACTTCCTGACACTCATATTCTGAGACGCATCATATTCTTGAGACTTTGAGGCCCGTCTCTACTTTAGAATGTCGTCGGAGATAACGATCGGCGCGCCCCGAAGGACGTCCGAAGGTTACTTCCTGACACTCATATTCTGAGACGCATCATATTCTTGAGACTTTGAGGCCCGTCTACTTTAGAATGTCGTCGGAGATAACGATCGGCGCGCCCCGAAGGACGTCCGAAGGTTACTTCCTGACACTCATATTCTGAGACGCAGCATATTCTTGAGACCCGTCTACTTTAGAATGTCGTCGGAGATAACGATCGGCGCGCCCCGAAGGACGTCCGAAGGTTACTTCCTGACACTCATATTCTGAGACGCATCATATTCTTGAGACTTTTGAGACCCGTCTACTTTAGAATGTCGTCGGAGATAACGATCGGCGCGCCCCGAAGGACGTCCGAAGGTTACTTCCTGACACTCATATTCTGAGACGCATCATATTCTTGAGACTTTGAGGCCCGTCTACTTTAGAATGTCGTCGGAGATAACGATCGGCGCGCCCCGAAGGACGTCCGAAGGTTACTTCCTGACACTCATATTCTGAGACGCAGCATATTCTTGAGACTTTGAGGCCCGTCTACTTTAGAATGTCGTCGGAGATAACGATCGGCGCGCCCCGAAGGACGTCCGAAGGTTACTTCCTGACACACTCATATTCTGAGACGCATCATATTCTTGAGACTTTGAGGCCCGTCTACTTTAGAATGTCGTCGGAGATAACGATCGGCGCGCCCCGAAGGACGTCCGAAGGTTACTTCCTGACACTCATATTCTGAGACGCATCATATTCTTGAGACTTTGAGGCCCGTCTACTTTAGAATGTCGTCGGAGATAACGATCGGCGCGCCCCGAAGGACGTCCGAAGGTTACTTCCTGACACTCATATTCTGAGACGCATCATATTCTTGAGACTTTGAGGCCCGTCTACTTTAGAATGTCGTCGGAGATAACGATCGGCGCGCCCCGAAGGACGTCCGAAGGTTACTTCCTGACACTCATATTCTGAGACGCAGCATATTCTTGAGACCCGTTTACTTTAGAATCAGAATGTCGTCGGAGATAACGATCGGCGCGCCCCGAAGGACGTCCGAAGGTTACCTCCCGACACTCATATTCTGATGAGACGCATCATATACACTTAAATTCAGGGGAATAAAATAAAAAATAATACAAATACACCTGATGTTTTGTCCATAATTTGTCAGCTTTGTTTGGTTTGCCTCGTATAGTTCCGTGGCCCACCGTCCAATCCGGAAACCGTCCATGGGTAGACCTAAAGTTACAAAAATAAACATTGGTACACAACAGACATAACACATAGTAAATTAAAGCTCTCGATAGCCTTTTTTCCTTTATGAGCGCGAGGTGCTTCGCTCTCATGGGGGCGTGGCCTGTGGTGATAATGAGAGGTCGCAGGTATCGCGAAAGCCGGCGCGCGGGTTCATGAGACTACAATACTACAACTATCACGCATGAGTAGGAAATTCGGGATACGTCTCGAGACATTGTAAATTTGTGAAGTCAAACAATGTTTTGTTGAAAGCGTGAACCACAGATTGCTTAAGTTATTTGGCGTAAGTTAACGTATTGAATGTAATAGGGCACTAAAGCTTTGAAAAAGATGTTTTGACTGCCATTTGGGACGGAAGCAAAAAATGTAAAATTAAAGGTCGTATATGCACATCGCAAGAAACTCATATGCGATGTTGAAGCCTGTGTAATATTTCCATCCTAAGACGCGCCAATAAACTCCCTCGTTGCATTCTTCTACGAAGCTCATTTCTTTGCGCGAATTCAATGTTTTCAAGGCGCTTTTTCGCTGTAAAAATGAAACAATCAAAGCAAATGAGGCACGCCACGTTTACAAGCGTGAAATTCTCTTTCGAATGATGTACAAATCATCCTCATACTAAAAAAATCACGATTTCCGCTTATTTTTGGACATCATCAACTCTCAAGAAATTATCCGACTCCACTAGCTGGCATCAGAGGACATATGGTGTACAGGTGTACACATGCTCGATATGCCACATGAAGTTGACTTATGCGATACAATTTTGTCACTTTTGACCACACTGATGGTCTCTGACAGGGGTGGTTCTGCCAGTTTTTTGTACGACTGCTTATGTAGGGTACTCACTCTCCGCAGCGCACGCTGCGGGCGTTAGCTTCCGTGCGTTCTTTGCTATCCAAAAAGACAGGGCAACCTCAAAAAATCTTGGAAAGGAGACAGAATAAAATCCTAATCGTAAACAAAACAAATGCTCTAATTAGATGGGAAGTGATTTTGGATGCTGATTTGTAAAAACCGATGGTTTGCGGAAACAATACACTGTTTGAAACAAAATAATTTGTAGGTTAACTCACAACTATTGGTTAGAGAACGGTTATTTGGTTTTGTTTTTGTTTTATGCTTTTTGCCTGCCTAACACAGTTTTTGTATATTAGAACTGTTGCACGGATAGAAATTATGTACAAAATTTAATTTCAAAAAGTTATCGTGTAAGAAATAAAATAATGAACCTCATATTTACATGAACCTCATATTTACACAACTTGCATATACAGGACTGCTCCAGCACACCCTTAACAAACCACGTGCGACTCCCTTTAAGTCCTTTAAAATACAAAATGTAGTTAAATTAACCACTAACCTCATCTCCGCCTCGTATCCAAAAGAAAGTAAAAGATCGGCCTCATCAATAACCACGTGACGGACACTGGTACAGAAGTTGGGACGCATTTTCAACATAACCTGCATCTTCAGCGGAGTGGTCACAACCTGAATGCATTCTGACTATGTCAAGATCAAGATATGCGGAATTTTCGTGTGAGTTTCCCCCCAAATAAGAGTGTGTTGCTTATTGAGAGGTGCGAGTTGATTAGAGCCAGACAAAATTAGAGAGTGTGAAAAGAAAGAGACCTAGAATACCCTACGGGTACAAAAGGCAGACGGTAGGGGGAAACCATTTTTAGGCGTGTTTCTTGACCTATATGCGTTCAAGGATATGCACGAGTGGAGCGCTAGCTTTACTCTTTACGTTCGTTCATATGTGCTCGGGAGTTTAGTGAATAAAAGTTTAAAGCGAAATGGTACCCACTTTGGGGTTTTTTCCTGGTTCTGAGCAAGTAGGCGACAATTCCAGAGGACAAATTGCACTACATACCAATAAAGAGCAAACCACTACTATCAAGGCAACAACAAAAAATACCAGTTCCGGTTGATCCTTCTCCCAAACAGCGCTTTCTTTCTCGTCAACTTCGGTAAGGTTCAGGTTGCGCAGATATGGGAACGGCTTGCATAACGTCACCAACAGCTTGTAAATCTAAATTATTTATAAACCTTTCTTTTGAATAATCTCATTCATAACAAGGCAAACGGAAAAATCTGTCTCAACTCCCATGCCCATCACATACTTTATCACTTATCCTATAATGAATACATCTGACTTGTTATTATATGCAGATTGCCGATCGAACCTACACGCTCGGAGGTTGTGTTTTATGTCTTCACTTTATTGGTTATCAGTAAGCTGAGCAAGCCAAACAAACAGAAACATGAAACTAACACCCGTTACAAAAATAGCAATTCCTAGGCTGCTACATCTAATCATAGAAATCACACAACATAAGAAATCGAACCTGCGAGGAAAGTTCCTTTGTTGGGGCGATGAAAATCGCATAGGGACCTGGGGGAGGATTCGTGGTTGACTGAAAAATAAAGATTCAGTTTTTTTTTATAATTCAGAAATATTCGTTTTTTCTTCTTAAAGCGAAATACTGGGCGGTTTTTGAAACCCATTGCGTACCCTGCTTTCTTATGCAGCACTGCAGCACATGCAAATGAGCAAAATTAGAATAAAAACTAGACCCCAATTAGACCCCACTTTGCATATATGCATAGGAATGCAAGTACTTGAGATGCGTTTCAAAAACCGGCCGGTATTTCGCGTTAACTGCATAAGAAAGCATAGAATAGAATGCTTTCGTTAGGCTCATTAGTTCATGGTAATGGTCGTCAAACATAACATCATCAAATTTGGAACAAAACTCACAGATGTATATTGCATCACTTTGTGTAGAATTGGCAGTACAAATGCTGCGGTCTTACCGCTGCCCGTACGTGCGCGTACCATTAAGTTCTTCTCCTGAAACCATATTAATGAATCAAGGAACAATTTGGAAATGCACAAAGGAACCGGAACACGCTTTGAAGCTTTGAGGCCATATTCAAAACTCCAATTCGCTCGGGGAAATATGCTCTCCATGGGGACAGAAAATAGCATGCTAATGTGTGGCACGTAGAGAAAATTACGGGGAGGGGAAATGAGTGGTCAATATGGCCTCTCGTGACAAACGGTAACGGATGGGAGCAAATAACTGAAACATAGACCGAGCTGCAGCTCCTCAATTTTATTTATTTTCTCGTTTGCCTCTTGATATGCTGTGCTTGTCTTTTATCAGTAAACCTCTCTATATATTCATAAATTTCTTCATTTCTTACCCCAAGCGAACAAACTGGCCATATCTTGGAAAAGTATAATTGGCTGAAGAAACAGGGAATAAATTAGGTCCACACCTATAAATTTTGGGGAGGTGATTTAGCCTAATTTGCATATAATGCATTAGGGCTCCGGAGGTGATTTGTACTAATTTGCATACAATGCACTACGGATCGGGAGGTTCTCGTCTGTTTTATGATATGTAAAGAAATCACCTTTTATTTAGGTGATGTAGATTCGCATCTATATGTTTCACACAACTATGCGAAATTTTACGATCCAATTTAGTACCAGTATCTCTATTATATTATATGTTCGCATCCGAAAAGTATGTTATACTAAAAATACTAAAAACTATTTTAATTATACGATTATACGATTTATACCTCAATTGCAAGCGGAATCACAGACTCCTGCACCTGGGTAGGACGCTCCCAGCCAAGTTCGGAGACACCCTGAAATACAAATAACAGCTTACAATTAGAGGAGCGATTCGATTCCAACTTCAAACAAAATATAAGGACCGGCCGCTTTTTAAAACGTATGAATTATTCCATATGATATAAATGGATTAAAAATCGCGCAGTTATTTACATCCACATATATGGGACATCAGTCGATCAGCCTCCGACATATGTTACAAAAAGTGGCACTTTAACTTGATAATGGCCGGACGTGCTGGCGGGACACCAGCTGAAGAAGTGCAAAAATATCAAGAAACGCCTCAGAACGTCATCCGCAGTCAGAACTTCAGAACTCGATAAAACAAAATCATACATTTCAATGACCGTTTTTTTTTAATAATATATTGGCAACAGAAGCAAACACGTGCTATATTTTTTCGCGCTCACCTTGAGTATGATCTCGTCCAAATCGAAATCCTTGAACGCGGTACCCTCGACAGAGTCAAATTCTACTTTTTCAACGGCAGGCGCATTGCTTTTATTTTTCTTCTTCCTGAACAAGCGCGGATGTTAATAATTATTGCCTCATTATTCAAACAAATATTAAGCTAAATCAAACAGAAATCGAGGAACATTATATCGAACTTTTGAAATAAGCCGTAGCAACCCGCACTTTATTCTCCGTCGCTTGTCCGTAACATGTTCTTGATCTTTGGGAAGTTGTTCCACAGTATCTTTCTCGATGGACGCAACAGGCAGATCCTTTAACGAAACCTATTTTGCGTACTTTAAATATTAAGAAACATATAAGCAGTGAATAATTCGTCCTCGGATGCACATCTTTTGATGTATTTAATAAATAAATACCAGGTAGCAGACATGTCAATGACGGCCATTTTGTACGTTATACCACGATATCTAGGTTTCAGTAAGATGTTTCTTTGCGGGTCGCAACCCCAAATACGACCGAGTCAAAAATCGCTTGCATAAACAACGGAAACCAAATCATAACCATGTATGCGACAAAGAAACGCAAACCTCTGCTTCCGCATGTTCAGTAGTCGAGTTTTCAGGCAAAGCACGTTTCCTTCCTTTTCTATTGTTAACTTTCATCCTGGAAATAGGAAATTAAAGTAAAGCTAGCTTCTACAAAACAAAAAACCATAAACAACTAATTTGGAAAGTTTGACGAATTTGTGGGAATCTCGGTCTTTTGCATGCACTAGAACCGTTCATAACGTCCGGCAACGATTCCTGTACGGTAAATACTGTTTGTGCATCCACCGTGCGTAATCTGTGCATAATCTCGGGTGACGCGTCGTACAGTACACCTGTCTTCATCGCGCGACAATTGCTCGCCTGCTATCGCACATATAAAGACCAACAAAGTGCAATAATGGTTATTTTTGAGACAAAGCGCAATAGTTTTTATATGCGTTATTTAGTCTTATTTTATTTGTCTATACTATACATACAACGCTCAATTCCTCCTAATTTTTTTTTAATTATCGTGTTGTATCCCTTATTATTCTATTTTCTTATCCTATTTTATGCAAGCAGTCTGTATCTTTTTTAAAAGGTCTCTCATGACTTTTCTATAACGGCTGTTGTGCAATAATGTTTAATACAGACGTTGTAAAGTAGATTTTGCTTCAGTTTTTTTGCATATCACCTGGCATGGTACATCACACCCCTGTCTCTCCGGCAAAGGTTAGCCTCAGGCTACGCAGATGTTGTTCCCATACCATTTGAATCAAGTCCCTTTGACCTCGACTTGAGACTCCGCCCAATTCTACGGCTCACAATCGGATGTTTATCGATCACTTCATCCAGTCCTATCCCTTGCTACAGCGTGAGGTTTTCTTCGTTGGTCTTTCTGCTTGGCTACACACTGTATGCAAAAGTGTAAATATTAAACTATACATCGCGACTGAGTATAATATTTAGGTTTGCGTAATTGTGCGTACTTCTTTAGTATGTTATTTAGTTGTTTTAATTCTCTCATCTCGATAGGTATCGATCATATACGTGTATATTCGGAACATCACGCGTATAGTTTTATTCATTGCCAGTTGCCTAGACCTTTATCATATACCTTTAGTACATGGTTCCTTAACATTTGACGGACTTCATCCTCGCGAACACAATCCAAAACGGAGGAGGAATGAAGCTCCGCCGCCATCAAATATGGAGTGCGACCGGAGGATTGCAAGCCCGTGAACGAGGTACTTTGAAAGACGAGATCTTCTTTTGAGGGTTTCGTTGTGTGCGGCGTCATCTGCTTGTCAGCTAATAATGGGGTTTCCAAGTATAGCGAAAATTTACAATATTTTGGAACTACACGAGAATATTTCTTTAATTTTTCGTATTATATATGCAAGTTTCGTGCAGAAATACGGTAGTATTGACAGAATCACACCGATTTTCCCCATTACACGTTTCGAGTCTCATCAGTAATTGTTTTGTTAACCACTTGTATTCATATGACAGTCTATGTGGATGATTAATGCGTATTAATCTATTCTATTTTAGGATGATTTGATTGGATGCGGCCGATGATTACCCCAATTTGGAAGTCGTACACATTCGATCACAAGGATCCCTACGATTCCTGGACCTGGACAGTTGGACATCACACGAAGGAAATTGGGGCGTAATGGTCAGTTGATTTCACTGTGAAGGGCTGCGCATCCTTTCTATTGCTGCTTAATTATTCGTTATTTTCCAAGATTCTTCACTAAATTATTTTGAGTTGCATCTTGAAAGTGTACGTTTGTATCGGTGCTATATGAATAGAAGAAAATTTCAACCACATACGTAATGAGATTTTTTCAGATAGCGCTCGACTCTTTGTCTACTCAACTGGTCTACTACCTCGGGTCGACTGAGAAGAGCTCCACAGTGCAGGCGGAGAAGTCTACAGAAAACCAGAACCGGTGAATCTTATTCATTTCATTTGTGTTGAGTAGGATGACATGATATATTATATACGGGGGTCCTGCGCGACATGGGGTGTAGGTCTAATGTGGGAATTTTATTCACTTCATTTTTGTTACGTAATTGAGTGTGATGTCGTGACTTATTCTACGCGGGGGGTACCACATATATTTTAATAATTAATCATAACGCAGCGTGGCACTCTAGTTAAGATATTTAGTTTAGTTTAGTTTAGATAGGCAGGGGAAGATGGCTGCTGCGGGGCGCCTGCCGAATACGAGTTCCACACTTCTAGTGTAGTGTGTGCTCGTCCTGCGCCAGTCACCTGCCTAGCGCGACATGGGGTGTATGTCTATTGTAGGAATTTGATTCACTTCATTTGTGTTACGTATTTGAGTATGATTGTATTATGACGTGACTTATTCTACGCGGGGGAGGTATCACGTGTATTGGTGTATTATTAATTACATAAAGCAGCGTGGCACTCTAGTTAAGATATTTAGTTTAGTTTAGATAGGCAGGGGAAGATGGCTGCTGCGGGGCGCCTGCCGAATACGAGTTCCACACTTCTAGTGTAGTGTGTGCTCGTCCTGCGCCAGTCACCTGCCTAGCGCGACATGGGGTGTATGTCTATTGTAGGAATTTGATTCACTTCATTTGTGTTACGTATTTGAGTATGATTGTATTATGACGTGACTTATTCTACGCGGGGGAGGTATCACGTGTATTATTAATTACATAAAGCAGCGTGGCACTCTAGTTAAGATATTTAGTTTAGTTTAGATAGGCAGGGGAAGATGGCTGCTGCGGGGCGCCTGCCGAATACGAGTTCCACACTTCTAGTGTAGTGTGTGCTCGTCCTGCGCCAGTCATCTGCCTAGCGCGACATGGGGTGTATGTCTATTGTAGGAATTTGATTCACTTCATTTGTGTTACGTTTTTGAGTATGATTGTATTATGACGTGACTTATTCTACGCGGGGGAGGTATCACGTGTATTATTAATTACATAAAGCAGCGTGGCACTCTAGTTAAGATATTTAGTTTAGTTTAGATAGGCAGGGGAAGATGGCTGCTGCGGGGCGCCTGCCGAATACGAGTTCCACATTTCTAGTGTAGTGTGTGCTCGTCCTGCGCCAGTCACCTGCCTAGCGCGACATGGGGTGTATGTCTATTGTAGGAATTTGATTCACTTCATTTGTGTTACGTATTTGAGTATGATTGTATTATGACGTGACTTATTCTACGCGGGGGAGGTATCACGTGTATTGGTGTATTATTAATTACATAAAGCAGCGTGGCACTCTAGTTAAGATTTATTTAGTTTAGTTTAAATAGGCAGGGGAAGATGGCTGCTGCGGGGCGCCTGCCGAATACGAGTTCCACACTTCTAGTGTAGTGTGTGCTCGTCCTGCGCCAGTCACCTGCCTAGCGCGACATGGGGTGTATGTCTATTGTAGGAATTTGATTCACTTCATTTGTGTTACGTATTTGAGTATGATTGTATGATGACGTAACTTATTCTACGCGGGGGAGGTATCACGGTATTATTAATTACATAAGCAGCGTGGCACTCTAGTTAAGATATTTAGTTTAGTTTAGATAGGCAGGGGAAGATGGCTGCTGCGGGGCGCCTGCCGAATACGAGTTCCACACTTCTAGTGAGTGTGTGCTCGTCCTGCGCCAGTCACCTGCCTAGCGCGACATGGGGTGTATGTCTATTGTAGGAATTTGATTCACTTCATTTGTGTTACGTATTTGAGTATGATTGTATTATGACGTGACTTATTCTACGCGGGGGAGGTATCACTGTATTATTAATTACATAAGGCAGCGTGGCACTCTAGTTAAGATATTTAGTTTAGTTCAGTTTAGTTTAGATAGGCAGGGGAAGATGGCTGCTGCGGGGCGCCTGCCGAATACGAGTTCCACATTTCTAGTGTAGTGTGTGCTCGTCCTGCGCCAGTCACCTGCCTAGCGCGACATGGGGTTTGTATGTCTATTGTAGGAATTGATTACTTCATTTGTGTTACGTATTTGAGTATGATTGTATGATGACGTGACTTATTCTACGCGGGGGAGGTATCACGTGTATTATTAATTACATAAGGCAGCAGCGGGCACTCTAGTTAAGATATTAGTTTAGTTTAGTTAGTTTTAGTTTAGTAGGCAGGGGAAGATGGCTGCTGCGGGGCGCCTGCCGAATACGAGTTCCACACTTCTAGTGTAGTGTGTGCTCGTCCTGCGCCAGTCACCTGCCTAGCGCGACATGGGGTGTATGTCTATTGTAGGAATTTGATTCACTTCATTTGTGTTACGTATTTGAGTATGATTGTATTATGACGTGACTTATTCTACGCGGGGGAGGTATCACGTGTATTTGTATTATTAATTACATAAGGCAGCGTGGCACTCTAGTTAAGATATTTAGTTTAGTTTAGATAGGCAGGGGAAAGATGGCTGCTGCGGGGCGCCTGCCGAATACGAGTTCCACACTTCTAGTGTAGTGTGTGCTCGTCCTGCGCCAGTCACCTGCCTAGCGCGACATGGGGTGTATGTCTATTGTAGGAATTTGATTCACTTCATTGTGTGTTACGTTTTTGAGTATGATTGTATTATGACGTGACTTATTCTACGCGGGGGAGGTATCACGTGTATTATTAATTACATAAGGCAGCGTGGGCACTCTAGTTAAGATATTTAGTTTAGTTTAGTTTAGATAGGCAGGGGAAGATGGCTGCTGCGGGGCGCCTGCCGAATACGAGTTCCACACTTCTAGTGTAGTGTGTGCTCGTCCCGCGCCAGTCACCTGCCTAGCGCGACATGGGGTGTATGTCTATTGTAGGAATTTGATTCACTTCATTTGTGTTACGTATTTGAGTATGATTGTATTATGACGTGACTTATTCTACGCGGGGGAGGTATCACGTGTATTGGTGTATTATTAATTACATAAAGCAGCGTGGCACTCTAGTTAAGATATTTAGTTTAGTTAGTTTAGATAGGCAGGGGAAGATGGCTGCGGCGGGGCGCCTGCCGAATACGAGTTCCACACTTCTAGTGTAGTGTGTGCTCGTCCTGCGCCAGTCACCTGCCTAGCGCGACATGGGGTGTATGTCTATTGTAGGAATTTGATTCACTTCATTGTGTGTATTTGATTTTAGAGTATGATTGTATTATGACGTGATTTATTCTACGCGGGGGAGGTATCACGGTATTATTAATTACATAAAGCAGCGTGGCACTCTAGTTAAGATATTTAGTTTAGTTTAGATAGGCAGGGGAAGATGGCTGCTGCGGGGCGCCTGCCGAATACGAGTTCCACACTTCTAGTGTAGTGTGTGCTCGTCCTGCGCCAGTCACCTGCCTAGCGCGACATGGGGTGTATGTCTATTGTAGGAATTTGATTCACTTCATTTGTGTTACGTATTTGAGTATGATTGTATTATGGCGTGACTTATTCTACGCGGGGGAGGTATCACGTGTATTATTAATTACATAAAGCAGCGTGGCACTCTAGTTAAGATATTTAGTTTAGTTTAGATAGGCAGGGGAAGATGGCTGCTGCGGGGCGCCTGCCGAATACGAGTTCCACACTTCTAGTGTAGTGTGTGCTCGTCCTGCGCCAGTCACCTGCCTAGCGCGACATGGGGTCTACGAGGCGCTCGAAATTTTTTTGTAATTTTGGCCCAGTTGTTGAGAAGACTAATGATGAATAATAGTAGCAGTGCAACCACTAAGAGTCTCTATGTGGTTCTGTCTCCTGTCTGATTTAGGTGAGGAGGCTCACCGTATGGAATGATGGATGCAGTCGTGTCAGCACTCGTGTCTTCGAAGACTTCTTCGTCCGTGACGCAGTGATGCTTTCCGCACGTGCCAAGGTTCGCCATCAATTGTTAATTATATATGGCAAGCAATTGCATATGAATAGTTTCTCCGCAACTCGTAATTTGCCTCTTATTTCTCTCCATTTAGGCTCATGAACTACTACGGAATTCTTTCTTCTATTTACTGCTCAGGAGGCTCCACGAGTTCAGATGACAAATTCCCTCCCTCTCCGCTCTTCCTCCCTCGCTCTTCCCCCCTCCTCTCTATCCCTCTTAGCCTCAGGCTACGCGGATGTCTTCGGGCTAGGACTTCGGTGAGCACTAGGCGACGAGTTTCATACTACAAATTGTTCGACATCTGTCGTGTTCTGTGTTCGTGCTACTCTGGTCCTCAGGCCGCAGCGCGGAAATGCGTAGCGGCGTCCGCGGGAACAGTTTGCAAATTTTATTGAAAAATTCGAGACCCAGAGAAACTTTTCTGCGTGTCCGCCTTTCCCAAGTCAAAAAGCATCTTTTCTGCGGGCGCGGTTGCGTATTTCCGCGCTGCGAGCCTGAGAACGTAGCAGGAGGGATCGCCTATGATTGCCTTGTATGATCCATGATTGGGATGTTTATTTATTTCAGGTTCATCGCCAATGTGACACGATTGGCTGCAAACGCATGGTTCTTCAAAAAACTTCAACTATTGGATTATACGACAACGTAACGCGACTATCTTCTCTCCATCCTCTCTTCTTGCACATAAACCTAACTGCCTATTACTCATGTATACGAAATGATATAAAGATTGTATACTGTATACATATTGTCTTTCTCTTACAATTTACGAAAAAAAAACAATCCAAATGAAAATACAATCGGTACTTACACACTATAAATGTTTGTTTTTTGTTTACACTTGCAATTTGTGGTTTCTCCACGGACAGCATCAGCAAAATGTACACTTTGGGAAAATACGTATTTTATTCAAAGAAGGCGACATTCTTTTAAACATTAATTAGGTTTATTTTCGCGTTGTACAGATCGTGGTATTTGTCGCTGAAAAATCACTTTTCACCTGCAAGGTATCAATATTTTTGATCTAAGTATTCCAATGAACAAGTATCATCAACAAATGAGCTCATTTTAGTCGTCCGATGATAGCCGTTTTGAACCTATGCAAAATACTGACCTCTTGTTCGCCTATTTTAATTTGCATGCACTTTTCAGAAACCGGTGTTATAACGCTTTAAAACCAACCCGCTTTCGTTGCTCCACAACCCCGAAGACAAAAGGGACAAATGGTGATAATGCAAGGAATTTTCCAGCTCCTTTTTTCACCAAGAGTTGACCACGATTCCAGACAATCTGTTCAAACGTATATGTTTTTAAACGATACGGCAGCCGGTATTTGAAACGTGACTTGACCAACTATGCTATCAAATGTGGTATTCGTCAGTACTTAGAATACGCCACATCGAGACACAGAGGCCGGCAACGTTTCAAAATGCTGTCGTACTGCTTCAGAACAGTTACCAATGCTTGTTCTAGGAGAATCAATTGAAAATTTAAAAGTTTCCACGTAATCCAGGGCGTCGTGGTGCGCTCAGCGACTGCGCGCGAGAGTGATGCCGCTCACACGTTTTCTCAATGATGCACTTATTTACAATACCTACTTGTTTGTTACAAGATGCGCTTCTTTATATTCAGAGCTCAGAATAAAATAGCATAGCAATGCTGAAACCCACTTTTCCCCTTGCTATGGTGACTTCAGCCACGCCATGTACCTTTTCTCCCTCAAAAATGTTGAAGTCAACTGCCTGGTGATGCGTTTCCTTAACGGTTGTTCGATATGACTGATTACGATGTGATAAGGTGCTTACGGCATGATTGTGTCCACGCTTACTATTACGGATGTACGGTAACGACATTTAATGCAAATAACTCATACAGATAATGCGTATGTATAACTCTCTTGTCCTTACAGTCATTTTTCACAGCATAATACATATTTCTGGCGGGTTCGAGCAATTTGATTTTGGATGAGTTAGCTTACTCCGGGTTCGCGGGTAGTCTAATGCCTGGTAGCTTAGGTCTAACTGACACACGCACAGTTCGAGTCTAGCCCGTACACTCATGTGATCCTGAGGTAGGTTTCACCAACATTTACGTGAGAAGTAAAAAAAATCAATAATTGCTTTGCGCGCTATTTTATAGCGCAGAATAAATGTTGATGAAAACGGCCTCATGCCATACCAAACAGCCCAAGCAGAAGGCAGAGCTGCCTATAAAGACTCATCAAATGTTCTGAATATTATATTTTGCCACCGTGCCTTAGAAATTGTCCTCTCCGCGTTATGATTCCAAATCACAATGTCTGCGTCCGATCCAACTGCAATACGTCCTTTCCTGGGATAGATACCGAATATCTTGGCACAGGTTGTACTGAAATATCGTAATGCATAATAATTTTCAAAACAACAACAAAATCATTTCGACGCGTAGGATGTATGTTTCCAATTTCAGTTCTCTTACTCTTACTTTATCAGAGTGGTTGTGTATAGTTGTTCGTTTCTGCCGAGAAACTCGCAGGTTTATTAGTGAAGTTGGCTGACAAATTACTTGGGACAAAGACTGAGCTTTGTAACGTTCAAACAGCGATGCTGAACCAAAAAATCAGAATAGTTAGACGCACTATGGTGCATTTTCGGACTCGGCGCGGCTGGAGTGCCACAAGTGCGCTATAGGTGTGCCACGCAGAATGGTGTACCCTTCGCACATCCTAGCTTGCGCTTACCTCGTGATAGCCACAAATCGCATCGGATTCATATGTCCAGAATGTACGCCACGTTCCCATACGATTGACACTCGATCTTCTACGCCATTTACACCGCTCGGAATCTAAAATTATTTTAGAATAGTTTTAAAAAGACAAAGTACAAAAATCTTTGGCAACGGTTCAACACACGCTTGAATCTAAGAATAAAGCGAGAGGTCGAGGGTTCGAACCCCACACGAGACAATGATTTTTGTGTTTCATTCCCATTGTGTATTGCCGAAAACTTGATGAAAGGGCTCCGTTGCGGACATCCAAGCCATTAAACTCTTCTCCTTTATATAATAAGATAAACTAATACCCTTTATTAACTTAAATTTATACCTTGGTGAAATCATTTCTTCCTTGTTCTTTTTGACAGCAACTCCACGTGCAGTTGTCGGAACCAACGAGCTGTAGATTATCACTGAAATCAAATAAATCAAATATCTGTGAAAAATGGAAACATCAGGTTTTTGAGCGCATTTGTATAACTGCACTTCAACTTCAGTGCTTTATATGCAAAAAATATGATTAGAATAAAAGATCGACTCCACCTACAATTAGTATAAATATGTAGGGATGCAGTTTCCATTATGCTTTTTATGTCATGTCGCTTTAATTTCTTCAATGTCGAACGTCTTTCTTTCGTGGAATCACTGAGCATAAAGGGGCGGGGTATTCCAGTTTGCGCACAAGTGGCGTATGTGCGGCGCACATTGAATTCGAATAGGGCCCATACACACCGCACACATGCACGTGGACATGGAGCGATCCTCTTTAGTGCGCATCGAGTTTTTTCTATTAGTGTATTCCTACCTTGACAACAAATTCATAAGCGCTGCCGGAGTTGATGGATCAACGCTTAGTGGTGGGCTCATCACATAACCAGCCGCGTGAGCCCAATCCTTGGCAAAATAGTGAGAACCAGTGGTGCCGAGAGCTGCCCCGATAGCCTCTCCAAAAATCACAGCTCCTAAATTGGTAGGTACAGCATGGCGAGGAGTACACAAGAAAAAATAATCCATCGTAAGGATTTTTATACTTTTGTGGTACAAAAATTACAACAAGTCACCCTTTGACCTGTGGTAGGCAATTGCTCTGGCTGCTCCTTTGCTCATTACGTGAACCACGTAAAGTGGACAATTGGCTTGAGAAGCAAGCACACATGCACGGTTCGTAGCCTCAGCTTCGAGCTAAACAGCGATTCGATTTTCTTCTCAAAGCTGACAAGTTAGACGAGACGCATGCTCATAGAAACTAACTCATGTTTTGACTGGGAAATAAACAAGCGTTAAAAATTCCCTGAATTGTCATGTATCGAGGGAGTCATTTCGAAAATCGTCGTTGTCAATTGTATGAATTTTCAATCATGTTGGCATTTCTGACGACAGTTGTTCGGGTTGCACAAATGGTGCCACTTGAGGGACTCGAACTTGGGTTGCGTGCGTCGCAAGCTCTCGCGATAACCACTCGACCACCTGATCTCGAAAATGTGTTACAGACTGCCTACTTCTTCAGGTCTGCTCAGAGAATGTCCCTCAGGTCCAGTTATCCCTTGCTCTAGTAACTTTTCCGCTTTTGCAGCAATAATTGCTCCATTCTCTGCGTGAACACGGGCGAACGCGCCGATCTGAATAAAATAATGTCCTTTTGTTTTTCTTGGTGTAAAATATTGTTTTTACTAATAAGTAACGAGGAACCCCACATGCATATAATGATTTGAGGCCAGAACTAGTTTGGGACCACATCTCGGCAGCCTCTTTGGGATTAAAGCGAAATGCTAGCCTCTTTGGAAAATTAGCATATGATAAGCAAATCCTATGTATCCTATGCTAATTTTGTACGATTGCCGTGGACGATCGTACAAAATTAGCATAGGATACATAGGATTTGCTTATCATATGCAAATTTTCCAAAGGGGCTAGCATTTCGCTTTAAGTCTAGGTTCCGTTGACTGGTTTGAGTTATTACAATAACGGTTTATTGGTCAAAGCGAAATACCGGCCGGTTTTGAAACAAATCCAGGCGACCAGCATTTTTATGCAGCTTATGCAAATGACCATAAATTAGAATAAAAAATCGAGCAAATAAGCATAAATACGTAAGAATTCAGTCGTCCACGATGCGTTTCAAAAAGCGGCCGGTATTTCGCTTTAGCAACCAATATAAAGTGTTTTCCGCTGCAACCCATAAACACTCTCCTCATTGTCAACCAAAGGTTTAGATCGATTATGAAACATTACCCAACAAACCTTCGAGCAGTGCTCCATTCCTCGGTAAAACTCCTCATCGGTAACCATCACTTGGTCCTTGTAAGCGAGGTAAAACTTGAAGGAATTTATTCCTAAATAATTGGAAAGGCTTACAATTAGGCTTATTCTTAGGCTTATTCTTAGGCTTAGGCTTACGAGGGGACAAATCCCCCGAGAGGGGAATGTCTTTCTTTTCCACAGACTCTCTCGCGTCCGATTAATTTTTCTCTCCCCAGCGAAATTTCCCCAAGGCTAAGGACAAGAACTCTTTGTGCACTAACTATATAACTGTCATGTTATGTCGTAGTCTGCCTATCCATCAAATTCAAATGAATGACATGTCTGTTTCTTACAGTAAGATTAAAGTACTACCGTATTCGGGCTTTGTCAGTGTGGTCATTTGTTCCGCAATACTCTCATTCCACGAGGTGACAGCTACTGTTAGGGCATAGTCGATACAAACCTAAAGAAAAAATTAAAGTGGTATAACATCCGGTTTTTGAAACGTATGGTGAACTCTGTGGTCCCATTTAGTAAATAACTGCGCGATCCTGCGCGATTTTCAGTCTAATATTCAGAATCGCGAACTACACCACTATACACGTCATCCGCATACGCCATACGTTTAAAAAACCGGTTGTTATTCCACTTTGAAAACATTGAAATTTCTCACCTTTTCATCTGCCCATCCTCTCCATGTCTTATAAGCTTCAAGCAAAGAAGCTCCTCTGGCGGGCACAACAAAATCAATTATCTGGAAATTCTACTATTATTTACGATGGGAAATCGAAAAATCAATAAATCGATATTGGTGTCTACTAGTTGCTACCCCTCGGAACTATGGACTCTGAGCTGCGGCTAGAAGAAGTTGTTCTGATATTTAAGTATATAAGTTACATATCATTGACCATAGTAGTTCCTCCAGCCACGGCGGCCCTCGTCCCATGGTAGAAGTCATCGACCGAAACATCACCCATAAAAGGCAATTGCATATGAGTGTGCGGGTCGATTCCTCCCGGAATTACAAAACGATCAGTTGCGTCTACCATTTCTGCATCAGGGCAATCGATATCGGAGCCAACTTGTCTGAACTGGTAATATGGCAAAATAAACTTTACATGTGTAAAGTTCGCGCATGCGCTGGGTACGCACATGCGCATGCGCTGGGTACGCACAGGCGCATGCGCTGGGTATATCTAACTGCAAAAAGGTAGAGCATTTGATACTTTACGCTCCAAATGTTCGGTCTATGTCTAGGTAGAGATATGTGGAAATTGGCAAGACTTGAACCCGCGATCTTGCGCTCATAACAACAATGTTCATCGACCAGAAAACAACAATGACCAGAAATAATCTGTTGAATGATGAACTAATAATTTCGTTTACTCACACAACTATCCCGTCTCGTACCAAAACGTCCGCTTTAAACATGTGATCATCGTTCGCAACAGTGCCGTTTTTGATGAGAATCGACATGACTAAAATAGTAAAATGCAGACAGTGTATTAACAAATAATAGACGAATCAGGCAAAAGTTTATAGAACGAGACTCATTGGAACTATATGATAAAGTCGGTAGCACTGATAAATTTCGGTGCGCCATGAAAATTGCGCAAAAATATCGCTCGCCGAGAAGATAGAGTGCGTCTGGCGAAGACATGGCGAGCTGTGGGCGCGCAAATGAACGCGCCATCTAACTAGGGCGAAACTAAATTTTCTCTGCCGACAAGCAGTCAGAAACTTGGCGTCAAGCGCAAAGTTTAGTGTTGCGGTAATAATAACAAACTGTAAACATAATTTGTTTATGTATCACAAACGGCAAACAACCTTATCAATAAAAGGTCAGCTATATATAATCAATCAACGTTGTTTTCAGGTTATCATCAACAAAATTTTTTGTAAAAAAAAATGTTTACCTGGAAAACTAGTACTAATCATTCAATGCAAAAATTCACTAACAAACAAAAGTCAATAAAAAAATCTTTATTCAACATAGAAATTTGATCATTCGTTGGAAATTGGTACATAATTCTTTACACCGTATCGAAATTGGCAAACAAAGTTTGAACCAAGAAATCCTTATTGTAAATAAAGTATATTCATTATTTTTTCACAAAATTTCTGCAGTCATCGTGTTCTGATTAATTATTTCTATAGAGGGCAAAGAATGTTGTTCACAATTGTTCACAAATTTTCCACAAATTCAAGCGCACATGATTAAAGCTAATATGTTTAAAGCAAGTTCTTTCGTTCAACACACGAATATATAATCTAATCTCTATTTTGATTAATTTGTTGTTTATTAAATAAAAGTCTGCTCCAGTTGCGGTTCCGCTCTTTTGACCGCACGTGGCTGATAGGCCTGGAATATTCACTTTTTACTGCTACATAATTATAGAGAGTCTCACTAGAGTATTTGTCTCTCTCTGTCTCTCTCTCAATCTTGCTCCTCTCTCACTCTTTCTCTCTCTCTCTCTCTCTCTCTCTCTCTCTCTCTCTTTCTCTCTCTTCCTCTCTCTCTATCTCTCTCTCTCTGGCGTTTTCCTGGGTCTCAAAATGGACTCAAGATGAAAATCTTTATAATTTACCTTCTCCCTTTGCTTGACCGCAGCAAATACGTAAGGAGAGAACGGAGGCAGTGGTACGAACTTTCCGGAAGCAGCTTCAACATTCAAAACTCCATTATTCCAGACAATCTGAAAGGGCCAAAATTAAAATTGAAGGGAAATAAGACAAATATATTTTATTTATTTATTTATTAAATAACACCGAGGTGTGCATCAAATAATATGATGAAGAGAAAGCAATGTAGATATAACGAAACCAGTTTTGTAGTCGATTAGCAATCGGGTTTTTTCGGACATTTTGTATGAACTATGGTCGATGAACTATGAACAAAGATACTACTACGGCACGGGCTTGCCATTTTTTCAACATCTCTTTATTTTCATTTTCAAGACAGGGCGTTTGGGAGTTTTCACCTTTGAAGCGTTATGGTACGTGATTTTGAGGCGTATTCAATGATAGCTGCATTATGAAACTTATCGTACCCATGTCCGCATTTATACATGAGAATGCATTTGTCCAGTTTGCGTGCACAAACCGTGACAAACCACTCCTCAAGTCGCTTTAAAGCGAAATATCACCCGGTTTAGGTTTTTTCACCAAAAATAGTTTAAAAACAGTTATCAACGAAAATAAATATAAAAACACAAACAAATAAGTGCGTATTATAAACAAAATGTGTTCAAACTAAGGTTTTCGTTTGATTTTGTATGGAAAAATCCGCACATGGCGGACGGCTTAGTAAAATAGCTGAAAAAAACGCCATCGAGGTTACAATCTCAAGAGGAAAGGTGGGATTTGAAATAATTAAACATTCCGCGGCATCCAAATGACGAAATTTTTACAAAATATTTTGAATTTACTAGTAAAATAATCAAAATTACGCACGGTTTAAATGCAATCAACGCACGGTTGTTTACTCCTCCTCTTTTTCTATTTTTTAGTTGAGACCGACCGCTAATTCGCTTTAACATATTCCTTCAAATCTCACCTTTCCTCTTGAGATTGTAACCTCGGCCACGCCGTGGACCTTCTCACCCTCGAAGATGTTGAAATCAACGGCCTGGTGATGAGTGTCCTGCAACGAGACATGATTATATGAGCAGTTATGATTATATGATACTATCCCCGCGTGACCAGTTTATGGTTTAGATGTGTGGCATGGTTTGCGCTGTCGATGCTGAAAAAAACAACGTTCGCAAATGCAAGTTTTGTGTAGCTCGGCCCCATATAATACATGGAAATTCAATTGTTCAGTACGTGTTCCACAAAACACGTGTCATATCGCTTTAAAATATAGAGGTCGCCCCACCTTGGATATCACCTTCTCGGTGTTCGGATTCCAAATTACAATGTCAGCATCGGATCCGGCAGCGATTCTGCCCTTCTTTGGATACATGTTGAAGATCTTGGCACATGCCGAACTGAAAGATGATAGTTAGCACGTGTCATATCTTATCTTACTTGTTGTTTTGTTAACAAAAGCACTGCGTCACCGGGAAATGGCTTGCGCGTGTGCTGGAATTGAACGCGCACTTTTGGATTGCATAAATACGGAGCTAACCTCTACATGAGTACCTTTTTGCAAGAAGTACTGAGTCTACTTTTTTTTTACATTAATGGGATAGGTTCACTAGGATTTGCACCTTTTTGAATGCTTTATATTGATAGTATGGCCGAAAACCTTCACAATGCGAAAATTACATACAATTACCTTTATCCCCGAGGTAGGAGAGCTTGCTCAGAAAGCTAAACTACCTCGAATTTATAAAACAATTTTAGTACCGCAGCCTAGCTAAATGGGAAATAGCGTGTACAGGGTTGGAGGTGCAGAGATTGTTGTGATAGACAGAGGATGCTAAAAGGGCCCTGTATCTTCTAGCGTCTCCAGCCCTGCTACGCTATTTCCCACTTACCACGGCTGCGGTACTCCAGTTGTTTTATAAATCGAGGTAGTTTAGCTTTTTGAGCAAGCTCTCCTACTTCGGGGAGCAAAAGAAATTTGCTGCAATTTTCGCATTTTGACCGTCATAGGTGATACCATCAATATAAATTATAAAAAGGGTGCAATTCGAGGTGAACCTATCCCTTTAAATGTGTTCGAATCACCAAGATAACACTAGCTATTTAGATCAACATGATGCTTTGTTACCGTCATAAACAAAGCACTTTTGTACCCCAAAACCTGGCGCGCATCCTCTAACGCACTACACTGTGCACAGTGTGCACCCGGCGGGCGGCCTATCCGCGGAGCGTGCGTGCCCCTGTACCTGTACCTCTATGGAACCACCAAATAAAACTCACCTTGTTACCGCCACAAATCGCATCGGATCCATCTTTCCACAGTGAACACCACGTTCCCAAACAATCGACATTCGGTCCTCGACACCGTTGACACCATTTGGAATCTGATGACAAGTTTAGATTAGAAACTTCTATTCGGCGTCAGGTCTTTGTGTCAGGTCTTGTCAGGCGAGACTAGTTCAGACATCTGCAGACAAGTTCAGAACCTTGTCAGGTGTCAGGTCTTGTGTCAGGTATTATGCCAGGTTAGGTGCTAGATGTCAAAATGTCAAAAGTTTATGGTGATCGAAAGTTTCTAAACTTGTCTGCAGATGAGACCGAGACATTGTTTCAGGCTTGACCGAAGGTTAGACTTTTCTTGCGTTGCATTTCTTCAAAAATTGAGCAATATTGAATGATTAATTTGAGGGGAAATTAAGTTCTGGAACTTAAGTTCTGAGTAGCTAGGATTGAAAAGGAGAACTATACCTTTGTAAAATCGTCCTTTCCTGCCGCTTTCTGATGGCAATTAAAAGTGCAGTTATCGGTGCCGACCAGGTGCAATTCACCACTGAAATGTACCATTGTTTTTCAATCCTCAAGATTTTTTCAAGGAAAGAGAGAGAGAGAGAGACTGTGAGAGAGCGAAGGTATATGAACTGAGTATTGAGTAGAATTATATAAATTGTTTAAGCTTCAAGAAGTGCGCTTTATGTAGCTCGACGACTTCGGTGGGGTTTGTTCACTAAAACTAAAGGCTAGCTAAAGGACCTACCAAGCCAGCAAATCCATAAGTGCGCCAGGTGTAGTTGGGTCCCTACTCAACGGCGGACTCATCACAAATCTGGCAGCATGAAGCCAGTCCTTATTATAGTAGTGAGAACCATCAGTGCCCAGGCCTGCAGCAATAGGCTCTCCGAAGACCACGGCGCCTAAACTGACAAAATGTGTGCGACTACGGTGGCTCGTATAGTGGAGTTCAGAACATAGCCAGTTTCGAGCGTAATGCAGTTTCTATTGAAATATTTCTGAAATCCTTTCCTTTCTGCACAAGAAAATATATTAGACTACTCACCCTTTGACCTGTGATAAGCAATTGCTCTGGCTGCTCCTTTGCTCATTACGTGAACCACGTAAAGCGGGCAATTTGCCTGGGAAGCAAGCACACATGCACGGTTCGTAGCCTCGGCTTCGAGCTGAAAAAATACGTATTGTTGTTTGTCGAAAAAGTCGAGTAAGCAGCAATGAAAGAAGTATTCCGAATAATGAAAGAGGCTAAAGACAAAGTGAAGGAGAAAAAAAGAAAAGAAAAAAAAAAAAAAAAAAAAAAAAAAAAAAAAAAAAAAAAAAAAAAAAAAAAAAAAAAAAGACAGAGAGAGAGAGAGAGAGAGAGCAGATAAAGAGGGAGAGAGAGAGAGGATTTCGAGAGTAATAGACAGTGAAAGAGAGATAAATAAGAGAGGGTAATATCCACCTCCTCAGGCCTGCTCTGTGTATGTCCCTCTGGCCCAGTGACGCCCTGCTCCAGAAGTTTCTTGGCCTTCTCAGCAATTACGGGTCCATTCTCAGCATGAACACGGGCCAGAGCACCAATCTGAATGGAATACCAACTTTCAAAAACTGGATAATTAGCAACGAAAGATCATATATTTACCATTAAAGCGATCTAACACCTGCCTTTAGAGGAGACTATTTAGAGGAGACGTATTCACCACTCAAGGGTAAACATTTCTCTAGAGACAAAACTTTTGGAACGCATTTTTCGGGAAGGAGAGTGAGTGGTGAATGCAAATTTTGTGACATAATCTCGCTTTCTAGGTAAATTTTCTCCGAGAGACAGTTTTCTCCAGGGGTAAACGGAGTGGTGAATACGGCCTCTGCATTTCTATGTGTTTATACTCGTAGCTGGAATTGAGACCCAATTTTCAAACGTATCTTAACTCGTGAAAGTTCGAAGGGCTGTTATTATAGCTTATTTGCTCTAACAGCTATTTGCTCTATTTGCTAGCGCATAATTAGACAATAAGATATATCAAAGAAAACCGTCTTCATATACGTTTCAACAGAAGCATACAAGAGAGCTCGTCCTGATTAAGACGTTTCTTGATCTTCGGTATCTTCGGTTTTTTTATAGTGCTTCTAACAGACAGTGCTTTGGCTTATGGCTTATCGTTAGCAAAAAAGAAACAAATATACCGTGAGCAACCACAGCAATTACGAATTCAATAGCCACAATAAATGTTTTGCCTAACTCTAGAGCAAAATCATGGTCGCCGCGCCGAAAACCTCGACAACTTTGTTGGAAGTGCACTCATATCTGCTTTGCTGACTTCTGCACGTATCAACACGATTAGCTCTGAGGTCGGCTTTACCAACATTTCCGTGTGGCATACAAATCTTCCGTGCGCGACAAAACAAAATTGCGCGCAAAACGAAGAGACACAGACAATTATCGGTATTGTACAGTACTTCGCACGTAAATGTTGGTAAAATAGGCATCTGAATCTAACCTAAATTTAATTAGATTGATAAAGCAGTTTTAGGCTTTATCAAAACAAATTGACAATTATCGGCCCAAGCCTAAGCCTAAGCCTAAGCCTTTATGTATTCACCCTCGAGCACTGTTCCATCCCTTGGTAGAACTCATCGTCCTGCACCATGAACACTCCCTTGTAAGCGAGGAAGAACTTGAACGAATTGATACCTGGAATACATCTTGTGTTTTGATAGTCGCACGAAGCCTTTTTCATAATACAAGAATGCGGGAAATGCTATTTAAATTTAGAATGCATGGCGAAAACATGGCGCACCTATGAGGCGTACAAGCATTTGCGCCACAGGTGCGCACATGGAATTCAACACGCCTCGCACGCAAACCGCGAATACTTGACGTGACATGGCGTTCGCTGTACCGGAGCGGCAAGCGTGCTAATTTTAGAGAAAATACGAGCGCACCGTATTCCGGAGCAGTAACTGCCTCCATTTCCTTAGAAACTTGTTCACTCCAAGAGGTGATAGCCATAGACAGGGCATAGTCACAGCAGACCTAGAAGGAAACAGTTACAAGTTCTGCTTACACTTAGTTCAACTCTCTCTCTCTCTCTCTCTCTATTTCTCTCTCTCTCTACATCTCTCTCTCTCTAAGATCTAACCTTAGGATCGGCCCATTCCCTCCATTGCTTATAGGCCTGAAGTGGAGTACTGTCCTTTCCTGGGATCACGAAATCGATAATCTGAAATTTCCAGTCAATTAACATGAGCAAAAACATCAATGCTAGCCATTGGTGTGGCGGTAGTATTTCCGTCTCGTAAGCAAGAGCTATCGGTTTTGATTCCGGCTGCTACAGTCAATGTGGTGAAGTGATACGATAAATGATCATGCAATATCCTTGTACTTTGTTCGGGGGATCAGCCATTTACAATACTGTGACTCGTCTTACTTTCTACGCGACATTCCAGTTGGCGCCCATGCGGCGTACACATGAAGTGGAGTGGCTGGTGCGCTATAAGCGCGCGACAGGTGAGCCATTCATATGCCGCATTGCGCTTCATGTGGGCTAAATTCAAAGCACGCTCACCATAGTAGTTCCGCCAGCCACGGCGGCCCTTGTCCCATGGTAGAAGTCATCAACAGCCACATTGCCCATAAAAGGCAATTGCATATGAGTATGCGGGTCGATTCCTCCCGGGATTATCAAACGATCTGTTGCGTCTACCAACTCAGCATCAGGGCAATCGATATCTGAGCCAACTTGTCTAAAATGATTAGAGAGATAAATGGCAGCAACGCTAAAAACTGTAGTAAATGATCCCTTAGCTGCCTATGCTTAGGCTTAGGCTTAGGCTTAGGCTTAGGCTTAGGCTTAGGCTTAGGCTTAGGCTTAGGCTTAGGCTTAGGCTTAGGCCCCCATAAATAATAAACCAAGTTCAGTTTGCAAAACTATCCGTTTTGCTTTTGCAAGTTCTTTTTAAAACGCACACGTCAAAGGGCTTTTATATAAGTCTTAACATAAACCAGAGCAACTGTTGCATTTGTCATGTGACTGGGCATTTTTGTTGGTTTTCTGGAATCTTCAAAAGAGGCAACCAGAAAAGAAACTGCCGATGATCGATCATCTCTACTTGTATTGCTATTGTCACATATATAGGATTATCATCATAATAAACTATGTGTAACTACAGAATTACCCCTAGCCGGCCTGGTTATCCTGAGTACGAACTCTGGATAAAAATACTCATTTTTACGCACGGTCATCATAATAAACTAAACAACTACCTCAAAATGAGCTAGCTTATCGAACGACCAACTACGGTCAACTTCTCTGAGTCTAATTTTTCATGCGCCTGTCGAGTTAGGCTTAGGCTTCGGCTTAGGCTTAGGTTACCACATAATAAGGAGTTGGTAATTACAATTATCAACTCACATAATCTTGCCATCCCGTACCAAAACGTCCGCTTTGAATATTTCGTCATCGTTGACCACAGTACCATTCTTTATTAGAAGTGACATCTGAAGTGGATAAGGTAATTTTCCACATGAGGGCGGAAATTTAAATAATATACGCCAAAATGCTAAAGCGGCATAACACGAGTTTTTTGAAATGTGTGCTGGACGCTGTATCCTATACGGTGTATGCAAATCGACGATACTGCACGATTTCTTAGTCTAATCATACTCAATGGCATTCAACATATGGGAAACCAGCTACGTTTCAACAAGTACCGGATGTTATGTTAGAATTATTCTGTTCAAAGGCTCGGGTAGCACTGTAACCTGTAACTATCTTAATAAACATAAATTAAGAAAGATGTGGCTCATGATTTAGGGTTTCAATTTCTGTATGTGTTTTGTTTGTTTCCTAAGCTCTGTGTGATTGACAAATTCCGTAGGAAAATTAAAAAAATCTACAATGCACGAGCACGGTTCCTCACTAGAAAAATCATTTATTAAAGTGTAACTGAACGTAATAAGCGCTTTTCAATCATTATCAAGCTGGAACATATAAAAATGCTTCGATATGAATTATCCGAGAAATTTTATGCTATTTGTATTTATTATGATATTAATTATGCTTTATAACTTAATTATTACTGTAACTAGAACTAGAAATTGTGGGCTTCAAATCAACAGAAGCAAACCGAATTACAGTGAAAATGTATGCAAATTTTCTGACTAATATGCTAATTCCAGTTTACGGTAGGCGAAAAGTAAAAACTTTATCAAATTATTCAAAAATAAAGGAATGAACGGTCTGTTCTTACTGATTCAATGGAAATCTATACAAAGGGAAGCAAAGAGGGAACTGCTGATAAATTATTATATGTATTGAGTGATCAATAACAAACTACTGACTTATTGTGAAAATAGTTTTACAATAAAAACTACCTTCGTTATGAATTTTCGTACACACCTATTGTAGGGGTTTATTATGCTGCTTATTATTAAAGTTAGGAAATTTAGAAAATAAAAATACATTTTTGAAAAACATTTTTTGATGTCACAGGAGTACGAGACTGGGCAAAGCTGAAGCTCTTAAACTGTAATTACGAACTAATTATCAAAATATAATTAATAAATTAAATCAATACTAAAATTACTCGGCATTACATAGCAACACTAATCTTTGGCAATTTTGTTGAAATACAAGCTTATAGCGTAAAGCGAACGAAGTGTATGTCTTAAACTTAAATTATACTAAAAATAACATAGTAATAAATAAGATAGTAAATAATATAGTCCCAAAATACAATTCCTAAAATAATAAATAAGAAGAATAAATAGAAACTAAATTGGCTGAAAGAAGTTTTTCTTTGACAGAGGGAATGCAAGCGAAAATGCGAACCTATAGATATAGCTGTGCTGGGATTACATCGGCATTCTATTTGAATTTGGTTGTTTGTTTGCTGGTGTTGCGTTACGGTCGTCTGGTTATTTTTTCTTTATATATGTGCAAGATTACGCACCGCGCGCTCGATTCCGTATAATATTTACAGTATAGTATGTAAGGTGTGTAATTGCGTGAGAGTATCATAATCAATATACTTATAATTGAACCAATAATTGAAGATCAAATGTGATAAACACGAGAGAAATAAAATGAACTCCGGGGTCTCTCGGTTGGGTCACTTTTTAGTGTAACAATATCACTCGGTAGAGAGGGATGGGGGACAGCTAGCCTATCGGCCAATGCACCTACTGACTATGATCCTATTTATATTGCCAACCTGCTCGTGTTCAGTGATGGTATAATAAAACTATGCAACAGATAACTACGTAGAGTGAACAGATATTCCATTGTAATAACTGACATAACCATGGCACACACCGAGCACTTCGAAACGCTTTGAACACAATCAAACGCCGCGTTGCCCTGCTGATATCTACTTGGACACTTTTTAGGTACTAGTGCATTACCTAAAAGGCCAAACAAAAGGCAGCTGCGACGAGCTGAGACCTATTTTTACTCTTTAAAGGGTTAGACTACCCCAAAAAGGGCAATACCCCAAAATATTACCTGAATATCGATAGAATGGGGTAAGCATTCAGGCTTTTGCAGGTTTAGGGTTAATGATTTTAAGGTCGTTGGGGTTGGGGCATAGTCAGAAATCCGAAATACTATTACCAGCTATGGGTGCTACTAATCAATCGGGCCTTGTATGGATCGTCTCTCATGAATGAACATCTGCTCATTGGCAAATAGGGCATGTTATTTGCGAGCGAGCGTAAAGAGACCACTTACATATGGAGGAAAATGTTACGCCTAACCATAGGTTTATCCTAATTCCTTAATTACTAACTAAGTCATCTACCGTATAAGTCATTGCCGTCCTATGTTTTACATGCCTAGACGTAAATGTTTTTTTTTGCTCATTTGTACATTTTCAGAGCTAGTCGTGAATTAAGATAAACTCCCAGCACAGCCAAATTAAAAAAAAATAATAAATAAATATTCAATGCATAATAACTGAACAAGCAGCCCGAGCCCGATTAAAGCAGAAAAAAATGTCGAATAAAATGCTAATCAATTGGGTCGTTTATCGATTTTCCATCGATATCGAGACTGATGCCGATTCGGATCAAGTCTCTAATTGCAAGCCGTCGACGTCGGCACCACGTCGTCTAGGTCGTCGTCTACCAGAACCCGGTCGACCGTCCTCCTGGAGGATTCCTCACACGAGTGGCTGGCTGAGGACGCTCATCTGAAGAGAGAAAGATAAATTAACTGCCGCAAAATCACAGTATTTACATTGTGATTTAGCTGAGGATGGGGATATTTAGAAAGTTGAACCGGAGACGATTGTCGCATCTTCCCTCTGAATTATGTCACAAACCAGCACATTGATGGTGAACAGGGGTTGTCCATAGTATACGTATTTTAATCGTCTTTGTAGTTTCATTCTTATCGCTTGCTTTATTAGCTTCTCTAGTAAGACCTATGATATTCTCTGGAGCGCACTACTTCGGTAGACTGCAGGGACCCCTTCGGGGCCCTGAAGAACAGTAGACCTATCATATGTAAGTTCTCTTGTCTTACGATTAGAAACTAAAAAAGGTTCTGTATGAAATCAACATACCTCCAAATGAGATGCTGCTCTCATTATGTTTCCTCTGCGTCGGCCGAATGGGAGTATTATCAAAGGGATTGTCATATCGTTGTTTTGACGTGCCATTTGATGTCGGGACAGAATCGGCGCGCTCGACCTTCTCGAACGAAGTTGTCTAAAGTGGTGAGATAAAAGGTTTATAAAAAGATAAGGTTAGTCCCATCCAATAGAGAGCTGAAACTAATGGTTCCAGTGTCTGAAATGCATGGACTGAAATACCAGGATAAATTACTCAATGACTGACATAACCTAAAGGCGTCTCCACTTTATTTCTGAATGAGAAGAAGCGCAAACTATATTTTTATATTACTACAAAAAATACTCACCTTCTCCCTCATCTGCACCACACTGAATAGGTAAGGACTGTTAGGTGCTAGTGGTAGGAATGTTCCCGCGGCGTCACCGGCCGATCCGTCCTTCCAGGCTAGTTGACCACCGACTATTGTTACTGAGGCACCACCGTGTACAGTAAGACCTGGAAATGAACTTTTTTAAACCCGACGTGTACGGTATAAGTCCTGGAACCTGGGATGAACTAAAACTCAGATTACCGATTGTACTTCCAAACAAAAACGGTGTACGTAAGTAAAAATTGTGATTCAAATTCAGGAATTCTAATCTGTCCTCTCGACGTGGTCGTATCAAAATCATAATCCCTCGGGTGACTAGGAATGTTCGCAGACACTGTTTTGTCCATAGAACTTCACTTATGATTGAGAGTAACCCTCGCCTATTCCTGTAAACATAATGTTTTTATTTGATGCTTTTATTTTGATCAGATTTACATTTTCACTTTTCATAGTTATTCATTGTGGTATTGCCTCGACAAAACTTGTGCGACATTTTATGTTCGTAATAAATGTTATGTTATGTGTTATGTATTCCCAGTAAATGTTAAGTTGTAATAATGTTATGTTATTTTATTTTATTGTGCTACGGCAATGCCTGAAGGATTGTTGTAATTTTCAATTCTCGAGTATTTTACTGCTAATATATGACTACTTAGCCCATAACTACTGAAGTCTACTGAAGACTAAAGGGTTCTTGAAGCAAGATCCATCTACGGTGAACATGTATATGATAAACACACCTTCAAAAACGGACGTATCAGCCGAGCTGACACCCTCCGACACGGTGAGTTTCCTCTTGACAATCGGATCCCACAGGACGAGGTCGGCATCGGCGCCAATGGCGATTCGACCCTGCAACAAGGATAAAAAAAAAAGATTACGCAAATATTTAGGGCTTTTACGAGACTCGTATTTCTGGAAGATGGTCAGGAAATAAAAAGGGAAGGAACCAATACCATCTCATCAACAATTTACTGCATTTACACCAAAGGTTTAACCACTTCGTGAAACATATTGTTTTCCCGCAACGGAGTGGATAGATCAAAAACACTCAAGACCAACACAGCCTGCACGAAAAATCGCAGGTGGACCACGATTTGTGTATAATACAGCGGGATGAAGTTGTCCATAAAAGCCTTACAAACCACGTGTTATACCGCTTTAAAAATACCTTTTTGGGGTACAAGTTGAAGATCTTGGCCGCGTTGGTAGATGTTACAGCGACAAATCGCATCGGATCGATCTTTCCACTACGCACACCCTTCTCCCATAACACGGACATACGCTCCTCGACGGCAGCGACTCCTGCAAATTAAAGCGGTATAACATCCGGTTTTTAAACGCATAGCGACTCCAACAAATTAAGGAGGCTCAACTATGTCTTCCCTAGCAAACAATTCTGCACTTTGTAGATGTACTTGTCAATTTTATATTTAGTAATTTTGCTTGGCTCTTCTAGTTGTATTTTATATTTGTAAACAAACATATATTTTTATTATCTATAAACTACATACCACGTGGCATTTGTGTGAAATCTCTTCCGGCGCGTGATGAAGAAGATACAGCATGATGTCCAGATGCACATACGCAAAGTGGAGAGCTAAATTAACAAAAGAGATGAGAGAATATTAGGAAATAATATACAATATACTGTATAAATTACAGCATAGTCGGTGTGCTACGGTGATTTTATACACTAGACGTCTGTGGCGCATTGATTAGCACCGTGAACAAAGTGCAACTTCAAGTTGTTACGCTGCAAAGGATCTGCTTTCAATTTTCTCGCAGATCTCGTGCCACTCACGCCCGAAAGGTTCGCGTGAAGCGATTCGCAGTGGTGGACACAGTGCACGCTGCAACGTTGCCGCTTGCACTCCTACTTTAGCCGTATCAAGCTTTACCTCGCTAACGTCTGCAGCAACCGATTCGCATTATTTCCCTCAGTGCGCAGTGGTGTTTCTGTCATATGGGCTGAGGCATGTTGCAGGCATTTGTTGAAGTAATGCGAGCCATCGGAACCCACGGCCGCTGTAGCGATCTGAAAACAATTAATTGAATAAAGCGCAAAGTAAAACAAATGTAATAACGAGAACGGCCATGATGTGCTAGTCATCAAAATGATTTCTTGGTTTTTAGTTGTTAAAGTGAAATAACGGCCGGTTTTTGAAACACATCGAGTACACCAACATTCTTATGCAGCTTATGCAGATGAACATAAATTAGAATAAAAAAGTCGAACTAAATGCGAGCAAATTAGCATAAATATGTAATGACTCAGTTTTACAGGATGCGTTTCAAAAACCGGCCGGTATTTCCCTTTAAATATTTCAAATATAGATTTGACATACCTCAGCATGAGCCAATGCACCACGTTCTCGTCCTGTGGCTATTGCCGACGCGGTTTCAGCCGATGTAAGCTAAAATAAAAGTTATGAAAATGCCATTCGCTCTTACTTATTGTTGGAAGGCATTATTTTATTTCTGTAGAATACCAGCGCCACAACGTAGTCACTGCGACAAACCATTTGCTTGTCTAGCGTGTGGTGCGGCACCCAGATTTGTGTATCATTTCACCAATATTTCATGATGATGTCAGGTTTTAATATTGTTCCACACGCGTAATATTCTATGACAACTAAATTATTTCCATATCCTTTCGAGGGTGATGGTCATCCGATCATCGGAATTATAAGAGATCACATATCTCTTTTATCCCCGAAGCCCATTTTGAACAACTTTTGCAGACGAAATTCCCAGGGAAGCAGTCTTCCAAGAAAGGAAGACAAAAAGATATGAAGGATGCCCAGATGAGGCAACTTTCTTTCGATTCAATGAATAGATAACGATGGAGATGGAAGCACAAGCCAGATCCCTAGGCCCTAGGAAGTAGGAAGGGAAGTCCAAAAGAAACTTCTTTGTGAAAGTATAGTTTGAGAGAAAGAGAGAGAGATAAAGAGAGAGAGAGGATAGATAATAAATTCTTTTGATGAAACAAATAAGATAACAGGTTGAAACGTTTTTGCCCATGCTTATTATGTCCTAGGACGCGCACGGAATTACACTGTATTCGACGCGCTGCGCCGTCATCAGAAATTACCCACACAGCGCGGATAAGATTTCGCAAAACAAAATCTGTCACAAAAGTGCACCCTGAGTAAGCCAAGTATCTCCAGCATCGAGCGCCCAAGTAAGACTAGCAGCTATTATGCTGAGCAAAAAAATTCCCCAGTTCCCCCTACTTTCCATTAGAAAACCGCCATAATGATGGGCACAAAGAGTCAAAATTCCACTTGTTTGCACGTCGAACAATTGATTTTTCATTCCCTTTTCTGGCTTTCTGGTGGGTCCCCCAAATTCCCTTTTGCAGGCCCGTCACCCCATAAAAAAGGACACAGTCCAGGCGACGAAATGGCCATCAAACAATGCGATCGTGTATATTTTTTGGTAAATGATGAGCTAGCACGCATGGAATACATGTAATTAAAGTGGTGTTGCACGTGTTTATGGAAGGGTATAGTGGACTCCGTGTACTACATTTGTGTCCATCTTCACAAGGGTTAATTCATAATGCGTTATACACCAGACTACGTACACATCGGCCACACTAAGCAACTTTATGTTCACAAAAGGGGTTTGCAAAGAGCAAATATCAAGCGTAACGCACATGGCACAAACAAACAACTAAACTAATTGTGTTGCTTTATAGAATAATTTCAATCCCTTATACCAAATTTGCGGCTAAATCTTATTAAATACGGCCATCAATTCATTATGATTTCAGTTTTCACTGAAACCCCAGTCAATCCCTAGGATATTGCAACTGTTGGGAACTTTTTTGTAAGAGCGTCACACAGACTAGTCGAGCGAACGCATAGGGGCAAAAGTGCGATTTCGTAAACGCCCGGACCTAATTTATCTTACGAAAAAAGAAAAACGAGAGCAATGTTATGAGTCACGAGAGAGAGAGAGAGAGAGAGAGAGAGAGAGAGCGGGAGAGAGGGAGAGAGAGAGTGAGAGAGAGAGAGGGAGAGAGGGAAGAATATTGCAGAGAGACAGAGCTTTACGTAATTTCGACATAAGTATAAGCCGGCAAGTCGATGGAAATGGAAATTTCAAAATTAATTTCTGCATTTCAAGCATGGAGCACTGGACCAAAATTCAAAGAGCATACTGTCGCATGCTATTGTGTAAAAAGCTTGCAATCATGTCGGGACCATGGTGAAACAGAAAGGAAAACAAACAAAAACTGCTGAAACTTGGTAGTGAGCGGGTGAATCTGGCGAAAGTCTGGCGAAAGTGCTTGCGTCGCGCCGCAGCGTTTTTGCCGCGCACCACCAAATCCTTCGCCGCACACCACAAGTGTTTAATTTAGTAATATGTATAACTCACCGATAGTATGGAGATTGGGCAGTTCGTGATCTGGCTGAGTAGACATAACGACGAGACGCGCTCCTTTTCCAACTGAAAATATTATTATATTATTTGAAATACATAAAAACATAACTACAAAAAAAACCAACGATCAGTGGCCATCTATAAATTAAAATTGCATTCATGACTTCTTATGGGTTGAAATGGGTAAACAGGGAATTTATTACCGACGTTGTCATTCTTTTTAACATCACAACCTTTGGCCTAGAATAATTTCTAATCTTTGTATATTATCCATTTCTTCTGTTTCCCCTTCAAATACACCAAATACATGCTGTTGTCCCCGAATTATTAATACAAACTAAATTATCCCGAACTAGACAATTTGTCGTCTGGAACTCGTCGCCTAAGGCTCCTGGGAGCTCTGCGGAACATATCATAAGCAAAAACTTGGAAACTGTATTTCCATCCTTGAATAAAGGTGCACGCTCTTGAGGCGAAAAATATTTATTTATTCAATCCCTGATACAGCACATATACAGTAATCTACACCATACAGCAATACATATCGATTTATTTTCTGCTTTCCTCAACGGAAACCCAAAGAAACCCCAAAGACCTCCCTTGGTTGGTGTCCCTAATTTCAATGTCAATCCCTGGTTTTCCCTGCTTGGGACCCTACCAAATTGGGTTTTCCCCATTTTACCCTAATGTCTCTCACCCACGCGTAACATTTTACGTTTTCCCTTTCTTCGCCACAGCTCTCATAGAGAAGCACACACTCAATGGGATTCTGTCGTCAAGGCTCTCGTAGAGAGTCATACACTCTAGCTTACTCTGACGTCAAGGCTCTCCGGGGTCAAATGTTTCTCTACAGCTAATGTACCCTCTCTCGGGGATATAGTGCAAATCGTGCATGTGGAAGTGAAGCATGAAATGGGTTTTATAAAAAAAAGATCCCGACTACAGTGTTACATATAAGGTTGGGATTTGGTAGCGCTAGGATTGTAGGAAATCAAGCCAAGAAATCCATGACAGAGAGAGAGAGAGAGAGAGAGAGAGAGAGAGAGAGAGAGAGAGGAGAGAGCTTACACGTAGTTTAGAGTTTACGTAATTATGTTTCATGTAGATGCAACATGGTCAGGGCAGCGCTTCGGTAGTTTTATATTTTACGCAACCCTGAATAGAAAAGGGAAACTTTCTATAAGTAGGAAATATGCTAAATCTCCTACTCGTGACTTACTATACTTATGCGCATAGGTTTATATCAACCATATAGATTTCTACAATGGACTTATAGATTCGGTAAGGTCTTAGGCTAGATTTGTCAAGCACCACTGCTTTTCAAAGGATTTTCTACAGGAAGCGGCTAAGAAACTCATACCGGTACGCGACACGCGATACTCCGACACAGCGTAAACCTTAGGTATTAGGAAATATACAGTACCACACCGCCGGAACGCGGCATGAATTTCAGTGTATTAGGAGATACATACAAATACATTAACAGGTTCCATGTAAATTCTGTTAGCGATTATCTTATACCTTTTAGGAGTTATTTCTTTTGTAAACCCCTTAAAGTGTAGTTTTAAGAGTATTATTCGGGATGTTCTACCTTGCTTTTTGCAGACCACAGACCAGGCAACCCTTGTTTCACATGTGTGGATACTGTTGTATGCAAATGAGGGTGGTCCTGATGGTGCCTAGATCGTAAGGGTGTAACCACTTAATTAGAGGCGTGACCTTCGCGTACCTACCTTGACAACCATTATGAGAGGGTCAGCTAAGAATTATGCCGAAGAAAATAATGAAATATGACTGTTAGTAAACGGTGGGTATTAGCGAGAGAGGGAGAGGAGGGACAGGGGGCGAGAGGAAGAGAGAGAATACAGAGATGACACTATTTTGATGATCCGTTACTTATCCAAGTAGTTGAAGGCGGTGTAATCTAACCTATCGTTATATTCAGTAACAACACTTTTTCAGCACTCCCTTTAAAGTCTAACCCCCACGTCTACCCCAGCGAATACACTCGCTTTATCGTCGAAAACCGCTATTATGCATAGAATGTGGAATGTAACTTGATATACCCTGCCTTGCCCGGGTTCGCACACAAATTATACACTTCTACTCAATGGGGCATTACGCATTACAACGAGACGCAGACCCCTTTAAAGGGTTCGGGTAGGTGGAAACCCATTCAAGCCATAAAATAAACGGTACGACTTGGCTAATCTATTCTACAGTAGGGGAATTCTACAAAGGGAGAATGAATGTGGTTAACTTAGGACTAGGGACCTACACCAAATGAATGAAAATTATGTGTACTTATACTTACTTGCGTTAGACTTGCGTGATAGAGCTGATATGGGTGCAAGTAATAAGATTAGAGGTGAAAGTCAGAGGCGCGTATAGGGATCTCTCGCCACATTAAAGGGTAAGGCTCACGAGATAAACAATTTGTATACCTTGAGATAATATTCCTATTCTCCTTACGAGTTTACGCACGGGAATGTCATTGTTTAGATGCAGCAATTAGAAACGGCAATTATATTGTCCGGACACTCCATTCTACCTTGTTCTTCACCATTCACCTATTTAGTATACAACATACACCTTTGAATAAATGCCCTTTTTATTCTTCAATCTGATTACGATTTGGGGTTTTTATTTCTCGTCCGCCGTCCGCCCCTTGTCATTCTGTCACATAAAATGTGACGCACTATTTTATGTCTGTACCCTTTGATTCGCTCTATTGAGGCTGGGGTACTAGGCTACGGAAGTGATGCGTGATACTGGGGTACGTATCCTGGAGTAGGGGCGGAAGGGTGCAAACGAAACAAAATATGGCAGATGGTACCGCCGTGGTGCCAAAAGTGGGTACAAGTCCTCGGGAAAATCGATTGACACCATTGCGACACAAGCAATTAGCACCATAGCACCATGGTGGGAGGTAGAAGGAATGCAGTAATTGAGGGAAAGGGTAGAGAAAATGAAACGAAAAATTATATCTCATGATATTTTTGAAAGTCGCGGTACCTAAGAGAGAGAGGGAGAGACAGAGATAGAGAGAGAGAGAGTGACAGAGACAGAGAGAGAGAGGTTGTATGGCACACAGCTTCTAATTAAAAAAAATTAGTCCCTCAAATTGTTTCAAAATAAAAAAAATTGTCTTCCGGAATTTGTTTTCACAGCGGGCGATTGTAACTTGGCGGAAACAAAATAAAAATAAAAATAATTATCGAATTTATAACTCAGCGGGGGTCAAGTAAAAATCAGGAAAAATAGAGGCTTTGACTTCAAATCAAATGGAAATAAGTCAAATAAGGACATGTTTAGCTACATAAATATAAAGAAACATTTTAAGCTACATAAATATAAACGCACTAAATAAATGTGTAGGCTGAAGCAGTACAGCATGATATTTATTGGTTGTTGAACTCCTAATCCAAAAGTGCCAAGATGTAATTTTATACCGAATCTCACTACAATGTTCAGTCCAGCCACGTGGCTCGAGGCTTGCCGTCAAACTTACTGTTGCCCTCTTAATATAATAAATAATTACAATAATTGTAACTAACCTCCTCAGGTCGTGATTGTAAAAACCCTTCTGGACCAGTGATACCCAACTCGAGCATTTTTCGTTCGAGTTGAGCAACGATGCTCCCATTTTCGGGTAAAACACGAGCATGAGCTCCCAGGTTCTTACAGTGGTCGAGGGCCTGAAAGTGGCCGAAGTTATTGATGAGGAAATAAACAATTTTAATTCCTCTTCGGCAAATTCATGGACCTTTGAGATGACGCGGCTTCAGAATGCACCGTCGTCGGAATCCGGGCTCAAAGCTAAAACATACCGTAATCGGGGTTTAAAATATGCACGTCATGATTCTAAAAAATGTACCGTACCTGATATAATTGGTCATCTCCATCGAGGTCGAGCACAAAACTGTTGACGCCGAATTCAACTACCGAATTCTCCATTTCTTTCTTCACCGAATCATTCCATTCTCTTACTCGCACTGATAAACCGACATTACAGAGAGCTCCACAGAGGGCCTAGAAATCAAAACTTGATTATCAAAAATAGAAGCCAAAACGTAGGTATGAAGTCATACTTGGACTACACATGTAGTTGTAGTTCCAATGGGCTATATGTAAACTCGATCCGTCTATAAATTATACATACGAGCTATGCTTACGAGATCATAACTCATAACTCAAGCATAGTATATGAACCAAATCGCAACATGTGTTACTTATTACAGTAACTCTACACTCTACTATTATGGTATGAGAAAACGTACGGTCTTTGTTCGTTGAATGGCGGCACTGAGCGACTCCCCCTCTTTTGGATTCACCAGTTCAATAACCTAAAAAAAGGTTATTTTTTAATAATAATAAAAATAATGCATATTTTTAAATGTAGTTTTCTACACTATCACCAAACAAACCACGTTCACAATTTATTCCCCGCTTCACTGTGAAATTTATAAATCGGACAAATTTGTGGGTACTGTAATGGCATACACCTTTAAATCATCTGATTTTTTTTGATTTTTTTTTTCGTTTCGTTTTTTGTTTCAAATTTTGCTTTTGTTGTTTTTACGTTATTTTTGTTGTGTTGTTATAATAGTCTATGTTCGCGCGACAAGTCGAATATCTCTGTCTAAAGCATGGCTTTGAACAACGAGAACATTTCATGTCCTTTCTGTAATTAGACTTTTGGTGATTTTATCGTTTGTGCTTCTTTTTAAACTTTGGTGTATATGTATTCACGCATATAATTAAGGAATCACTTACCGTTGCTGTTCCTCCTGCCACGGCTGCTCGTCCTCCAGTCTTGAAGTCATCAACAGAATCAGGTAGAGAGAAATTTGTGTGAATGTCAATACCAGCCGGTAATAACATCCGCCCTGTGGCCTCAAGAACAGTTGCATCTTTTGGTGCTTCGATGTTAGGCGCCACTTGTCTGCAATAATTTACATACTTCGTAGGATTCACTTAATCCCGTTTTTTTAATTTGCGTTGAATGTATAGACTTGTAGTTGAGTTTGAGTACTTGTTGTGCCAGTGGAAACTTTTTTTTTAACTTCTCCAGCATGTTTCTATGTTGTCTAAAATAATGTTGGTTCAAGATTTGGATATAAGAACATAAAACTTACAACTTCCAAAGTGCCAACGCTTCTGTATGTACAACATCAACATACAAAAAAAGGAATCACAAATGGAAACAACTGACCTGACCTGACCTCCTCTCATATGGAACAGGGAAGGGAATTATTAAGGAGAAACATGCATCTACTATCCACTGTCAAATTATGCTTGTCGGATAAGCGATTCCATTTTGTGGACAATAAAAAATATGTTTTTGTTCCATCAACCTACGTTATTGTTCCATCTTGAACGAGCACGTCGGCTGTAAACACGGAGTCATCGTTGACGACCTGTGCTCCACGGATGAGCAGCGCCATTCCTCCGTCGGACGTGGTTGCCGGCGATTCGGGACGTTCCTGCTCGTCAGCAGCGGCCTCCTCTGCGATGTCTGATTGTGCCTCGCCACCCGAGCTCTCGCGGCTGTCACCCGATGTGCGCCTTTCGGGTCGTTTTTGGAGGACACGCCCCTGCAACGAACGCATTGCGCGGTTCAAACACCCGTGTATGGAGGAGCAAAATACTGGGAGATGGAAACACCCGAAATGTGATATTTCAGTGTTATAATATAGAACACAATATAAATTTATAAAAATAGCATGAAAAGTATGTATCTCCATAAAAGTTCCAAATTAGAAAAATGGAAAAATAAAATGATGTAATCGCAGAAAACAGAAAACAACAAATAACAAATCGATGTTTTTGAGTGTCATAATAATAATTTTGAAATGGATACCTCCTCGTCCAGTTCAATTACTTCTTCGTTTTGTTCTAGATCGGGTCCTGGTTCACAGGGCATTAACGGTCTCTCTTCTGTCGATAGAACATTCTCTTTAGCGTCTCGCCAGTCACTGGTGGATTCAGGGCTTTCCATTTCTTCTATTGGCGAGAGTTGAAGCTTTGGTACATATTCCTCCTCAGATCGGGACGTCGCTATAAAACAGTTTTTCATTCAACAATTCTAGCAGCGTGGTCATTATTGTTTTTGTTCTCTCATTTTATGATTTCTATCCTTAGCTCTGTTTTAACGTTCAACCGAGCTGAAGATTGCTAGAAGCGAAAGCGAGAAACCTAATGTACCTATTACATTTCTGCATAGTGTCAACGTACCAGGCTCGTAGAACGAGTCGGTATGTTGACTGATCGCCTGCTCTTCTTGAAGACGTAATGCTTCTAGGTATTGAGTGGCTGGACAGGTCGGATCAGGTTCTGCGAGCTCGCCTGTGTCATCCGGGACTATTTGGTTCTCCTGGTATTCATCTTCTCTTTGTGCCATCTAAAGAGACACTACAGAAAATTTAATAGGTTGATTTTTCCGCGAAACGCATCCGGTTTCTCTTTCACGTCATTTTCAAATCACTTTCTATTCCGTCACTTACCACCCGTTCAAATGGACTATCCCCGGATTTCCGTTGAGCTCGCTTGGCTGCTCTTTCGTACGCTTTGTCGTGGTCTTCAACACTCGAAAAGAATGGTCCTGCGTTGGGAGGCGGTGCCATGGTCTTAATGATATAGTTTATGTTATATTTTTGCTTCTTGTCTTGTAGAGACTGTCAGGAGTGACATTCATTTCATGGAATTGAAATTGCGAGCAAACAAAATATTAATTGAATGAACCTTTTCCCACTGTGCTAGTGCTTCACTTTCCTTTTCCAGTACTGCTGCCTTTCCAACAGCTGCGTGGTCGGGGATTTTTTGGAAACTGGATCCTGGTCCGAAAGCTGAGGCTGAGCCTCCTCCAAACAGTTCCTGAAAGGGAATTGTTAGCAAATTCAGTATTTAGTTGGTATGTCACCACCCCAATCTCCGAAACTGTCTGACCTACTTTATTTGTTTATTTGTTGCGAACTTATTCACTTATGACTTACCATCATCTGAGATGACGTTTCCAATCCTTTGTTTCTGTATCTTGTTGGCGGAGGTACTCTCTCTGGGATTGCTGGTGGTACCGGCGAGGATTTAGCAGATCGTGCTGAAGACGGCTGCGAGAGACCTTCTCTCGGAGACGTACGTGACTTGGGCCGTGGTGACGTTGAATCACTTCTCGACGACGATGATGACGGTGCGAGATTTAACTAAACGAATATTGATGGAATACACTGTGCTAATTGTCAGGAAACGTAAACGCCGTGGGCACTTAAAAGTCGGCTAAAGACTGACAGAATGTTAGAGGTTGAAAGGGAGGTTTCTGTAGAAGTGCAGAACAAGAAGAATTTAATGTCGACTGTTCAGTCGAAATTAAAAATTTATAGCAGGCGGTTAGAACAAGTACACAAAAGCACGATGTTTAATTGTACAGTATATAGGATGCAACACTAGAACTAGAGAGAACTGAGGAGTGGAATCGACTGTCGACACGTCCACAAAGGCAGCTTCACTTACTCTTTTCACGGGACTTTTTTGTTTGGCTGTCTTCTTGAGTACCTGCGAAAATGATTTAGGGGGTAACGAACTAGCTGATCAGTGCGTATTTGCATAATGATGCTATCATAAGTGATAAGTCATAATTATCATTCGTGATCATGGGACGTTGGGACTGCATCGGTATCCCTACATGAACTCAAATCTCGAAGTATGCTATGGTGCCCATAATTCCGTACCTGTGAATCGGCTCCTTCGAGATCTTGACATATCTGTTCAGAGGGTCTTCTGCTAACATGTGGTGTGTCAGCCATGAAAACGATCTCGATTCTCCTTTCTGGAGTCAGCTCCATCCGGTAGCGAAATGCCGGCTGCCGGATGGGCGCCAGAAATGGAAACATCTTGGCTCCTCGGCGTTGGTCCTTTTGCTCGTCCCTTGAGAGTAATGAGAGTTTACCTCAACCTGACAAATTCGTGATAATTATTTTCGACAAATAACTATTGATAGCGGGCATCGTCTATATCAATATCAGATATCAGGCAGAGTGAATTTATACGTACAAATTACGATATTTTATGAATTATAATTACGTAATTGCACAATAAGCTAGAAGGACTGGAGGGCCACACACGAAGCGAAATATTTGAGCGAATACAGAAATAGTGAGAGGAAACGGTATTATTTACAGTACTCCATACTTAATATAGTGTCCCCTACATTTGTACTAAGTTCTTACTGTACTTTGACTGATTCGTCATTGTGGTAATTGGTACTCACGATTTATTTGTAATTTGAAGCTAAGGTCACGGTCATATTCTGAACTGTATTTACCAACAAGTGTTACATTGTATAAAAAGGCAATGTCAATAACGCGGTTGTGTTTGGGCAGCTGGATGGGGCTCTTGCCAAGTCCCTTTGCTATAGGATTCCATTGCAAGGCCGTCCCCCTAGCTACAAAGGGTGTAGGAGGCGGTCGCACTCACCACAGACGTGACAACTGTGCGCGTTCTGGGTGACCTCAGCGTATCTGTGCACGAATGCATCGAAATTTTGGTCTATCTATGCTTCATTTAAAAACAGTTAATCGGCTGTTGTGTTTTCTTAATTGATAAGTTAAAAAACAAATATTAACTATGTGTTCCACCTGTGCGATACGTAATTGTGATCAAGTCCGTAGTTGATAGATTTGTGGGTTTATTTGTCCCCCTTGCGGATCGATTATGACTCACAGTGTTTGTTGTCATTTTGTGCTGCAACCTGGACTCCATTGAAATACCGCCTGTGATTTTCTTCTTCCGCGTTCTGTTTATTCTCTTGTGATTGTTTTCTATTTAAAAGTAGTATGACAACAAACGGTTTGTGAAGTTTATGTATGCGGGACAATTGCGTTGCGTTCCCGTATGTTTTATATTGTACACTACCGAATAGCACAGAGTGATACATAATTTGCATAGAATGATAGAATGCTTGGGACTGCGGTTGTCCAGTACATCATAGGTTTCGCGAACCGAGTGTAGTGCCCCACCTCTAGTGTTAATTTTGCAGGGGAGGTTGAATCAAGGCACTTGAGCGTGTGGATCTCTATCCACCATGACCTCTCATCAGGTGCAGCAGTTCTTGGAGAAGTGTTCTTACAAGTGAGGGTTTCTTTTTTTGGTTTACTTTTCCTGTGGTATGATGTTTGGTATTTTGTGTTAATGATTTATTTTAATACATAATAATAATAATAATTATAATTATAATAATAATTATAATTATAATTATAATAATAATTAATAATAATTTATTACATCATAAAGGTGCGCAGAAACCTGCATAATTAAAAAAAATACAGTTGTCTCCGAATTAGTGTAGGGATTTTGGCACGTAACGTAGTAGTAGTGGCGCTGAGAGCATTATAAGATTTTTCTTTCGCACTTCCAGCTGCAACGAAATTCTATGTGAACTTATTTAGGTATATTGATTCGGCAAAAACGGATATCCTTGGAGCGCTTCGCGAATTCAAGGACCTTCTGCCCGAACAAGAGAATTTTATGTTCCCCGATGGTAAAAGACGCCAGACGGTCAAGTTGCGCGGTACCATACCCGTCCATTATAAGGTAATTTATCTATCGTTTTTATTTTTGTTAGTATACACGGGATCGTTGTTTCACTTTACAGAATACTCAGTAAGTGTAAGTATCGTAGTTGGTGGTTTTGTAGACATACGAGTGTGACTATGCTTTCCCTTTTCCTTTGCCATTTTTCGCTTGTTGACCACACACAGATGGTTATAATGTATGATTTTGGTTATATGTGATTTTAATTTTTTTGACTGGCGGCTTTTTTTTAGTAAATAGTAACTGGGTTTATTCATTTCCAGTGTCAGATTTCCCATGAGTTTTTAAAGCGGGATAACTGCCGGTTTTTGGATAACTTCATTCCCATCCCATGCATCATACTCAAATGAGTTCAGCATAAAACATGGGAATGCAGTTGTCCGTCACATGTTTTAAAAAGCGACTGTTATTCTGCTTTAACTAGAAATATAGCCTAGGTTGTTGTTGTTGATTCTTGTTTATTCAGTCTTTCGTTTCAGGGTAACTGCTACAATATCCCGGTAACAGTGTATCTATGGGATACACATCCGTATTATGCTCCAATCTGCTTTGTGAATCCTACAAGCACGATGGTATGTGATTTCTACATTTTTGTTTAATACCATAAAGGTTTCTCCTCAGAGTTTCGTTTTGGTCTAGTTGTAAAAAAAACCATCATGTCATGAGCATTCTATGTACAATATTTTTAAGGTACATTCATCACAAATGTACAATTTTATCCTTTATAAACAAGACATTTTAATATTTGCTACTTGTAACTCGTAATGGTATGGTTGTAGTTTTTAACTGTATGTGTTGATCTTCCCTCATTTTTGAATCTATTCATTTTTTCCATTTCAGGTTATAAAGGAGAGTGAGAACGTGAATCGGCAGGGTCGCGTTTTCCTACCGTATTTAAAGGAGTGGAGATTTCCGGGTTACGACCTGAACGGCTTGCTTCAGGTACTTTTTTATGGACTTTTTTTGTGTTGTAGCGAGTTACTGAACTGTAAATGTTATTTAACTTATTTTTCTTGCCATTTTTTTATTGTTTTGTTCTTGTATTGCATTTTTTTTCAATTCAACATCTGAGTTTCGTGTTATGTATCCTAATTAACTTCGAAATTGAACTTCCAAACACATGTGTTTCAAGCAGTTTATATTTATTTGAAAGCTGAAAATGAATTCGCTTAAGCACTAATACTAGCGCTAACAAAGGATGAACAACATTTACGATTTGTCGTGGATTTTGCTACACAAGTAGAGCTGTCTATAATCCGACGATTTTTTTCAAGAAGCCCGCGAAGAGGTTGAACATTTGTTTCTCCCTTACGCAGAATCTTAGCATTTCCAGTTACCGCGAAAGAGAAATCCTGTAATTTCAGGTTATGGCAATGGTCTTTCAAGAACGGTGTCCTCTGTTTGCCAAGCCTGCGGGAGGGTCTAGTGCAAGTTCTGCTACAAGCACGCCGACACCGAGTAGTCAGTCAACGCCGACACCTTATCCGTCTACAACTCCGTATCCTAGTGTGAGTCTAACGATTTCTGAATGTTTTCTGAAAAAAATCTCGGACCTAGGAGTTGATTATGATATGCGTAAATGCGATGCAATTGTCAAGTGTTGATTATGATATTTTTTTGTCTGGAAGACACGGGTATGGCCTACATATAGACATGCAGTGGTGGGTGAGGGTAGCGTAATAATCGAAAGACGCGGTGTACGCTAGTTAGATTACCACGTCAAATACCCATTTTTCTTACCTTTCGATCATTTTAAAAATTTATGAGCTGTCTCAGGGTTCCCTTAAATACCCTTGTATAAGTTTCGCTTTGCGTAACTGTAACAGTGTGATATTTTTGGACGGTAATCACTCAGGCAAGCGGGAATATGGTAGCAGTACTAGTGCCCGTGGAAGTGAATATCATTCATAAACATAAATTCATATTTTCAGTCAGGCGTAGGAATACCTCCGTATCCGGTCCACAATCCGTCTCCGTACCCGTCGTCTACACCGTATTCTGTTCCGTACCCGTCGAATAGTCCCTACCCGACTCCGTATGCAAATTTACCCCAACCAGGTGAGGGTTTATCGATAATGGTCGATTTTTGGATTGAATTTCCAATTTCCGTATTTAATGTGGCGCTTTTTTCTTTTATATTTATTACCATTTTATATCGCTCTCCGAAAAATCTTTCTGTTTTCTGCGTGCATGGAATCAAATCATTGACGCCTTATCTTGCTTTAATAATGAAATAAGGAGAATCGTATTGGGTGTTATTGGAGTTGTTAGTGCATAAGTATATCTATCGTAGCGAGGCCCCCTCTCCCGACGCCTCGGACGTCGTCAGCCTCATTTGGTTAGATTATTATTGATCGGTGCTAATGTGGTATAAGAGGCGGTTTCCGGTTTGTAAAACGTGTTGGGCAACTGCATTCTGCGTTAACATGTATATTACATCTTATCTGTGCGCTTATGGTTGAAACGGGCAAAAAAATTAGTATATAATACATTGTATGTAGTTGCCCAACATAAACAAAGTGTAATACCGGTTTAGTATGCTTACCAGTTTCCAGTTTACAGCTTGCTTTACCCCTATTTCACCCTTGTGGTGTGGTCTATCTATAGCTGCTGCGTAGCATGGTGAAGTCATTTGCAAATTTTGCGGAAGGTTGCCTTTGCCTGTTATCTCCCCATGTTCACATGTACCGATGTACCTCTACCTACCGTCAAAGTCAAACAAATTATGCTCTGATTGGTTATAAAAATGGGCTGTATCCGTGTTTGTGAGCTTTGCTCTTTCCCCGTTCCTTGGCTGAATAGTTGGATTTAGCCATTTAGCTAGCCTCTTCCTTATGTTCATGTATTTGTTTTAAATACACTGCTGGCTTGTCATGTCATGTACTACGACTAGTGCTGCTAGTGTCCTACGACTAGTGCTTTTATGTGCGGCGGTCTTCATCCTCAGCTCAGCTGGCGAGGAGCAAATCTGATGTGTGAACTTAGTCGCCTCCAAATATTTATGTATTTCCAGGCCGGCCCACTCCGCCTCCTGTGCCACCTCCGCCCACTTCCAATTCATCTTCAACGGGTGCAATATCAGCCGAACACATTAGAAATTCGATTCTAAGTGCAATAGAGGATAAACTCAGGATGAGAATTCGGGATAAAGTTGGTGAGATATTTGTGATTATTGATTTATTATTATTTTATTGTTTCGGTTATTAGAATTTACTGATGCACACATTTTCAATATGTGAATAAATAATATGAAAGCTTATTGTCACCTTTTCGGATCTAAGCCGTCATATTGTGCAATTAAGGGAAAACCTTTACAGTGAGTGAGTTGGAGTCAGGAGTCTTTTGATTCTTAAGTTGCTGGAAATTTGAAATTTTAACCGTGCTTTTTTGCAGGAACTAGCCATGCGGAAATGGAATCCATTCAACAAACGCAAGTTGATTTGCGCAACGGACAACAAAAGTTGAAGACTATTACGGAGACGCTGGAGACTCAGCTGAAGGATGTGGAGAGCTTTATATTTACATATCAGGTACAGTGGTACAGATGCTTTCAGTTTTGTGTGCTCTTTACAGAAGTCCTTATCTTAGATGGCCTAGAAATCTAAGAGATCCCAACCTTCGCAACTTGCTGAATATGTGTAGATGTCCTGATGTCCATGTATTTAACTTAATGTTACGTAGAACTCAATTCACGACATGTGAACATGTATTGTTATGTTACAATTCTGAAAAATTGAGTTTAAAATCGGTTGAGCCACACTAATTATATGGCTAATTTCCAATGGTCGTGCGAAACCATTTTTCATGTGTTCATAATTAGAGAGAGAGTGAGTGAGAGAGATAGATTGGAGCCGTCTTTATACACTATGACACACCCCTTTTTATTTTATGTTGTATTTGTAACGCTTATAATTTCCACGACGCTTAGGCGAAGAAGGCCGAACTGGAGCGGGCTGTCGCTGAATCGTGTGGCGATGCAAAATCATCAATTGACGACGCAATTGATGCGGGCACACCATTACACAGACAATTGTTCGATCATTATTCGAAGGACTTGGCGTGCGACGATGCGGTTTATGCACTTGGTAGGTGTTCGAGTGTTCGTATGTTAAAATGTCAAGTATTTTCTGTGTTGGAATCGTAGCAAATTTGCGGCAAATTCGGCAGTGCCGAAACATCCAACCAAAACCATTTTTAAGCCACAAGCAAGAAACTTGTAGTTGTGTATTTTATATTGCTACTGTAAAGTAGAAAATAAAATTTCATGTCGCGCAGATAAATACACTTCTATTGTTGATGATGATGATACACTTTTCTCCAGGCCAACAGTTGAGGCACGGCAAGTTGAGCCTTTCCGAGTACTTGAAACAAGTGAGGAATGTGTCACGGAAACAGTTCATCCATAGAGCCACCATGCAGAAGTGTAGAAGGGAAGCTGGACTTCCCGTTTGAGGTTTGAGGAAATATGGAATATCTACTTAAGGTTGGTGCTTTCTCCTGTGTCGTTAAGTCGTTAGTTCAATTTTGTGACTCATAACGGGATATAAAGCGGTGCGTAAGATTAATATGACAACAACTAACTCCTGAATGGCAGTTCATATAATATTAAATTTTTTGGTGAACAAATTAGATTAGTACCTGATTCGGAGTTCAGACAAACCTAGACCCATTGAACCTTGGTATATTTGAGCCAAGTTTGTCCACTTACTCTTGGATTCTGTGCCTAGATTCATCTCACTGTTTAGTTTTTGTTTATGCGTTCAGTTCTAGTAATATTTTTGCGCCCTGGTGGATGATGTATGTTTGTTTGGTGATGATTGATGATTATCAGTCAATCCACTAATGCTTTATCACTTGAATTCCATAATTCCATCAGTTTATCGGTTACGTCTTGAATTTAATTATTGGATGAAACCATGAAACATAGCGATTTCTGTGCAAAGTGCATGCCTTTTGCTTTTCGTTTCTTTCTGCCTTTTTATCACTAATCACTTAATTCTCCCGGGCTGTGCAATTTTTGACTTACGGTTTGCAGCCCCTTCTTCCTTCCTACGATAAGCAGCGTCTTGGAAACTTTCTTTTTGATCGAGCTTGAGTCAGCTGTCTCGCGTCTCGATGTGTGCAAATGTAGAGCGGCTTTAGGATTAATGGGGAAACTAGGGCAAACACTTACGCAAATTGCTGTTTTATTTTATTGTGGCACATTTTATAATTCGAAATCCGTATAGCTGATATGAATTTTCACGTAAATTTTAGTTTCTTTTCCCTTTTGTCTCTCTGTTTGTTGCGCTCAACTCCGAAACTAAGCGAACATTTTCAAACGTCTTTTATTATCATTTAACAAGCGTTGTGCTATTCCTGAATAGCTCTGCTTTATATAATAAGATTTTTCTCGAGTCGACAAGCAAGTGAGGGAGAGGTCGGATAACATTATGAATTCTTAATTTTTCAAAATTCACCACGGTTTTGCTATTTGCATCCTTTTTGAATGGAATGGCTGGCAACAAACATCTGATTAGTCATCATAGCATTTGTCATCACCACTCTCTTATTTCTTATCACAATTGCGTGTATGTGAGGGCTTCATATTGGTCTGATTAGTTTTCTTTAGATTGTTTGTGTTTGTGTTAGTAGAATTCTTTCTTATTTGTTACGAGAGTAATAGTATCATTTATAGTTCGGTTAGTTATCACTCACTCATTTATCGCTATCACCTATGACTCCACCCAGTCCTCCCGCATCAGTGTCCACCGCCACCCCACTTTATAATATAATAATAGTTTATTGGTTTGGTTCAACGAGTCGAAAAGTTGACATTGGTAAGACGTAAGACCTTAAAGGGCTTTCGAGTTGCTAGATGTTACTTTAAGCCTTAAAGTAACATCTAGCAACTCGAAAGCCTACCCTAAGATGTGGTGCAGTAAAGACACCATCTTACTAACGAGGGAACGTGTGTGACGAGTGACGAGAGACCACTTATTGGTGTATTTTGTAGTTTAAGCGTTAAGCTTGCTTGTGTCAACTTTGAATCATGCAATGTAGTGCGCAGGAAGGAGCGTGAAGTATTAATTGAGCTTTTGTTCTGTTCTCTGCACAGTCTGCACTCTGCTTGTTTCCTTCATCTTCATCATCTCTTGCTTTGCTTCTGCTTACTCTCTTTTCTCTCTCTCTCTTTTCTCTCTCTCTCTCTCTCTCTCTCTCTCTGTGTGATCTCCATCTCACTTCTTTTCTTCCCTGTTTCCGTTTATCATATCGTTTAATTTCCTACACGAACCCATCTTGGCGGTATCCCTGTATCTATCCATCCCCTTTCCCAATCCGCTATTAGGCTGTAGCGAAAACGCTGTGCTCCTCCTCCTGTATGCAGAATGCAGACCCAAATGTCGTTTACAACTTTTCCTACGTATTATGTCTTGTGCCGATAGCCGATTCATGGATGCCTGTGCAGAGTCAAGCACCTTTTTTTGTCTAGCAAAAGTTCCCTTGTTTAAAAAATTAGAAAAGTTGCTTGGTTGCTTCTTTCTTTTTTTCCAACTTTTCTTGTGCACTCTTGGTTTTGTCTTCGTCTGACTGTATGCGATTTATATTATGTTGATTGGACCTCGATTTGGATATGCGGAATAAGTAATGGTTTTTTTAGACTAACTCTTGTTAGGATAGTATAGTTCATTTATCTGTAATTATCAGGCATACAGGCATACAACTTTATTGTTAAAATTTTATTTTTATGCTGCAAGGAATTTGGGAATGTGTATTATGCTTGTTTATGGTCATATATTTTTATTCAAAGGATTTGAGATTTGATTGTCATTTGTAAGACAGTACGACATCCTTATTTCAGATGTATTATTGTTCACTCGGAGTAATCGTGAAACGCCCATCAGCATTTACAGCTCACACACCCCCCAACAGATGATTCACAGTTTTTTCTTTTTTTCTTTTGCGAATGTTTATCATTTTTTAGATTGAATATTGATTTTATGTGTACTTTCTACAAAATTTTTTATCGTTTATTCTATAGTTGGCAGGATTTAGTTATTACACACAACACCGCTGGCCCGTGTATTTGCAGTTTTTTTTATGGTTTAGTTTTCTTTTTGATTATTTTACTGATGGTTTAAAAAAAAAACAAGAAAATTTAAGATTGTCAGGGTGAATTTTTTCAATAGAGAAGAAAAAACAGTGTGGATAAAAGGATATATGGTACGGTGCGATTACTTAATCTTGCTTATTTGCTTATTTCTATTTATTTTCTTCCATTTTTTTAAAGAGATTTACGCTCCGTTTTCCACAGCGGAGTGGCGGAGTTTGTGATATTGATTAGCATTACTGTCATTTTGCGGATTTCAAAGGGGTATTGCACGTGGTCTTGGTTGGGATCACCTTGTTCATTACTTAGTATGCAAATTGAGTTACATATTGCGACATGATTTGCTTATAACATAGGAAAATGAGCTGTGCCGGTCTCGGAGTACGCTTCACAGCGCAAACTACGTGCAATATCGCTTTAAACTGTAAACTATTTAATTCTAGTGTCACTTGTGTTCAGAACAATCAGCTTTTCTCTTCTCCATCGTCTGTGATTTTTTTCTTTTTATGTTTATTTTTGTTTCTTTCAAACATTTTTTGCTTTGTTTTCCATCTTGGTCTAGTTCTTATGGTTATTTGCTATTATATTAACTTCTTGCCTTCCAGCCTTCTGCATACTTTTTTTGACCAAAAGTGCCAGTTTTTCTTTTTATAAATCATAAACTTTAATTTGGTTATATTATAAATAATGATTATAAGATTATATTTGGTGTTTGTCTTCTGTCTTGTCTTTATAGAAAAACCCCGGTTACGCCAGTTATGTTTTTTTCTGTATGCCTGTTCAGTTTTGTTTTATTTTTGCTTATTAGGTAACTTTGTGTTTTTCTTTCTCAAAGCTCAATTATGTTGTACATCGATTCTGCCGCGTAGTGAATAAACTTTTAGAAATGTTTTGTGTTAAGTCACTTTGTTATATGTATGCCGTTTTTTTGCGGACGGGAAGTTATCTATGTATTTGTATTATTCCTTCTTGTTTTGTTTCTTGTTATTGTTGAGATTTTGTATTGTTTTCTATGTGTCCTTGGTTACAGGTTGGGTTTTTTTTATAATTTACCTTGTGTTTTGTTTTGTATGCTTTCGCGAACGTTACTGTCACTTTAATGATGTAAAGTATATTAAACTTAACGTCTTTCCACTTTAGGGTACCTACTCCACACCGGCCCTCCCCCCGTCGCAATGCAGGCGATCAAGTGTGTTGTCGTTGGTGACGGAGCAGTCGGTTCGTTGTTTATTTGTTTAATTTATAATAATTCAGTGCTAGCGAGATGGCTCTTTTTGGTTCTTCATCGGGGGTCAAGTAGAAAAGAGGGAGTGTTTAATTAAATAGCTAGACAAGCATTCGACTAATCTACCGTGTGGCATTCTAATACATATTCCGCTAACTTGTTTTAACTTCTCCAGAAAGAATAGTTTAAATGGGTTCAGTTAGAAGGAAATTATTTAATTCATTGTCATACGATGTGCGAAGTGATGCTCGTGTCACGGCGCGCATCCTTACCTTTCTCATGGTTTGGGAGTTTTTGATTATGGTAGTCGTTTAGTACTCTATCATAGCCAGAGCAATTATTTTCACGAACTTTTCGTTATTAATTGAACATATTTCAGGTAAAACGTGCTTGCTGATCTCATACACTACAAATGCTTTCCCCGGAGAGTACATTCCCACGGTAGGTGTTTAATGTTTTTATATTTTGTTAACTAACTAGACTTGTAGGCATCTGTTTTTTATAATACATCTTAGTATAGCTAGACTCGCAGGGATCTGTTTTTTTATAGTACATCTTTCGAGATTTATTTTGTTCACTGTGGAAGTGTGTATTGCTGTTCTTTGCGTAAAATCACGCCCTTTTCTGTATATTGGCTCAGAGCTCAGACTATATCCGTAAGCGTAAGCTTAACATAGCCGATGGTCTAATATGGTTTTCCTAACCAACTTATTTATGAATATTTGAAATACTGAACTCCGGTTCATTTAGGTGTTCGATAATTACTCGGCGAACGTGATGGTTGATGGCCGGCCCATTAACCTCGGATTGTGGGATACTGCAGGACAGGTATGATTTTAACCTGTATTATTTTTAAATTATTTTTACACATATGTATGAAAATGTATGTATCAAATACAAATTTGTGAAGCAATAATAATAATAATATAACCTTTCATGTTTTTGTTTTGTTTCCGTACTTTACCGCTGCCTTCGTATGTTTGTTGCTTTGGGATTTTTCTCCTCGATTTCCATTATTCGTAGAGCGTAGAGCTCGTAATTTTACATTAAAAATAAACAGAAAGGTAAAGGTAGGTTTGTAGAACGCCGACTTTTCTGCTTATTGTTAGTGCATTCAGGTGAGAGCTCAGCCAAAAGCTCGGCACGTGCATGTAATAAAATACGTTGTATTTTATTCGATACGAACGACGTTTAGTGGATTGTAGTACCCGTTGTGCTCTAAATACATAGTATATTTTGCTAATTCAGGAAGACTACGACCGACTCCGCCCACTCTCCTATCCACAAACGGACGTGTTTCTTGTGTGCTTCTCACTCGTCAATCCGGCATCTTTTGAGAATGTGCGAGCGAAATGGTCAGTTATTTTTTTTTGCGGGAAGTATTCTTAATAACACTTGCCTTGTAATTTTGCATATCTTGAATATATTCAAAGGATTTACGCGAGGTAACCGGAAGTCGGTGATTATTATTGGTCCTGAGCTTTAGTTTATTTTATGTTCTTTAGGTACCCTGAGGTGTCCCATCACTGTCCGAACACGCCAATCATTTTGGTGGGCACTAAAGCAGACTTGCGTGATGACAGAGATACGGTGGAGAAGTTGAGGGAGCGACGCCTGGCGCCCATCTCACAAGTACAGGGACAGGTTTGTGCCATTTTGTGCATTATATATATCTTTAAAGCGTTATAACACATGGTTTTGTGTAGCGTATGCTGGACAATCGAATTTTGACGGGGTGTATGGCCCGTAGGGCATTTTCGGCAGATACATTTTCTCTAGCTAGGTAGAATGTAGGTAGACGCCAGGCCAGTATTAAGTGAATTTCTGTTTTATTTGTGCAATCTAGCGGTACACGATGAGGCTTTTTACGTAAATTGACAAATGGGTTTTGCATTTGCAGGTGATGGCTAGGGAAATTCGTGCAGTGAAATACCTCGAATGCTCAGCGCTCACGCAAAGAGGTCTCAAACAGGTTGGTTCGCGTTTTCGGAGAACTTGTTTTGAAGTTTTGAATAGCCAGCTTTATTAAAAATTAAAGAGCTATGTGTCCGGCTATGATTTGCTTTTTTAAACAAGCGGCTAGATGTTTATTCTGTTTATGTTCTTTATCGTTATGATGTTGTAAGGCGTATTCTACCTTATCGCTGCCTCTAAACAAGCACATAATGAAATTTATAGTAGAATAGTAGTAAGTAGTAATATTGTTCAGGTGTTCGACGAAGCCATCCGTGCTGTTCTATGCCCGCCAAAACCACAAAAGAAGAAGAAGTGCTCCATTCTCTAAGGATTGAATTGTATGTTGAATCGCTAATGCTGATGAGATATTTACCCTTTCCGCTTTGCTTTTCTAACATATTCTAGCTCTAAAGACTAACCGAACTCTAGTTCTAAAGATTGGAGTATGCCGTATCCCTAAAAACGTTCTTTGGTAAAAAACAGGTTTGTGAACTTCATTCACCATTCTCCTATTGCTGATTACAAATAATTAGAAGTTCTTTGAAGCTTATCGTATCGTCTAATCCGTCTAGTGCTTACGAATTAATTTTCCTAAAAAAAATTGAGAATTCACCAATTCATTTAGCTGAAAAGAAACTAAAGTCCCTGCTTATTTGTAATATAATTAATTGGTTTATATTTCAGTGTTTCGCTTGTCTGCCGGGCAGCTTCACATATGACGAGTCGGTTCGTTATTGTTTGTTTCGTTTGTTGTTAATATCGAAATAGATTTTTCCTTTTTTTTTAAACGTAACCTACACTGACACGCGAGTTTTGTAGCTCCGGACTGCGCCTTCGATATTGTGAGTAGTGTGTTTACTAGTGCATCGTTTGCTAATTAGCTATGGTTCAACAAAAAGTATGTTCAGCTTTTTTGTTGGAAATTCCGGAGTGTACAACTTGCTTGTCAGTGTCTCGGTAGCTATTTGAATAATATCGGTAGAAAAGCCAGCAATGATACGAACTATCCAGTCGAATTATATGAAATGAAATTGAAATTTGATTCTCTCCCTGTTTTGTCTCTCCCAAAATTTTCGCCCATAAAAAGTGCTATTTATAATTACGTGCATAGGGATTAAATTGATTTATTGATTGAAAGTTACAGTGGGTTTTTTTCAGTTGGATCAGCGTTTGATGATTGGACTTTTTGTTTAAAGTGTTGTGAATTTGCATATAATCATAACACATGAATATTAAGTCGTCCAGCATAAGCCACATGCCATGTCGCTTTATAGATGCTAAACGCCCTTGACTGCTGATCCGACCCTTAGTTTATGATTAAATTCAGTTGACGCTTTTCTGTATGCTAATCATCATTTATCGGTGTCTGTTTGTCTGTCTCCGCTCTCCGAAATGTGCACTTATTTTCTTTCTATTCGAGTTTTATTATTATATTTTTTTTATGGTTATTATTTTACAATGCCAAATATTGTCAGTGATTGAAGCTTTCGGATTTATTTAATAATAATGGGAAATGAGCAATCGACAAAATTATACGCAGGATGTACCAAAAGTTCCAGTCATATTTGGAAGTTAATGAATATAACGAATAATTTTATCCCGGCAAATCTTTGGTACAAGCTGTGTATATTTACATTGAATGATTTTTTTTAGAAAAAAATGTGCGCAACTCAATTAGGACATGTTTCTAATATAAATTACGCATACTAACGGTTTTCTATATTGTTTTGTTTATTGTTTCTTTGCTGAATAATTGATTCTCTCTTCAGTTTTCTCTACGATATATATTGACTGATATTTTTTGTATTTTACGCTATATTCGCTTTTTGAATTTTTTTGTTAGTTTTGTTTAAAGTGATGTGGTGCGTGGTTTTGAAACGTATGCTGGATTACTGTATTTTACGTGTATTATATGCAAATATTGTCATAGAAAGCCACAATGGTGGAACAAAATTTGCATGCAAGAAGTGATTACATTTGTCCAGCATACGATTAAAAGCCACGTGCAATATCGCTTTAACCTTTGAGAACGGTCCTGTGGGGGTATGCTGCCCTGTAATAAGGCTGGTTACTGGATATAGGGGGATTTTGAAAGTGTTATTGAGAGGAGAATCACTTCGAATAATAAAACTTCCACAAAGTATCCAGTATCCCATTTGAGATGGTTATTTTTTTGCTTAGCTTGTGGCCTTGAATTTTATCACTCAGTGCAGCTTTGATTTTTTTAACGTTATTATTACAAATATTTATCCTCTATCAACAAATTACAAAAGATTCTATATATTGTTTTTCGAGATTTTTTCCAGAGAACATTTTTCATGGGCCAATTCCATCAGGTGTTTCGGTTTTATTCAAAGTTCTGACTTCTGAGGAAACTTGGCACGAACTGCACACACCTGATGGTTTAAAGCGATATAACTTCCGGTTTTTGAAACGTATGTTGGAAGCTGTATTCCCATTTAGTGTATGCAAAAACTGCTCGATTTTTTTATATTCAATTGCATGCAACATGTGGGAAGATAGTTGTCCAACATAGGCTTCAGAAACCAGGTCGTTATATCGCTTTAAACAAATGTCTGTATGTTTGTGGTATCGTTTTATGCAAGTTATTATTTATTCCCATGCGTAAGAGTGATTTAATTAACATTGCCTTGCTGTTTTTTTGTGTTACAGTTGTCGAGTTATCATTGATTTGAATAAAATTTATAAATATAAATATCGTTGGGTTGACAGTTGACCACCGCAATTTATTACCGATAAGCGGAGAGGACGCGGTTAAACAAATTTTGCGGAACATTGTGTAGGAATGTGAACTACTGGAAGTATGATGTGTTTAATTAGGTAGAATTGAAACCTGGGTGGACTATTATGGAGTGTTGTTGACTGGTTTTTAAGTTAGTCTTGTGGGATAAGCTAAAGTACATGTAAGTGAAGCATCTATAAAATCTATAGTTTGCGCGTGTGCGCTAACAATCGAACAATTGTCGCGCGCGGTAATTACCCGCGTGGTTACACACCAACTTTTCTGTTGGTTTAGTATTCTTCTGGTGTCCACGCAAGCCAGCAATTAATCATAAATTAACAGCCGGATTTTTTAACGGATTTTGTTGACTGCGTCACCATTCATAATATCCAAATGAGTATGATATAATAAACACTTGGCATACATACATAAGAATGAATTTACCCATGATACGTTTCGAAAACCGCTTGTTATATCGCTTCAAAATATACTCCAAAATCTGTCGCGTGATACTACCCAAGCATGCACGCGCGTGAGAGTCCACCGAGTCATTGCGTGCTCATTAATTTGCAATGTTTTTCGGCTCTAGACGCCTGAATTTTAAAAGGATGTGGAAAAAAAATGAATGGAAAGTTCGACTCGTGGAAGTTGCGTATGCAGGCGTCTGATATTACTTGATTTCTCTTACTTTTTTCGAAAATTTAAAGCGAAATACGGGCCGGTTTTTGCAACGCCTCGTGGACAATTGAATTCGTGCGTATTTATGCTAATTTACTCGAATTTAGCTCGATTTTTTGTTCTAATTTATGTTCATTTGTATTGCTGCATAAGAATGCTGGTCTACTCGAAGTGTTTCGAAACCCGGCCGGTATTTCGCTTTAACATTTTTAACCTTGTCAAACTCACGTTTCAGACGTACCGATAACTGTGCGTTGGTAGGGTACTGTTCTGAGCATATCTTTAAATTCAGTACCTACTTTTACCTTATATAGCTAGCTGTATTATTATTCAGTTTTGCGTCCAGTAGAGCTGTGTGCGGCATAGTCAAAGTGCAAGAAGGTGTGCAATTCTAGGTGGCGCACCTGTGACATTCTTGTGGCACAGTACCGCGCACACTCCGGAAATCCGCCATATGTGCGCCAGCTGAACCTGTTCACCTTTCGCGCATCCTTGCGCCACCGTCCTTTTCTTGCGCATTGACTTGCGCTGCGTTGTTTTTAATCAGTTAAATGTAGGAGACGGATATAGTAACTAATGGGACAGTGCTCTTTCTTTTGTATAAAACAACAACATCGATGACGGCTTTGTAGTGAGTAGTGACTACATAAATTTCAATCATTGGTATGGAATTATTTATTCCACAGCTACACGTTGCCGAATGTGGTTGGGCATACCGGAAAGGGGTTTTCGCCGTTTCGTATTGGCGGACATATTTTTCTGCGCGACACCGCCGCGGTGTTTCGCCAAGGCACAGACTATGAAAGTGTGCAATCTCGCTACACCGCTGAGCAAACTTCGTTGTTTTTCTCCGCAATGTCGAATCACAGCATTGGTGAATGCGGTGTTTTCCCTTGGGAACTATTTATCTAAAGGTGGGAAGGCACACCGAACCGGAATATTGGAAACAAAGATACGAAACACTCGTTAATGTTGGCTGGTCTGTTATAGAGACTGACTTTTGAATTGGTTCGTCTGTTGCTAATGGGGTTTGCAAGTGTGCCAAAAAAATCGGCGTGAATCTGTCAATACTACGAAAACTCCATATATAATATGGAAAATTAACCACATATTCTCGTGTAGTTCCAAAATAGGGTAGATTTTCAGCATACTTGCAGCCCCCGTTTATTTCCTAATTTAACCTTTTTACTAGCTTTTTTTGGTGTGGTATATGTTCGTTTGTGGTGAAGTAACGCACTTTGTTAGCTCAGAATGAATTCAATTTTTTGATATTCCCACGGGAGTCTCGGCTTTTTTGCCCATTTTGCAGTCAAAAATTGCAGCCGAGTTCAGGATTTTATCAACTTTTTTTTAAATGTTCAGATCTCTTTTTTATACATCTAAAGAATTACGCTTCTGTGTAAATTTGTAAATGGTAATATCCTTGGGAGTTGGTTCTACTGATAAGCGAAATAATTATTCCTTCCTCCTTTATCTCGCAAAGTCGTAAGCCTAATATCGGGCCTAAGGAGTTGCCTAAGTCCTAAGTCCAACAATAAGCATAAACCGATAAACCCAAAACTACGCCTAGGTAGTGTGAGTATGTCCCCCTTGAGCCTATATTAAATGTCTCATAAATGTCTTGACACCGTTTTCCCCAACAAAATTCGAACCTCACAATTGATGTGCTGAACTTCACATCCAGCGCGTAGCTCACTAAGTTTGGATTCCTTCTCTCGTACACTAATTGTATGTTGGGTATTTTCACTTGCTTACCAAGAATCTCACCATCGCACGATACTCCCTCCCTCCCTCCCTCCTCTGTTCACCAAGGTGACCCAGGTTTAGGGTCCAGATGACTACCTCACCCTTTAACCCCGAGTCCTAGTCCCTTGATTTCCCACTTGTTTCCATCAGAGTATTCAGTGAATCTTGGCAGTGTTAGGGGTGGCGGCCGTCAATTGAGTTATCCACGTCTGAAGCCGAAGGAACAAGACGAAACGCCAAAACTCTTTGCTTTAAATCCTTATGTTCTCTTTCGAATTTTGACTACTAAACGCGGCCGCACAAAGAGAAGAAAGCGAAAAGAACACGGGATGAGTTAGAGTGAGGAGATTTGGGAAAAGGGGAGACATGAAGAGGAGAGATTTGAATGTGTTGAGGCTTATGATAAGACAGTTTAATGATCACATATATCAAAAAAGACACACATAATCAAATGGATACCCTAAGACGAACATGCTTCACAGCAGCTCGTGCTGACGAGAGTGACAAGGGACCAAACTGCATATCACAATTATGTAACTCGAAAGTTTACCAGTATTAATTGAAAGAAGAGAAAACAGGAATGATATCGAATTAACAGTACCACTGAAAATAATTCAAAAATTTACTCTGATTGATTGCATTAACCAAAACATCTGGCCTGTTTTCTTACAGATTCTGCCTTTCACATGAGTCTAGGCCTAAGCGTAAGCCTGAGCCTAAGCCTATGCCTATGCGAAAGCTCTGACTATTACTGTAGCATTTTAACTTTCAGGTTCGGCAGATTGCGTCATGAATGTATCCTCAAAAGAGTTGTGACGTTTCGTGTATCCGAGAAAATCCAGGTTGGGATTTTGTTATCGATTATTATATTCTGATTGAGTTTCCACCTTCGGAACCTACGTCTGTGTCAATAGGAATAGATTTCCTTGTCTATATGATTTCAGTATGTTTATTTGCGTATTTCTTCCCATTGCCAAGTTATCTGTCCTCTGGGACATAGTATTATGGCTGGCAACTGCTACGGGGGCCCACTGAAAAGAAAGATACGCTTGACATTTGACTTATAGTGGGTTGTGAGCCCGGATAACCATGCCCAGCGGTAGGACTCCCAATTCGTGGCTAAATGTCTTTACCGCAGTGCTAAGGGAGGAATCATATAAGCTATTACTGCAATTTCTGGGTCGAGCGGTACCTATGGCGGGAAGGGTCCGCTCCTAAAACCCTTTTCGCGCGGCAGATGCACCACAACTGCGCCAACTGGAATTGCTCTATTCGCACATCCCTGGCTCTCTTTCCGCGCACATTTTTTGCGCGTCACCTTCGCTAAGTTTAGATAAACTTCATAGTTACAATTGGATTCCTTCTCCTCACCCCTCCACCCTCAACCGGGGAACATGTCCCAAGGCACCAATTTTCCAAAATCCGCCCTTTCTTTGCGCATTTTCTTGAAGAAAGCCGTTCCTCCTGACATCGATCACCATTCTTTTTGGGCTTTTTTTTTGTTTTGTGTTCGACTTAATTCTGAACTGAAGGCGCTTCTTTCTGTTTGCCAGAGCGTAAGAGTGAGGATTCAGTGACCCGTTTCCTGAGGTGTGCGGCAAGAGTTCCACGAGGCGTGCGCGGTGCGCTGTGCACCCGGGAACGTAGATCTGCCGCGACGCTCGAAAAGAAGTGTTTTAGGAGTGGACCCTTCCCGTCTTGTGTACCGGCTCGACCCATTAATTGCAGCAATTACAATTTCAGTTATCCTAATTTGTATGTCTGGTTCCATCTTTTAGCACGAAGGAAAATTATTTTAAAGTTATGTAAAATTGAGTAGTAAGTAAAGTTGTAGGGTAGTCTGCTTTTAAGTTCAGTTGCTGTCTTAACACATGCTGCGTTTTTGGCATCTTTTGGCTTGATTTTGGGGTGCTGCTCTGAATATTGACCTACCAGGTTTTTGGGCACCCGGACAGTATTGCATTAGCATTGTAGGAAATGCATAGAAACAGATAGGTGGACACCATTTCCGACTAATCTTATGGTTTCGTCTAGTAATTTAAAAAATTAGCGCTTATGACTTCTTCCGCCGACGTGCTGCGGTATTTTAACTGAACTTTTCCATCTCGGAATCCCATCTCGGAATAGTCGTACAGCAAACAAATAGCATGGAAATGCGGAGACCGAGACAATTCCGAGATGGGATTCCGAGATGGAAAAGTTCAGTTAAAATACCGACTGAGTAGACGACGAGTTCCAGATGACAAATTACTCGTGGGTCGCTCTGGTCTTCAGTCACTTCTGATTTGCAACTGGAAACACCGAAGAACTTTTTTTTCTGGATAATTTTTTGAGTCCTCCATTCTCATTTTACATTGACATTGACAATACCATTGACATATATTGTGTCTCTAAACTTGCAAAACATTCACCCAGTATTAGGAAAAGTCTCACACTGAGCCATAATTTCGTTGTAACAGACGCTTATACATTCATCACATAGAATACTATATAACTTTTTATTCAATCTGTTAAAGCGAAATACCGGCCGGTTTTTGAAACGCATCTCAAGTACTTGCATTCCTATGCATTTATACAACGTGGGGTCTAATTGGGGTCTAATTTTTATTCTAATTCTTGCTCATTTGCGTATGCTGCATAAGAAAGCAGGTGTACGCAATGCGTTTCAAAAACCGGCCGGTATTTCGCTTTAAAGTAATATTATAAGATAACTTCGAGTAAAGTGGAAGACACACACATGTTAGGCTACTCCATCTACTCGTTTCGTCCATATGTGCTTTGCAGCACAAATTCTGTGATGTCAACGAGAAAAAATCCTCTTTTTGAAAATCTTTTCTATCTTTTGACGCCTCCATTCTTCTCTCTCAACTGACGTTATCTTCCTTTCTCTGCATCACAATGGGGTGACATCTACAAGTTTAGTTGACCGAGTATTCTTTTAGGCTTTAGGGGTTCAAGCTTGGACTCTTTGCGATCAAACTTTGTTCCTGGTTGTGGAGATTTAAAGCGATATGCTACGTGGTTTTGGAACGTGTACTCTGTGCAAATTGTGTTCCATTTTGAGCCGGTAGTAGAAATTTGCACATACAAATGAAAATACTTCAAAGAAAATCACGTGCCATAGCTTTAACATTTCGTCAACTGCAAACAGAGTAGAGTAAACGACATTGTTGTTAACTAGCTATTATTCTTGTCAACCGGCCCTAATTTCTAGTTTCAATTAAAGCAGTATAACATCTGGTTTTTGAAACGTATGCTCTAGGCTGTGCCTCATGTAGTTATGTAACTGCGCCATTTTTTTTGCCAATCCATTTGCATGCAACGCATGGAATGCAGTTGTCAATCAAACTTTTCAAAAACCGCCCGTTATATCACTTTAATATTATAACATACTCTCTGTCCCTCTGGTTCCAATGTGCTTTGTAAGCGTTTCCTCCCATCCCGATGATTTCCTCTGTTTTTCTCATATTTTTTGCGCCTTTGGTTTTGTTGAGTCTCGACGGGCATCTAGCCAACTTCTATTTCTAATTGGTTCAATTTGATGCCACACAAAATGGGTGACTGCGGGCCGAATGCTGGGATTCTTTCCAGCTTTACTCCTATAGAAATAGGGAGATATCCCCCGCAATACTCCACTGTGTCCGTTTTTGTTTAGTACCGAAAAAGCATGAGCAGGATGAGACCAGTATACGTTTAGAAAGGTTGCCGCTTGCACGCCAACTTTCGTCAGTGTAGGAGTCTGTATCTTGACCGCGAGCCAAACCGTAGTCTTCATTTTTGTTTAACACAAAACATACATAAACTCTTAATTTTTTATTTGTATCGAAACGGCATCAGCTCATATTCCAAAACATTTTACCAAAACATTTTCGTTTATTACAACTATCGCATACTGACTCATTGCATAATTGGTGTATGATATAATCTTTACATTCTTCCTAGATACTTTAATATCAACACCGGGTTCGTACTTGCGTAATTATCATTAGATTAGAGGTTTTCGAATTGTAAATTACCCCCTTTGATGAGAGAAAAGTATGTGTTTATTGAGGAAACTCGGAACTTGGACCGGGAGTGGGCCCCGCGTATCACCAATTTCTTTTGGAAGAGGCATTATCCCAAGAATTGTTGCCAGGAGGGCGCCATAGTGCGCGCACAAAATATTTCCGTGGTTCGCATGGTCGCGCTTTCCCTGCGCACTTTTGGCGCACCTTGAGTTTGATTCGTATTCAAATCAAAATAATTAGCTGCGCATAATAAAACTCTAGCGATTGATGTATAAACCACGGAAAAGGATCTTGAGCCCATTGTTTCTACACCCTTTGAAACATCACTTTTTTAATGATTTTTCTTTCTCTCTCCATGAAACCTGGCCTTCAATTTAAAGAGTGTAACTCTGATTTAACATTTAACTCTCGCCCTGCGCAATTAAGAAAATAATTGTAGATGGGCAATTCTGCTTGGGCTTAAGTTTCATAGTTGTTGTAGATATAATTATCTGATACTTTTTCTAATGCAAACTGGCTACCTTTAAAATCAATACTTTCTCGGTATCTGAACGGGTTCCTTTTTATATTAATCAATAAAGCATAGCCTAATCGCAAGGTTACGCCGCCCAATATTTGGCGTCAGCGGCGCGGAAATGGCGTACATTTGGCGATTTGGCAACGTGGTGACAAGCTGAGTAGGTCGGGCTCGCTATTTTACTCGCCGATATAACTATCAATTTTCACTTTGTTAAACCGGTTGTGGGAAAGATGTATTCAGTTTATGCAAATAATTGCGCGCTTTTTATTATAATTATATTTATTTGCATACACCATATTGGAATGTGGTTGTCCAACATACGTTTCAAAAATCGGATGTTTCACCGCTTTAATCTGCAACATCTGAAAAACCTTGCTCCCTCGGATTGAATCAAACAAACTTACCGAAAATATAGAAATTTGCATAAATTTCCTGTTCTGGCCGTCAGAAGTACCTGAAAATTCGCCCCACTTTTCTATTTATTTTTTATTCGATTTAAAAAAAAAATAAGCATTGGCGTCGGTGTGCAATCGGAAGATTTTTGACATTTTTTTGAATTTTAATTTTACTGCAACAAATTTATCTGTGCGTTCCAAAAACCGGCCGATATTTCGCTTTAAGGATCTCATCAGTCAACTGGTTTTATATGGTAATTAATAGACTAGTGTAATGATGAGTCGATAGCTTTTAGCTTTAAAAAGTCCCGCCATTGCGCTTTATTGTAGTAGCCAGAGGACGTGGGAATGTAGGCTGTAATCGAAACCAAAATAAGCGAAAAAAATATCTCGTAATTTGCAAAATTTTCCATTCATTACCGGCGAGGAACTTTTCTAATTCTATATATTAACATAGTGTATATTATATATTTTAACAGGAAATATAATTACCCTTCGGTTAGACGCAAGAGTTTAGATAGTCTTATTCTTACTCACACCGGCAATAATAAACTTACGCACGTCACTTGGCTATAGCTTTCATCGTTGCTTCCCTAAATAGACGCTAAAGCTTTATTTAATTTTCCACTTCTTCCCGCATTGACCGCATTCAGGCTTGGATTTGCTAGTTGCTTTCATCACCGAGACAGTATACGGCTTTCTAGGACACGCGGCACGGTCGCGCAACTGTCGCGGCTCTGTTGCAGCAATATCGTGGCTTTGGTCCCACCAAGCTTAGGGCGCGCTGCACGTGCACGCTCGTGGATATCAGTAGAGATTACCTATGGGAGACGTATTAGCATAATACCCATCTACACAGGAAAACCAAGAAGACCGCTTATGTGTGGAGTTTCTGGACAACGATGAACTTCAAAACTACTCTAGCACCATAGTGTCAACCAGCCAACCAACGAGTACAGCGCGCGACACCAAAATCATTTCTAGCAGAGACATCTCAACTTCACGACTGCATATTTAATTCATAGTCTCAATCTTCTTCCTACGTCTCGTAACCTTTTTATATCTATGCTCTATGTCTCCTAAACCTCTTATTATTTCTATCTCCCCCTCTCTCTCCATCTCTCCTCTCTCTCCTCTCTCTCTCCCTCCCTCTCTCCCTCTCTCTCCTCTCTCTCTCTATTGTCCCCTCATTTCATCTCTGTCCTCGCGTATCCATGGTTTGAAAATCCCGTTGACGCGCCCACGTCGTCGTCTGCTCTTTAGAACGCACTATTCGAGAATTCAGGATTTATGGCTCTCTCACATATAACGTTCTAGAGATCTGGGACGTGGGACCTTGGTTTTGCTCTCTCTATATTCTCTCTCTTCTCTCTCTCTCTCTCACCTCTCTCTCTCTCTCTCTCTCTCTCTCTCTCTCTCTCTCTCTCTCTCTCTCTCTCTCTCACCTCTCTCTCTCTCTCTCTCTCTCTCTCTCTCTCTCTCTCTCTCTCACCTCTCTCGCTGGAGAATAGCATAGAATAAGCAAACTTCTGTATAGATGTCTTGTCTTATTTTTTTTACATTCAAGTTTCACCGTTTTGTAGTCGATCACGTCTTTCACACACACAAAAATCCACAACTAAATGGCGACTAACTATTTGTAGCCACAAATCAGTACTTAAAATTGTGGTTACATAGGAAATGGGTGAACCCATTTGGTGACGGTTCGCTGGTTTTTTTCGCGCGCCAGCCCATTTGGTGACCTCTTCGTGAGCATGTGGTGTCCAAGGTTTATCGAAAACCGCCATCAACTGGTCACCAGATGGCCACGAACCAGTCAGAACCAGTCACCAGATGGTTTTTTTTCGAAAAAAAAAAAAAACATTTGGTGATGGTTTTTCTGTGGTTTCGGCAAATATTTCGTTTTCCTGTGATATCACATTTGTGGAACATATTTTTATCTATCATACCGCTTTCAGCCTCCTAGACCTAGACATTGAAGGGGTATAGCATGTGGTTTTTGAAGTATATATTTTTTTTTACATTTCCATCTAATTTACTCAAATTGTGCCATTCCTTATGCAGCATATTTCCTGTTGCATGGCATGCAGTTGCCCATATACGCATACCGCGTGTCATATCACTTTAACGTGGCAGTTCCCAGTTAGCCATTGGCCCTGGGCCCTGGGCAAGGAAAACAAAATTTTAAAAATCTGAGTTTTCAAAAAAAAACCAAGTTATTGTCTTTGGCCTATTATCCTCTTTCGGCCCTCCTCTTCTCATATCCTTATATCCGTATTTCATTCTTCCTTTTTCTTTCTTTTCCTTTAAAATTCCCAGGATTTCCGAAAGTCGTTATTTGCCTCCCATAAAAATGGGCTTATCGAATTCAAGTATTTTGTCCGTTTTTTTTATTATAAATAAGGGGATCGGCGTTCTGGATTGTATACTAAGGTAAGGAGTACTACACATAATCGATTTCAAATTGAACCTTTCTATGTTTTATTTGTGCTTTTTTTTCTACTTTCTCTCTCTCTCTCTCTCTCTCTATTATCCCCCCTCTCGTCTTCTTCCTCTAATATCTTTTCTCTCTATCTCTCTCTCGCTCTCTACTCACTCTCTACTTTCTCTCTCGCTGTCTCTCACTCTCTTTTTCGCCTTGTTTTTGAGTGTTTTTCATTACCCAAGTAATCTAACGACCACGCGTTTTCTTATAAAAATGGAGCATTCTTGCTAATTGACTTCTGAGGTCTCTGATTTCGCTTCCTTGATTTCTTACAAATATACTACTTGCTAAGGCAATTAGGCAATTGAGCCTCTTTTCCCAGGCCATTAATCTCAATAATGAAAGGACGCTGTCTATTAGAAAAGCTTCGCGCGCCCCTGCAAACTTTGTGCTCCTCAAAGCGCTCATATTGACACATAATTTGCTTGTAATAAATGGGGAATTGAACTGTCCAACATGCGCTTTAAAATATAAATAAATTCAGTGACATGCCGATCAATAAATTTCACTCAATTAATAATTTACGCACACGTATTCCTCGTAGTTATGTCAAACACCAATCGCATTGCAATAACGAAAGTGAAATAAAAAATCAATACTTCAAAAAAAAACATGAATTCTAGAACCCCCAATTCTCCGTGTGAATTTCTCCGTATGTAGATAGTTGTGTCGTCCTCCATCTTTTCCCCGCAAAACATTAAAAATTCTTTTGTTTGTCTGTGCAACACTTGCACCCGACTTCTTCATAAGTCTAGGGCCGTGGTCTGTTCTGTGTAGGTGTAGAAGACGTCACTGGTAGGTTAAAGCCTTAGGTACTTGGACCTTAGGCCTTAGTTTTAGTCCTTCGGTTCAAGCCTTATTAGGCTTATTCTTAGGCTCAGGTCTATGATATACATATGTCTATTCACAAGTCGTGGTTCCAGATTTGTTGGAGGATTCTTCTCTCTTTTTATTTTCTTGGTACCTCTATGCGTTCGCAATTACATATGTCTTTCTCTCGCTCTTAGGCTTAGGCTTAGGCTGTGACCGATTCTTGTATCTCTCCTTCGTTGAGAGTTTGTTCTGTAGGCTGTGACTGATTGCTTCAAGGAATCATTGATTACTGTGCTGTTTAAATAGCCTATTTCATTCCAGATAACTTCCTGATGGATATCCTTGGTATTATCGCGATCGTCTTTTTCTATGTTCTGATTTTAATCGTCGGAGTTTGGGCGGGACGCAAGACCAAGGATGCCAAGGTACGAGGTGTCAAAGTACTGTTTGACACACCCAAAACAGTTACGAACAACCACCGACGCCGTAGCGGACAACTATGGGCTGTAGTCCGTGTGTTTTGGGAGTATTAGAGTGATAAGTTAAAACGAACTACCGGCCGGTTTTTGAAACGCGTCGTGGATAACTGATTTCTAACGTATGCTAATTTGCTCGCATACACAAGCGTTCTTATGCAGCTTATGCAAATGAACATAAGGGAGAACGAAAAAGCGCGCTAAATTCGAGTAACTTTGCATAATTCCGTAAGAATTCAGCTGTCCACGATGCGTTTCAAAAACCGGCCGGTATTTCGCTTTAAACTTCTTTTTTTTTGGTATAACGACTGGATTTGGATAATTTATTTCCTTGAACGATTCTGTCATGATTCACCACATCAAACACAATGAATATATATACATCGAACAGACAATAATTCCTGACCAGTTGTACCATATAGCTCGTGGCTTAGGAAAATAAGTTCGGCTAAACTCCGAAAAAGTGCTGTGTCTGGGGATATTATTTCATAGTCTGGTAAAAAAAAAAATTTAATTTTTTAAAAATTTTTTCATGATAATTTTTAGGGCTTACTGGAAGGCGAACACACGGAGGAAGTGATGCTAGCGGGCAGAAATATCGGAACCCTTGTTGGAATATTCACGATGACAGGTAGTTTTTTTTAGTAAGTTATAGTATTATGCCAGGCTCCCGGCTCAACGTTATGAAACTGTTTCAGAAGTGCTCCTTCATATGTATATGTATCAAATATTGATACTGTGTTTAGAAACTGTACACACTACATAACATAACGACGTTGCTTGATTTAAAGCGAAATACCGGCCAGTTTGTGAAACGCACCGAGGACACCAGCATTCTTATGCAGCTTATGCAAATGACCATAAATTATAATAAAAAATTGACATAAATACGTAAGAATTCAGTTCTCGCGATGAGTTTCAAAAACCGACCGGTATTTCGCTTTAAATGCGATGTGCCTCGGTACATTTATTACATAAAACCTTTTATTTCAGCGACTTGGGTAGGTGGTGCGTATATAAACGGCACGGCAGAAGCGTTATATAACGGTGGTCTGCTCGGATGCCAGGTGAGGTTATAATAATAAGCATACTACTAATAATTACATAAAAAGATGCAACCCGAAACGAGTGAACATAAAAGGCTAGGTTATTTCTTATTTGCGAAATTCCTTTTTTTTTCTATTATGGGTCCGTATTGTTGAGAATGTACATTCGTGTTTGGACGATCTGCGGAAGTGAGCTGTTATTGGTATACTAACGAATTCTTAGATTTATTATGGGGTTTCCAAGTATCCCAAAAATTCGGTGTGATTCTGTCAATACTACCTTCTGCACGAAACCTGCATATATAATATGGAAAATTAAAAAAATATTCTCGTGTAGTTCCAATATACGGTAAATTTTCAGTGTACTTGCAAATCTCATAATATTTTTGTATATTCAGGCACCCTTCGGTTACGCCATGTCCCTAGTTGTAGGCGGAATTCTTTTCGCGAAAAAGATGCGAGAAGAGGGTTATATAACGATGCTGGACCCTTTCCAGGTATTTTTAATACGTACTTTATTGGCGATCGCGAAAAAAAGACACGTCGAGGATGCGCCAAAGGTGCGCCACCGGAACCGCATACCATTTGTGTACGGCGCAACTTCAGGGCCCTCAGGGGTCTCTCACCCCGCCACATAGTCCCATATTTTCGGCCACGGAGACAAAAAAATTTCACGATATCCGCAAAAAGCACTCACTGCTTTGCCCATAAAGATAAAAGATAAAATAAAGAGTACCTTGTTATAATATCAATCGAATCCGCAGAAACGGTGCTCAAAAAAGTTGTCTCTGCAAAATATAATAAGATTTCAGATAAAATACGGTCAACGTGTCGGTGGTCTCATGTTCATTCCGGCGCTACTTGGTGAAGTGTTTTGGAGCGCCGCTATTTTATCCGCACTAGGTACGTTACATATTGGGCTTCCATTTCTTTTATGCGGATTGCATGCCAGTTGTAGCTATGTATACAGTGATTTTCTTGTCAACAAAGAGAGAGAGACAGAGAGAGAGAGAGAGAGAGAGAAGAAGATATACAATACAACTTTCTTATGTAGGTGCAACACTGTCCGTCATTCTACAAATCGACATGAATATTTCGGTTATAATCTCTGCGTTGATAGCAGTGTTCTATACATTTACCGGAGGACTTTATGCAGTCGCTTACACTGATGTCGTGCAATTATTCTGCATTTTTGTTGGATTGGTAGGTAACGCTTTAATCTTTCGGAATGCCGTAAAAGCACTGAAAGAAAAGGGAGAAAATAAAGAGATAGAAAAGGAAATAGAAAGAGATGCGAGTGAGAATAGAGATGGCGATCGAGAGGGAGAGTTAGAGAGAGTGAGAGACAGAGAGGGAGAGTGATGTTGGGAGCGAGAGACAGAGGTGTTGAGAGAGAGCACCTTAGATTGTGAGCACGTCAATATCCCTTTAAAACTCCAGGCTTTCATTTTAGTGGGTGTGCGTACCGGCAGCCTTACTTCAGGATAAAACAGAGGACATTTCACGTAATGCCGGAATGTGGATTGGTATGTTCCGTTGTTAAAATCTTTGCAAGCTTCCCGCTCCAAGATATGCTTGTCATAGGCACGCTTCACAAATACTGCTGTCTACTGGGATGGAGTCATGTCAAATCGCCCCTTTGTTTATCTTGGTATTGTAAACCCCATATAAATCACAATAAGTCCAAAACGTTTCCAAATCAAGAATCCCAGAGCTTGCATATCTTGGAGCCGGAGGCTTTCTTGTCTGCATCAAATTTACGTAGGGTGCATAGACTATGTATTGTTTCATAAGCGAATGTTCAAAAATTAGGCACAATACTATTTTAAAAGTAAGAACAAACTTCTCTTCGTGGTTACACACTTTATCTTATGTTAGGTTCTTGGTTAGACTGAGATTCATAAGAGAACTGAACTCGGTTTTTATCCTCAGCAATCACTATACCATATTCATATTCATATTTTTCATGAGGCTGATCCCTTACCTTTTTTCTTTCAGGAGAAATTGGCGGCTTCAAAGAGACGAGTCTCTGGATTGACTGCATGTTACTACTTATATTTGGTGGCATCCCTTGGCAGGTAATGATTAATTGGTTTATTTTTCTTTGTCGTCAATATTTCTAATTATGCATAACACAACATAACATTTATTACGACAACAAAATGTATCGCGCAAGTTTTGTCAATATAAGGCTACATTTTTAATTGATTTTGTGGAAATAGTGTGCACTGTGTACAACTTATTTCGGCACTTTTACTGGTAAAATATGTATTTTAGAACTTGGCGCGTAGAACCTAGTGCTCCGCAATAACTTTGCTATTCCTAGCTAGGTGCTCTCTGCCCAGCTAGCTGCTCGCGGAATGTAATGCTATGAATCTGACGAAGGTGCGCGGGGGGTCTAAGCCGAAGCCTAAGCCTAAGCCTAAGCCAAAGCACCACCAAATTTCACATTCGTGTTCTAGGTCTACTTCCAACGTGTGCTCTCAGCAAAGACGTCTTCCGGAGCTCGTACACTATCATTTGTAGCTGGCGTTGGATGTATTATGATGGCGATACCGCCAGCACTTATTGGAGCCATAGCGAAAAATACGGGTAATGCTAACGGCCGTTTTTGCTTGCCGGCCGACAACGGCCCGCAAATAAATGCGAAAGTGCCTAACATGTTTATTTGTATGTGATCTCTTAATTTTTCACACAATTTCCTTTTTCGATCCAAGACTTTTTCACGATTTACCTGATTCGCACTTTTCGCGATCTTACCGTAACTCCTCAAAATTTCGCTAACATGGATGGCAGTTTCGCATGCGACTTTGCGCGAAATCGTTACATAAAAGCTCTATTACAAAATGCGGTGGAAATGAAATGCACCTAATTAAAATAAAGAAATCCCGCTGCATCTCAGAGTTATTTACCTATGCTACTTAGTCAGCGTTCAAAAACCGGATGTTATAACACATTACATTGCTAACAATGATTATTTATGCAGGCGTATGAAGAGTTCGTCTGCACCGGGAACCCGTCATATCTTGCTTTGGCAGAAACAAAACAAAAACATTAATTCTAGACTGGCGTCTTACCGACTACTCTCCGTGGAACAACGGTACCAAAGTTAAGGATATACCGCTGGATAAGAGGAATATGGTCGTACCGCTCGTGTTCCAGTACCTAACGCCCAAATGGGTCGCTTTTATTGGTAGGTATTCTTTATCGAATCTTCTGGAACCTACTAAACTTTAATACTGTTCAAAGTTTAGGACCCATATGTATGAGGTTCTGAGCAGAGTACCACGGGCTACAGATGACAATTGGTCCTAATGTTCAGGGTTTCTTTAAAAGTTGTCAAGTGCCAGCCTCGAACCCGGGTTGAGCGCGTTAGAGGCGAGCGCGCTAGCCATTCGACCATCATTGATTGTTTTATCTTTAGGTCTGGGTGCGGTCAGTGCCGCAGTGATGTCGTCCGCAGATTCTTCTATTCTCTCCGCTGCATCGATGTTTGCGCACAATATTTGGAAATTGACAATTCGACCGCATGTATGTATTTTTTATCTATTAATACAGCAATTGCGATATTGGCCAATCTGCGCGAATGGGCGTGCCAACTACGATAGATAATTGGGTATGACTGGCCATGGTAAATTGCTGAATAGTGTGTGAATTTTGCGCTTGAAAATTAGAAAAATATTGCATCCTACTGTATTTGACATGCAGAATCAGACGGATTCAACAAAAATAGGGGTCATTTGAAATGGACCCAGGAGAGAAAAGACTTCCACATGAGTAATAAGGCCGGAAGTCCAGAAATAACATTTCTTAACACCTAGAACCTAGAACTCACTCAGAGAGTTATGAAAGTACCGTAGTCAGAACCAACATCTGCGCTTTTTGGACACTACAGCATTGGAAATCCCTTGTTCTTATCATAGGAACTTCATTCGTCTTAATATTATTGCGAAGATAAAAATCGACGGATCTTTCAGGCTAGCGAAAAGGAGGTGATATTAGTGATGAGATTTGCAATTATCGTGGTAGGAGCAATGGCCACTCTAATGGCCCTAACAATCCACAGTATTTATGGACTCTGGTAAGCAATTACAGTAGCATATTTTTTTATTTTTTTTCATGGGTTCTGTTGTTTCAACACATGTGCTGATGTGCTGAGGCGGCCACCTTCGACGTCTAATCTAATTTAGTCTCAAGTCTAATTAACATTAGCATATCTTCCATCGCAAAATTTTTTGATATTTTAGTGAGAATGTTTTATAAATTTGAAGGAATACTGTGCAACTTTTTATTTGGTTGCTGTAGGTAGAATATGCCTTTCAAAAACCGACAGACGTTTCGCGTTAATATAATCTTAAATAATTTCTTGCAGGTATTTGTGTGCCGATCTGGTATACGTCATATTATTCCCGCAACTTCTATGTGTAATTTATTTAAAGAAAAGTAATACGTATGGATCACTGTCGGGTTATGCAGGTGAATAATTTTACGTTTGAGCGTTTGCAGCCCCAGATATTAGCACTTCTATTCTTCAACGCTACCGGAAGTGTAGCAGTGCGTACTAAATTGCATATGTGCATATAAATGAAAGCAGTAATTCAAAATACATTCAAAAACCGGATGTTATACTTCTTTAAACGCAGCGTCATTTCAGTGGGTATGGTGCTGCGGTTGGCCGGCGGTGAGCCCTTGGTCAACATGCCCGCCTTCGTTCACTTTCCAATGTACGAGGACGGGGTGCAATACTTTCCCTTTCGTACGATGGCGATGATGTGCTCATTATCTACAATCGTCACGGTACGTCGATCAAGTCCCCTTTTGTGCTTATTTTAATGATGATGCGCATCTGGTTTTGAACTATGTGATGAACAACTGCATTATTGTATGCAAATATCTTTGAACGTGTGCACTGGAAGGGCACAGGGAAAAAGATACCACGTTGGCATGAATATGCGTCGGATGAATTCCCATGTAGTGATGCAAATAACTGCGCGATACTGCGCGATGTTTAAGACTAATTGTTGTATTCATTTGCATACAACATGTGGGAATGCAGTTGTCCATAGTACGTTTCAAAAACCGGCTGTTATATCGATTTAAGTATGCTATTTTTCATTTTTCAGGTTTCCCTCCTTTCCGAATGTCTGTTCCGGTCTGGAATTTTAGAACCAGAAATGGATTTTATGAATTGCGTCGTCAATATACCAGCGGTATCTTTTTCATTTTTGGTTGTGTTAGTTGTAGTACCGATATAATTAGGATCGATAGTTGGTATCAGGATTTACTTCAAAAATGGGTTAGCGCTGTGTATGTAGATTGAGGAAGCGTGTATTGCATGTATTTACATTTCTACACCACATCGGCAGTTCGTATCGTGATCTAGCATGATATTGATTTGGGGGATCATGCTAATTTGATCTAGGATCATGCAATCATGCTAAATTGATCTAGGATGATCTCAAGATGACCCTCATGGTTTTAGGATGTTCTCTTATCGTGTTGCACGTGTTTTTATAGTTTGTTTGTATGTACCGTTCGGTTTGTAGGAACGTATTCCCCTTCCTTCGGACGTGTCTTTCAACGTGAGCAGCGAAACACTGGCACTAGCCAAGGTGGGTTGCGTTTAAAGCGGTATGCCACGTGGTTGTGATGGTTTTATAGTTATTTTATTGGTGGGAGTAAACGGGTAGTGCTGGAAGTCCAACGTATAGCTTGTGCATGCATGCATATTCGTCATACATGGTAATTTTCTTGTATCATATCGTATTTGTTTGCTACCGTTGTGACTATTTGAATGCATTGTTAGCTGTAAACATATGAAATACAAGGGACTCATCATTGCCTTTCAGAAAACACTAACGATATGTAGACTGCACTCTGTTTTGCCAAGTTCACTATTCCAAATACAGTATGAGTATGGTCGCCGCCTGTGACGGTGACGTCCGTCAGCATTATATTTAAAGCGAAATACCGGCCGGTTTACGAAACGCATCATGGACAACTGAATCCTTACGTATTTATACTAAGAATTTAGTTCGATTTTTTAGTCTAATTTATGTGCATTGATTGGTATAAGCAGCATAATAATGCTGGTGCACTCGATGTGTTTCAAAAACCGGCCGGCACTTCGCTTGAATAAAATTGTTATGTATGCAGATAAGGAGCTCTGATACAAACAGAATAGTATACAAGAGAATACACTGAATAGAATAATAATACTTTACTAGTATAGCCGGGCAGAACAATATATACGAATATATACGAATATGGGTAGACAACAATACCTCGTAGAGAGCGAGTAACAAATCAGCGAACACTGTTCTACCACAGCTTATATACGGCGCGGCGGCCCGGGGCAGAACTTTCTAGACACGGCACGATCGATAATCGGCACACACAAAAGAGTGGACCTAAGACTAGGCTAGACGGCGGAGGGCACGAGAGAGTGTGAGCCCACGAGAGGGACAGACAGCAAAAAGTAGTAATACACACAAAGTGGCTAACAGGCACTAGCTAATGAGTAAACTACAAACTACAATAATATCTTAGGTTATTATACTAATACCTAACACCTCCGCCCTTAGTAACAACGTTACTCTAAACGAGCTTAATATCCTTAGTATCGCTTGGCAGACGGATCGGCGATGTTCATCCTCTCGACTGTCTTCGTAGTCCTCCTTGAACGTCGTGGTGCTGCAGGTGGACTCGGCATCGGAGTCGTCGGCGCTGCAGCATCGTCATCATCGGGGTCCTGGTCCTCCTCTGATACGGTCGCTTGAACCTCTGGTTCAGCTTCTGGTTCAGCTGTGTCAGCGACATCAGCTACCGGTTCAGTCACCGCAATCGCAGGCTCTTCTGGCTCTTCTCGATTGGGTACTTTCTGTGGGAAAATCAGCGAACACTGTTCTACCACAGCTTATATACGGCGCGGCGGCCCGGGGCAGAACTTTCTAGACACGGCACGATCGATAATCGGCACACACAAAAGAGTGGACCTAAGACTAGGCTAGACGGCGGAGGGCACGAGAGAGTGTGAGCCCACGAGAGGGACAGACAGCAAAAAGTAGTAATACACACAAAGTGGCTAACAGGCACTAGCTAATGAGTAAACTACAAACTACAATAATATCTTAGGTTATTATACTAATACCTAACACCTCCGCCCTTAGTAACAACGTTACTCTAAACGAGCTTAATATCCTTAGTATCGCTTGGCAGACGGATCGGCGATGTTCATCCTCTCGACTGTCTTCGTAGTCCTCCTTGAACGTCGTGGTGCTGCAGGTGGACTCGGCATCGGAGTCGTCGGCGCTGCAGCATCGTCATCATCGGGGTCCTGGTCCTCCTCTGATACGGTCGCTTGAACCTCTGGTTCAGCTTCTGGTTCAGCTGTGTCAGCGACATCAGCTACCGGTTCAGTCACCGCAATCGCAGGCTCTTCTGGCTCTTCTCGATTGGGTACTTTCTGTGGGAAAATCAGCGAACACTGTTCTACCACAGCTTATATACGGCGCGGCGGCCCGGGGCAGAACTTTCTAGACACGGCACGATCGATAATCGGCACACACAAAAGAGTGGACCTAAGACTAGGCTAGACGGCGGAGGGCACGAGAGAGTGTGAGCCCACGAGAGGGACAGACAGCAAAAAGTAGTAATACACACAAAGTGGCTAACAGGCACTAGCTAATGAGTAAACTACAAACTACAATAATATCTTAGGTTATTATACTAATACCTAACAAAATTTTTTAAACATTTCAGACAAATGGAAACGGTTCGTCGGCGGTGAATGGGAATGTGAATCCGACGTTCTCAGAAACGTCCAGTTTGCATCCACAACATGCCATGAGTTATTCGGCTATCGATCGATAAGGAGTTTGGTAATGGAATAGCCCAATGTTGTTTAAAGCGGTAGGGCAAGTGCTTTCAAGGCTATACTGGACAAGTGTGTCCCAGAAGGTACTGCCTACCTTTAGTCGGGAAGCTGTGTTCGCGCTTTAAAGCGAAATACCGACCCTTTTTTTGAAACACATCGAGTACACCAGCAGTCGTATGCAGCTTATGCAAATGAGCGTAAATTGGAGAGCTAAATTCGAGAAACTTAGCATACATACGTAAGAATTCAGTTGTCCACGATGCGTATCAAGAACGGCCGGTATTACGCTTTAAAGTTAAAGGGTCCGGCTCACGAAAAAACTATATATGTTGTTTGCTTGCTGATTGTGATCACCTTTTGAGAACATGTCAGCATATTGATTTTGTTTCGTAAGACCGGCTCTAAGGCTCGTAGTGTTTTCCACATTCACTTTGATATAGGGTTCACTCGTGTGCTGCATGTGAGTCGATTTTATAAGTAGGCCTTTTTATTACTTTAGAAGGGGAGGAGTCCTAACTTATTTTCTAGCATAATTCCTATTATTTTTCCTTAGTACTCAATACATTTCTATCTTGACTTTACTCTTCAATTAGTTGATCTTACACAAATACAGGTCTTTGGATCTCGGTTTTACTTTCGTTATATATATATTTTATAGTTACGTTATTGACACGTTAGTTTAATTAATGTTAATGTAAAAAGATTTTCAATCTATTGTTTCAGCCGTTTGTCTAGTCAGAGAAAAGATAAAGTAAGAAGAGTGTTTTCACCGTATGATCTCCATGTTGAACATGATCTAATTTATTGAATGAATATTTTTTTTCCTTATAGGATTTGATCGTTTACACGTAGCATTTGGTCCCTTTTAGGCTTATCCTTACCCCTGAGTTTCTTAGAGAGTATCAGTGTCTAAAATGCCTAAACGAGAGAGAAAAAATACAAATTTTAAAATATCTATGTCGTGTATTATTTCACTGTTCGAAAACATTCTTACATTGTTCTATTATGCTCGTGTTTATGAGGATTTTTTATTGTTGGAGAGAATTTTACATAATAAATAGTTTGTAGATTATTGTGTGGGACGGGAAGAAACTTCTTTACTTTGGTATAATGTGAACGGGGATCTTGAATCTCAATACTATTCACCCAGTCGCCTACTAGCCTGACGACGTCGAGTAGTTTGTTGTCTGTATGCCTACCTCTTGTCTCCTAATGGCGACGAGCAGTGGGTCTCTTATGCCGCTCTGTGAAGCATGTCGTACAATTTGCTGCAATAGTTATATGGCCGTGCTACCGACCCTACCTACGGTAATCACCTCTGACCCGAAATGTTTGGTGTGCGGCGTATTCTGATGAGCTCCGTGTTCTGTGATGGTACACTGCCGTCTGAGCAGCACCACGCAGCTAATATACACATATTTTCCTTATCAAGATCAGTTACAAGTTACAACACACAGACAAATTAAATTTATTCTTCGCCTACTACATAGGAACATCCCTGCGATAAAGTAAGTAGCTTTGAAAATTTGAAGCTGCACACACTGCTTTGAAACTTTGAAGCCATATGGAAGCGAAAACCTATGTTCTTCATTCGCAGTTTCGCGGACAGCCTAAGGCGTATTTCGGGATTCGATCCTGAGCTGGCGAGTTAATTCGGGATTGTGAATGAAATAGAGGGTGGGATTTGGCCATATACAACGAAAAGAAGCTATGCTCAATTAACACGGAATAATTAACGCTATCTTTCAACAAGAATTGTAAAAATTTTACCAGGTAAGAATGTATGTTCGATTACTATTTCTTTCAGGAAAACTGAAAATTTATACAACACGATATGACATGAGCAAAAACATTTCATCCAAAATCTGCTCATTGTTTAAATAATAAAAAAATGAAACTACTCTAAGTGACATGTAAAATCAGGGCAATGTAACAAAACCAAAGATAAATGATTATCAAACTGGAAGAAAAGGAATATATAAAGAAAACTATTACTACGGGTTAAACTAAGTATTCAAATTAAATAATATAATGGTAAGAACGGTAAACAGTATAATGGAATGTCAATCAGGTATTGCATGCTGTGCAGCTGTGCTTAAAAATAATTTCGTTCAAACAAAAACGCTTGACAATTTCATGCTTCAATATGGGATTTTGCTCATTCGTTAGAAGAAATTATTTCAATTGAACTCGTAGCAGCGTAGTGAGCGTAGAAAAAGAATAGTGCGACAGGGAACATAAACTGAATTTAGCGACGTGGTGGCGTGCCAAAGTGCACCCCTAAAGGATATGGCCGACAATTTGCCCGCCGATATCACGCTGCTGACACGCGGAAAGAATGAAGCTAAATAGCGCAACGGCGAGCAAACGGCAACTTTATGGCGTGCAAGTGGCAACTTTACGTCTTTACGGCGCGCATGCGGCGTGCGTTCGTTGAGCAACCAACCTGCACGACAGCACCCATCAATGTATCACCTTTTTTCACGCCGCTTGCCCGCCAATTTTCTCGTTGAAACGCGAGGAAAGATCGAAGTAGAGGAAGAACCAGACGCGGGCTAACACGAATTTTTTGTGCTAGATTTTTTGATGTGCGTTATTGGATCTCTGGAGATCCAATAAACCTTACAATTAGTGTTATTTTACACTGCATTATCTATCATTGAAAAAAAAAATAAAACTTGCTCGTAAAATAGCAAAGTAAAATAGCATATGCCCCGTAAAAGGTAAGCAATCATACATGTATTATACATGAAGATTAAGCACAAGCAGAACATTGCGTTTTATAAATATCTCCCACTTACCGTCCAGCCTGTACATTTTGGCCTAAAGCCGAAAGAGGACGTTATATTTTCTACCAATCCCACGGTTTCCTGCCCACAAGACGAGTTGCAATAGGTTCCATCGGTGCTGCGTTCGAGGGAGCATGTACTTTCTAGAACAACAACCAAATGTTAATGAACTAGCAAAGCAGTATACTGCACATTACACTTGAAGCGCGCTACGAACTCGCACATGCTCGGTTCACGCCCATCGCCGCGCAACCCTCGCGCCATCGCCGCGGACCCCAGGCAGAATCGTTGCGCACCTGCGGCACAAAGTGGATGCGCTGCACCGCTTTGGCGGAGCCTCTTTTTACGCGCGGCGATGGCGCGAATTTTCGTTTTGTACTGAACAATATATTTTCTATGCACACATTTCGGTCTAGGCGTGTGTGGGTCCTTTATCCGGCTAGTAATTGAACACACCCTGTATGTCTCGTACACTCGATATTCTCCATTCCTCTTTCCGTGCTGCGCCCGTATGCACAAAGAGTGGGAGCTTTCCCGGAAGGTAGAATTTCACTCTACGTGTCAGTAAAGCGAAATACCAGCCGGTTTTTGAAACGCATCTCCAGTACTTACATTCCTATGCATTTATGCAAAGTGGGGTCCAATTGGGGTCTAGTTTTTATTCTAATTTTTGCTCATTTGTGTATGCTGCATAAGAAAACAGGTGTACGCAATGCGTTTAAAAACCCGACCGGCATTTCGCTTCAAGCGTGCTGTTCTTTCACCTACCGCGGTAGGTTATTATTCATGCATACATCTCTCCACTGGTTCTACATCACTTATTACCAGCATTTTTTTCAAGACGTGTAAAGGGTAATTACCTGGACTACCACATTTTGGTCCGCTCGTGTGTCATTCGCCACATTGTTTTCTTGAGATGTACCAGCGACTTCCTAGAGCAATTACTTTGTCTGTTTTTATATATAGTTTGGCACATTTAAATCGCCTCCTTTTCATATTACTTTTTACTAAAATTTCTAGAATTCCCAGCGCGAAAATTAGATGTCGTAGGGAAAATTATCCTATGCTAACAATAAAGGCGCTTTCTAGTTGGGAAAATTTTGAAGAATTCCGGAAAGGTTTGGTTCGAAATGGACCCGAGAGATAGTGCCAAAATGAGAGACAAAAGACATACATAGCTGAATATTTTTCCACAGTCAATTAATACGCAGCCGAAAAACATTTGCCTTCGTAACAAAAGCTATTCTGATAAACATGATATTCATCTATGTATGTCTGTTGTCTCTCATTTTGGCACTATCTCAACTTTTCTTGCGTTTCCATCTTGAACCGAACTTTTCCGGAATTCTTCAAACATTTCCCAACTCGTGCGCGCCTAAAGGGTCGAATTGGGGTCGAGTTTTTATTCTAATTGATACTCATTTGCATATGTTGCGTAAGAAAGCAGGTGTACTCGGTGCGTTTCAAAAACCGGCCGGTATTGGGCTTACGAAGTACGAAGTTCCCCAAGCTCACCTCCGCATTCAAATCGGGTGTGTCGCTAAGCTTCAGTGTGTTAACGGAACCTTCCACAGTCATTGTATTATCTGAAGCGGTTCGTATGCTCCTGGGTGCATAGTGATACGATTTGGCAAATTTGTGGCACTCTTCTGCTATCTCAGTCCAGTTCTGAAAATTCGCAATTACTTGTTAGCAATTGTGTTTACAGCGAAATACTGGTCGGTTTTTGAAACACATCGGGTACACCAGCACTCTTGTGCAACGTATGCAAATGAACATAAATTAGAATAAAAAATCGAGCAAATTAGCATAAATACGTAAGAATTCAATTGTCCGCGATGCGTTTCAAAAACAGGCCGGTTCGCTCTAATGTATTAACCGTGAAACCCCATTTTCCCTTAGAAAAGGAAAGAGAAATAGAAATTGGCGCAGTCGAGTAAAACATTTTTTTTTGCGTTTCGCGACCCTGATAGCGTTTTCTCTTTTTCTGTGTAAATAAAACAAAATGATCTATATCATAAAATAAAATTTTAGTTCGGCTTGGTCTACAGTGTCTGATGTTGATTTTTTTTCATCAAAAATTAGCAAGTTCGCAGGCGTCATGATATTCAGATATGTATACCTCGTGGTTCTCTGCGATCGCATAACTTGCATCCTTCCAAAACTTTTCTTTTATCTCTTCAAACGAGGGTCGGTCCTTGGGCTCGAATGACAGACAACGGTTGATCAGTGAACGAATTTCAACGGGTAAGGCCGTCGGTAGCTCCGGTAGCTTGAGTTCTCTGAAAAGTTGCGTTAGTGGCTCTAGCGCACGCGAAAGAATCACCCACATTTCCAGCGAGAAAACTACAGCATCCGCAATCATGCCTCAAAAAAAAACGATTTGTAGCGTATGCTATTGGACATACGTATATTTGTGTAAACAAGTTTTAGAATTGTCTATTTCGAAGCGTTTCGAAAGTAATTAGCATACGAAAAGTCATAATATAAAGATGCGAGTCGAGTATAGTATCAGAGTTCCCGAGAGTTACCGAGAGTGTAACAAGAGACTAGAGCGACTACACTACTACGCCAAGGACCTGCTGCCAAGCCCGCTGAGGACTCGATTCGACTGCTGCCTACACCTGTGGATCTACTCTGGTGCTCTACAGACAGCTCTGGTCTTCAACCGCGCAGCGCACCCCCAGTCAGGGGCGCTCGCCCCTTCTTTTTTCCCCCCCTACGCGGCTGGCCGGTGCCCCCCTGCGCGGTTAGCCTTCCAAGGCAAAAATAAAAATCCACATCCGCAAAACAAGTGCAGCGAGCAGGAATCGAACCTACGAAATTCACTAATTATGTTCTTTAGCAAGCGCCTTATGTCGTGACTCTCGCACGAAATGTATAACCGATCGTGACCGGTCAAAAAGGCTCAACATACATGATGACAAATGGTTACTTGAATCTACTTCACGACAGAAAAGAAGAAGAAAAAGCGAATGTAAATACGTTCCACGAAGGAACATGAAGGAAAAAGTGGACGGAGAATAGGAGAAATTGGAGAAACCGCCGTATTTAAGAAGCCTCGGAACCAAGCACATCACGCTCCTTAACTACTGCAGTTCAGCAACATTTATAACTTTCTTTATACTTGTTTGGAATAAATCTTGTCTATTAGTTTTCTACCACAGGACACGGTTCGCACACCTTAGACCATTCGGCCATAAAGCGCATGTCTAATAATCGAAAATAAACATTGGGTGGTGACAGCGGATACGTCGAAATTGCGCGGCTGGGTGCGCGATTGGCTGGGGGGCCCCCTGCGCGGTTGGCTGGGGGTGCGCTGCGCGGTGCGCGGCTGGCTACGCGTGCACTCGAATTTGAGCGGCTGGCAACGCGTGCACTCCAACGCGGCTGGGTGCGCGGTGCGCAGCGCACCCAGGAACGTAGAGAAGTGTCAACACGCGTGCCCGTATACTGTCTACACTCCTCCATCTACATCGTCGTGCATTAATTTGTGTTTAGAGTTTAGAAATACACTATTCGTATATCTCGTGTGCAACGCATCGCAACGGGATGTAACAGATGTGTATACATACTAAATGATTTGAAGCACAGCGCTGTGATTCAGCATCCAAAAAATTGCTTCTAGAGAGCAACGGTGGATCGACCAAATTAAGAACTAATGTTACGTAGTCCTGCCTACTTTGCATACGCGAAATTTTGTGAACTATTAGCATACAAAAATCCTTGCCGAGGTCAATACCCCTATTGTGACTGACCTATCCGCAGTCCTAAGAAAGATCTCTGTTTCCAATAGACCAGCGTAGGGACGGTATCGGGTAAATAGCTCCCACAGAATCACACCAAAACTCCAAACGTCGATCTGAAAGCAAGTTCTTCCTCCCACAACTCCCACATTCTTACATAACACCACGGTCGTAGTCTACTTATTGTAGAGGAGCGGAAATCTAGCGTCGCGCTACTCGATTGTTAGACTATAGGCAACAGAAAGATAAATTGTCGTAAGAGAGATGAAATCGCAACAGAAAGACAAACATTCGTAAGAGAGAGACGAAATTAATATATTAAAAATAAGATTAAGAAAGACTAAAAGCTGCCCTGCAATCCGCTCCGGTCTAGACGTAGGCCATATTTTATTACGTTATGAGCGGACAGGCCCTGTCCCAAGTTTTCAGTGAAACCTTTTTGTACCCAGTTAGCGCAATAAGTCGCTCGTGGGAATCGAACCCCCAATCACGTTCGTGGCGAGTAGCAGCGCTAGCCACTACACCACCGGCCGGCCTGTTATATGAAAATTATTAGATGATGAGGAGTAAAGAAAAATAGAGAAAATGAGGCTACCTTTCTTGTATTCCTACCGTCGTCTCCCTTTGACAGAAGTTCGGGAGCCATGTAGCCAACAGTACCAACTCGACTAGTCACCGCCGACATTTCAGAGATTATTCCAGTCTTCGCCCGAGCAAAATCGGTGATTTGCAGCACCCAGTCATTTCCAATGAGAATGCTTAAGAAAACAAAATGAACAAGCTTCTGTTGGCGTGCAATTCTTGTCAGCTGGGATGCCATCATGACTCATGACTCCTTCACCGGGAGTTGGTTTCAAAGAGGTCACTCGAATTTCGGTCGAGTGCGTAAGAGACCTTGGCCGAAATTCGACCATGCGCCGTATGAATCGGCCTTCGGCCGCTTACTTCACGGTTTGCTTCCGAGGCTTTATAGCGCAGCAGACAAAGCGCTTGACTCTGAAGCAAGCGATTCGAGCGAGGGTTCGAACTCACTCAGCGGCAACCATATTTCGATCTTTACTTTCTTACCTATTTGTATTGTTGTTTATACATGTAAGTACTTTTAATTTAGCACAAAATTATTATACAAAACATGCGGAAAATTTCCGTGCGTCTGAGAGTACGGATTATTAACTTTCTCGTTCTGCTGCCGCTGCTTCTGCCTAAGGTCGCTTTCGGGGCATTTTCCTACTTTTTCCGGAACAGAAAAAGAAAACGTTTGGTTCGAGATGGACCACCAGAAAAGAATGCAATTGCCACACATATACATGCAAATGATCGAATGATTTTAGTTTCAATTACGGTACGTTTGCATTTTCGGCAATTATTTTGCATGTATTATTTTTTTCTCGGTGTCCATCTCGAACCATTTTTTTCTTTTCTTTTCCAGAAAATGTCCATCTCGAATGCGCCTTAGAGTATCAACTCCGCAACGTAATTTATTGATTTACTTGTCTGATTTGAGATCCCGATGCGTGACATCATTCCTATGCAAATAGATCATTCCTTCGAGAATGTGTTTGATCCAGGAGTTCAGTCGTTGCCAATCGATTTCCAGATTAAGATCGTGTATGTGCTAAAAACAAAGGTCTTTCAAAGTTCGCTAGCAAATTATTTATCTCGAAATCTCTCACGCACATACACACATAAACTCTATCTCTCTGTCTCTCTCTCTCTCTCCATCTCTCTCTCTCTTTCTCTCGACCACAGGAGTATAATTAACGAATGCCAACCTTATGTAGAGATCCATTTTGGCACAGTTCCAGAACGATGAACCTTCTCTTTGGAACGTGCCCACTGAAGATGCAACGTTCAGCAAGTTATAAATATTTAGTCTTTTACCCACTTTTTCAGACACACAACAGTAACAAAACTCTCACCGAGGGACATAGAAGATGCGGAACAGGGAAAGTTGGATATTGTTCGCTGGCCGAAAAACTGGCCTGGCAAAATTTGTCAAATACAAATATTCCCTGATCAGTTTTACTATCAGTTCTCGACAATTTCTTTTTTTGTCATATATCTCTGCTTGTCATAATGTGTTATGAACCTTTGGAGGATCGAAGTAAAGGACAAAAATAGAATGATTTGTATCTGAGACGATCTCAGATGAGAAATAGGTTCTTACTACATGATATCCAGTCTTATTGTTACTTGTTTACAGTGAAACGAGGATCTTGTCACCGTTTTGCAGATACGGTTGATATAAAGCTTTTCCTCCAACAAATTGTCATTCGTTTTCGTTTCTTTTTAACTACACCAGGCAGCTACGCCGCCTAAAGCGTCTTTCGATACTTATGAAGCGCTGTAACGTAGATGGAAATCTTTACGAATGAAGAACACATATCTTTTTTCCCTCTTAATGTAACTTCTTTTGTATACTGTGCATGCCACAGCTGATGAGCCTCCCTCACTTACATCATTTTCACGAGGTTTTGATGCCGCAATTGTATGAATCGCTCGAGTTCTTCGGTGTAAGGATCCTTGCTGCCGGTTTTTTGAACGTGAAATTCTTTGATGGCAACGGGGATTTCTGAAAATTAAAGCGTGTGGATTGTGGTTTTTTTTACAGCGTGTGCCGGACAGCTCCACTCACATGTACTATAATTTCTGACTTCTTTTTGGATAAATTCAATGCATAGTCTTTAGTTTTTTTACCAAATAGTTAGGGGAAACGAAAAATTGGTTTCTTTTTTTTTTGTTCATGAACACCGGTCCTTTGACGTCTTTTACCTTCGGTATAGTTCGACGTTTTGAAAACGTTCACCTGAGGAGGCTGACATTTAGTTTGTTGCAATAGAATGGAATATCTTATAGTTTATTCGTTTATTGCAATATAGATTTCATTTTCGTGGGCACGTCTCTTCAAGGTTTCGCACGAGCATCACATTCACGGCACATAAAAATTTATGCGAGAAAACGTACTACTCTGTTCTTAATTTGTATATATTATTATTATTACGGCTCTTATAAAACTGTTAGTAATTTAGTAAGAGTTCTCAAAAAGAAATGCGCGGTTTGTATCGACAACGTGAAACTTCAAAAAAATTGTTTGGCACAGCAGGGACGTGCACCCTGCCTAGAGTGCACGGAGGTGCACTGGGAAAGCGCGAACGCATCTACCATATGTGGCGGTCTCAGGGCACACCAGGGGCTCACGCATCGCCCACCCTCCGCGGACACAAAAAAATATGTCGCGGCGCAACAAATGAAGTTGAACGTCTTTTCGTGCATCTGTGGCGCAGCTTCCGCGCACCAGAAGCGGGGTAGGCCGGTGAGGACGCGGTTTTCCCCGATTAAGCGATCGGCACAGTTCTACCCCTCTCGGGCGCCACACATAACGTAAAAGTGGCTAAAGTGGGTACAGTTGCTCGTAGGGCTCTGCGTTTTCTTTAAATTCTGTGCATACACACGATTCTCGACATCATACAAACTAACTAGCAATTAACAGTGATCCCCAATATGATACAAAATACTGGCTATACAACGATGAAGTCTTATTTTTCACATCTCGTGGGTTTGGTGTCTATGAGAAGAGCTGTTAAGCATGACTTGCAAATAAAGGGATAGGTAAATTCATGTCTTTATTAGAGAGAAAGACAGGTACAAAAATAAAAGTTGAGACGCGCATGACCCTTTTTGAACGGAACTCTACTGCTAGGAAATCAAATGGTAAATCAAATGTAAGAAACGCATCTGAAATTTCCTTTCGAAAAAATATTATTCTTCATAATAATAAAAAATTCTATAAATAAGGATGAGTAAATGTACAAAATAAATTATTCAGTGCTAGAGTATACGGTACTATTAAACGGAAAAAGCTACAAAGCAAAGCTGAAGAACAATTTTTCTCCTTGGTTGAGCGAGCGATTCAAATCGGCTTGCATTGCATAAATAGAATCCTATGGGCGAGGCTCCTCGACTTACAGCCTGCGGTCACCCCGACGCGGTTCAACTGTGCCGTTGATATTCGACTGCACGCTCTTGGCTCTTACACCTTGAAAAAAGTCAACAACGGACCAATAACTATCGCGACAAGTACACTAGTTTATCGGATGTGCAGCTGGTCTAAGAAAATATCATAGTCTAAGTTCCCTCTCCTTCTTTTAATATACCGGTCAGTTTTCGAACTACATCGTGTAGACCAGCACTTATGCAAATGGACATAAATTAGAATAAAAAATCGAGTCGAGCAAATTATCATAAATACGCAAAAATTCTGTTGTCCACGATGCGTTTCAAAAACCGGCCGGTATTCTGCTTTAAAAGTGTTCGCCTGAAGTAGTTCCCCACCTTTGTACTCTCCTTTATAAACTGATGCGTCAGCTCCGCGTCCAAGGAGATTTTCCTGAGTCCGCATAAGAATGAAGTCACCAGGAATCAGGACGTTACCTCTAGAATTTGTATCGGATCTTATTGCAATTAAAAATGTGCACATTATTGAAAAGTCTCGTCCCGTCCAAAAACATTTTTTTATTTAAGGCCGCATATGTATAATCATTCTTATCTTACATGAACTTTGCGAGAAGGTTGGGACTCGCGGGACGTATTGCAAAAACAACAATGTCAAATTATTTTTGGGCGAGTTTTGAGGCAGCGGCTCTAGTGAGCGACTTTTGTTCCCATATTCGTACATTAGTGTACAGAAGAGCGAAAATGCGTATGATTTTTGCTAAGCATAGGACATGGCCCAACTAAAGCAAGTGTGAAAACAGAGCAGTCAAGTCGAGGAGCGGAGTGAAACGTGTGTAATTCACCGTTAATGCGCGTGCATGCGCTCACCCATCAGTGACGAATGACGAGGACGATTTGGTTGTATGAGCAAGGCTTATGCACAAGTCAAGCATGTCGTTGGTTTCTTCAACGGCTCCGTCGGGCCCAGAAATGCTGACAAAATACACGTTGCACACTATCAGGGAACTCTTCGGGGTTCACTGAATGCCAGTCCTAGCTTTTTTTTAGGCGGGGGCGGGCGGGATGCTTACCGTAAATGGTTCTTAATGTCGAAGATGTGGGCGACCAATTTGCAACGCCCTTCGTTGTCCGCAAAATGGAGTAGTTCTTCCCTGGAACAAGCTGTGTAGGCATTCGCAGAGGCTTGTTCTCCGTTGACATTCTTGAAATATGTCCCCAATTGACCGATATATTTGTTCTGAAAACAAACAAGAATATTCTGGCATACGAAATGATGTTTAAGATCGTGCAGACTTTTCTTTAAAGCGAATGTCAAGCCTGATTCACAGATATTCTATAACACGCTGTAACAGCTACCGTAGTTTACACAATTTCTCTCGCGCCCTCCTCTTTTTCTTTGCTGTCTAACAGCAAACGGTCCTGCGGCAGAGAATAGTTCTGATTTTGTCCACACGACTCGAATCCCATACTGAAGGAGTTGAGGGGTTTGAAATTGTTTTTCTTCTTATATGAAAGTTTTTGTTTATTTTTATTTTCACTTTCCTTACCTTCAAAACGCAAACTTTTTTTTGAGCCCAACATGCAAAACCGGCTTGACATTCCCTTTGAAATAGAGCGGGCCAAACAAAACCTACCACAGAAAGCGACTTTTTAGAAAAACCGATATGAAACTGATGTTGGGCCGTATATTCCCAAGCACGCATTTCGGCGTGTCTTGTATTGCAGTTTACATAACCGACAAGATTGTCGTTCTCAAATTTGTACTCGCAGGACCTGAAAAGGAGCCTTAATTATCGATGAAAAATAATAGTTTTAATCTTTTGCTAAAACAATTTATTATACCTGCCGAAACAGGCCCCGTTCAACGGCAACATCGCCAAAAACGCAAAGCGTACGAGCGCAAACACAACTGATTTTGAGTGCAACGGACGTATGAGCCTTATGTGTCCATTACACCATCACATTGTCGAAATTCGACTCAGTGAGTTTAAAACGAAACAAAGGCTGGTTTTGAAGCACATCGTGGACCAGCATTCTTGTGCAGCTTACACAAATGCACGTAATTTAGAATAAAAAATCGAGCAAATTAGCATAAATATTTAAGAATTCAGCGTCCACGATGCGTTTCAACAACCGGTCGGCATTTCGCTTTAATGAAGAAAATTACCATTTCGCGCCTTGGCATTCGACTTCTTCTGTCCATATTCCCGTGCCGTTTACTGTGTCGGCAGGAATGAGCAGATTCAATGCAATGCGATCTGACATGACTCTGAAAAAAAACATGATCAGAGAGGCGGAGAGTTACCAACGAAGCAAGTTTAAAGAACGAGGAGCTCACAAACTTTACACCCACAATTCAGTTGCACTGAAAAAAACGAGGTGCGGAATAGCGAGGACCTGCTAGAGTGCGCTATATGTACGAGTGCAGTGGAGAGTTATGGGGTACCTGTCATACCCATCAATAAGGTGCAAAGGTGCATTATGTTTACGCCTTCTCGCCCTCTAAGGATTTTTTTTTAAGTTCATAAAAAAATCCACTTTGAGGTATAGGAGGCATAAGAATAAGGCGAAGAAGTTTGATATCACAATGTGCTGGAAGCCAAACAACGATAAGACGAGTTGCACCACCGAAAAAGGCAGAGAGAGAGGGAGAGAGGGAGAGAGGGAGAGAGGGAGAGAGGGAGAGAGGGAGAGAGAGAGAGGGAGAGAGAGAGAGAGAATTGCATATTAAATTTACAGGGAAAGAAAGATCTAACAGGAATAACAGATAGGAAGGAGCAGTAATTTACAAACAAATAACAACAAAAATGGTAAACAACAACAACAAGTGCAACGAGCAAAAATGGATGCTCGTTCTCAGCTTCACCTCGAACTTGTTGTCTCGAAGCAGCATCAGAGTCATTTGTGACGCTACGAGCGTGCACCTTTATTCAAGGGTGAAAATACAGTTTCAATGTTTGCTTACGACATTTTCCGCCTGAGCTGTAGGACTTCTGCCGGATGTTACAAAAGGGTACTCATAGACTCATGGTGTGTGATCAAGCCGGCTCAACCTGCTAGGTCCAGTTCCAGCTTGTGAGCCAGCTACCTGATCGTGCTCGTTCTACAGGTTTCCTGCCTGCAGTGCTACACCAATATGGTATATCACATAAAAAAATCAGTGAAAGAGTACTACTGAGGCGTTTGACCGGGTTCCATCGTCGTCCATATTTATAGAGTTCGCTAGTAAAGGAGGAGGCTCACGAGAATGAAGTGCCCAAATAGTTTCCTATCGAAAGATGATGGTATTAAATTCCGAAAGACATGCTTTACAAAGCAAAAGCCTTTAATTGGAAGGAGTAAATCAATATAAAACTATGAATTCTATCAAAATTTTGGATCGTAGTAAATAATTGATTTCCATACTGGGCATGCAAATTTACAAGTCATTTTGCAAGCCAGCTGCATGCCCACTATGGAAACCAACTATTTACTACGATCCAAAATTGAACGATATGAAAAAAATAAGGGCCGGTTTTTGAAACGTGGACAACTGAAGACGGTTCGGCCCCCAGTTGGTTAAACGGTTAAAACGGTTTGCAATAATAGAAATTAGCGTTGATATGATGAAATAGACGGAAAGTTAGAGGAGATCTCTACAAGAGCTCCAAGATTCTTGGACCTAACGTCCAGCCAAGTAATATAATAACAAAAACTGTACATACTATAACTATAACAATGGTAATAATATGGGACTAGCCCGAGACGAAACACAACCACGGATTAAACATAAAACATTTACTATATTTATATTAAAGGACAGAGAAACAAGTAGATTTACATAAAAATAGAAAAGTGAAAAAATGCTAGGGTAAACTATAGAATTATAATCAATAACTAGAAACATTTCGCACTGAAGTCGAACATAAAACAGTGACAAGTCACCGAGTGACCCCCACAGAGGCCATAGCGACCTTATATACACGAACAGAAAACAGGCGCGAAACTACCCGCGCGCTAGACACAATTGTAACTGCGGTTAATTGCCTAATTGTCCGAAACAGGCACTGTACCACCGCGTAATTAACAAGCAAACTACAAGATGTAGACTACAAAGTTACGATATCTAGGTAGCACTATAGAAGAGACTACTAAGTACCCTATCTACTTTATTAGGTTTTTATGCTAATTTACACGAATGCAGTTCGATTTTTTATTAATCATTTGCATACGCTGCAGGTGTTCACGATGCGTTTCAAGAGGTTTTGCCCAACGTCTCCAGTAAATCTTATCTTTTATCCCTGTTTCGCCTCAATTCCTCTGGTCTTCAAACGCGAACGCCCCTTCCTTTTGCCCCCCTACGCGGCTGGCCGGGGGCCCCCTGCGCGGTTGGCTGGGGGTGCGCTGCGCGGTTGAGCTCCCCGAGGCACCGCGCACCCAGCCGCGTAGTTTGCATACTACGCGGCTGGGTGCGCCCCCCTCTGCGCGGTACGCGGTTGGCTACGCCCGCAGTGGAAACTGCGCGGCTGGCTACGCGTGCACTCCAATTTGCGCGGCTGGCAGAAGGGGCGCTGCGCACCCAGGAACGTAGTCATTCAGGGGTCTGCCTCTTCTTTAATAAATTATAATTTTCAAACCTCTGTACTCTCCTTTATAAACCGTCGCGTCCCCTCCTAGCCCAAGGAGATTTTCATCCGTTTGTGTAAGTGTGACTTCGCGAGTGCTCAGGGCGAACTCATCGCTGTTTTGCACACTAAACACATTAAATTTCCTGTCGAATTAATGTTTGGAAAATTGTAATATCCATGAAAAGTTTGGCTGATTGTGCAAATTCCGGAATCGGCATTATATCAGGTCTAACCTACCTATACTTAGCTTAGATCAGGTTCAACCTTCCTACATTAGCGACTTATAAAAAATAGCAAGTAAACAAATAAGCCCAGAGTTCTTTCACCGACCCAATTTACTTTTCCCTTAATTAGTCTGTTGCATTCATGAACGACATGGCTCGATTTTTCAAAACATTCCAACATTCACATAATATGAGCTATATTTACATACCAGACTGCTACGCCGCCTGAGGCGTCTTCCATACATATGCAACGTCTAAGACGTAGTTGAACATTTTGTGAATGGAGGTGTGCAATTGTTTCCTATTATGTGAATTTCTTATGATACGTTTGAAACTTTGTATATAAGTATGCCCATGCTAAACCAATCATATTTCGGTGCTATTACACATTACCATAGACTTAACCATTTTTTTTCAGAAATTTACTAGTGTGTTGGCAGAAAGATCGAAACGTTTACAAAATTCACTTGAATAATGACCATCTGTCAATTAGCATGAATGCAATTCAGTTCTGTTTAAAAGCGATGAGTGCTTTTGGATTTTATCAGTATTCACCTAATGCCTGCCGTAGCCATGTGGTGCTCCCGTTTTCTTTGCCTACGACGATAATTCACCGAAATGAATGTAAGTTACCTATTTTTGAACGGTTTTCGACTGTTTCACTTTCAGCGATGTCTGTGTGTAGGTTTCGTACCTTTTTTTCGGTGCCTTTTTCATTCATCTTCGTCATATTTAGTAAAGCCCTGTCACTAAGTGTAGTGTAGTTGTACCCCTTTCCCAATTTCACAGCATATTTACCGTAGTTAAATAGTCTCAATATACGGTACTCCAAATACCGTTGGAACTTAAATTTGAATATTCATTATTTTTGTTCTCGAATAGTTCCTTTTCAATTGTGCGCAATTGTTTCGCTAGGCAATTGTTTAATTGTTAAGTATTGATCTCTCTCACTCTCCGGTCTCTTAACTCTCTACGTGTATTTTTGAATGCTCAGTTAGGTTCCCGCTAGAGTTTGAAATCTTCCCGCATTTTCTTTCGAATATGTTTAGATATCTGTTTAGAGAGTCGGTGTGGTAGTTGGGATGTCTGTCTCGATCCATGCTTAACTTTTCAGTTTGTTTTATCCATACTCACTTTTACTATGTAACTCTTATTTTAATAAAACGCATGATTATAAACCGTGTTGGTTGAATATTAATTCTGTTGGGATTCACCCTTGTAAATTATCTTAGCTATTCCGAACTGTTTATTTATATGTCTGTATTATTTCGTGATTCGATATAATTTTGTTGTTGTATGGAAGTATACATTTTACCTACAGATCAGTCGTCGACCTCTTTCGTAGCGAAGGATACCTGGACCAGGATATTCTAGGCCTACCTGTCTTAATCAAGGTAGAATAATAATGATTTCAGAAGTTTACTTGTTTGTTAATATATTTTCCATTCTTCATAATTCCTTTTATTTTCTCTTTAATATACGGTTTGGGGTGTCTGGGAAGTCTTCCCCTAGACTCACTAACCCACCCAGGGACCCCTAACGTATTACTGGGGCCGAACCACTCCCTTCCACGCTGAGCTGGTCGACGTGGTCCACCACGTGCTTGTGCGTGACCAGGCTGCCCGCCTGGTCATTGCTAGTCCCTGTGGCGAGGTTTGGCGGAAGCCCCTCGTGTCCACAGGTGACATCGTTTTTTTTATGTTTATTTTTCTCACTATATTAGAACAGAGTCCTGACTCTTGGTGTCTAATATAGTGAAAGCAAGGCTTAATGGTGCGTTAACCCGGTATGATGTAGAAATATATCAGAGTACGGTGTGCCATTAAGTTCTTGAACCACTGTGGTTGAGTGTTGTTTATACAACATGAGACTGTGGTTATCGATCGTGAGATTGATTGGGTTAAGGTTCAGTAATGAATCTATGCCCGATTTTTTTTCACAGTCGGTATCCACGGTTCACTCAAACAAGTAAATGTTTTGCTGATGCATACATTTACTTGGCCACTCTGGTGAATCACGACATGCGTGGCGTCTATGACCCCGTGTGTTATTGATTCAACAACACGATTTGGGAACACGAAGCCCGTGTATCCCAACTGCAAATTGCGATTGTGCCGCGGCACTAACTCTAGTTGATTAAAAGCGTTTTAATTTATTCAAAGCCCCGCCCTGTCCTTGCTCCTCCTTATTAGCGTATTGCTTGGACATGTAACGCTGTTGTATCGCGTGCGCACGCATACATTGTGCAGGTTATCATCCTATCAGTATGTTCATTGAAGTCTACGCAAGAGTCTTTGTGACTTGTAGGCGTTGCTGAAAATGAACATTTTTGATATGCAAATAGCTAATGAGTTGAGTGGACAATGAATATTATTTCAACGCTTTCTTTCAGATGAGTGATTTCAATGGATCCCGCCCGACTGTTGAGCATGTCGATGCTGAGCATGCCAATGCTGTTGTTGAGCAGCACACTGCCAGTGCTGATCAGCTCACGGATCGCAATGCCCCGACTGTTCCCGTGGTGAACAATGCTATGAGAAACGTATCGTTGGAGGACGTGCCTGGCCAGGAACAGCATGCCGCTGATGAAGCCGCCAATGCACCTGAGGTTAGCAATTGCCTCAAACAAGCCAAGGCCTCATTTTCCAATGCCTTGGATGACATTCTGCATCTGGGTGATTCAGTTGCTGCTAACTGTGTGAGATTATATCCCAAGGTTCGTGATCGTGCTGCTTCCCTGATCACGGCCAGAGTAGACAATCTCGTAAAAAACGTGCGTGAAAGTTGGCTGCTAGTGCAAGCCGCCACTGATGACTATTCGGACCTGCCATGGGCCCATGCTGTTAGAATGTTAGTCGAATGCGAGCGACATGGCGCATCAGATGTGCATTCGCTTATTGAACATTTTAACGAACATATCGATCTGTCTGAAACTCTTGACGAGATCCGTGAAGCACTTAACGTTTCTGCCGCGAACGTTAAGGATGCTGTCACTGAATTGGTGCACAGAAACCAAATATTGCAAACTATTTGTGAGTTTAAGGGATGTGGCCCTTACGATATTGTTTCGGTATTGCAGAGTACGGAGCCTTCCGCACAAGCCCTCACCGCCCGAGGCCGAACTCCCGTTGGCCCCCGCACGCCGCCGTACCCTGCCCTCACCGAAGAGGAAGAAGCTGAGCTTTTGGGAATTCCTTTTCCGATGGGTGAGCCATTTGCCCAAAGGCCTAACTTATTTGATTCTCCCAACGCCAATGGTGGAGATTCAACCTTAGACTTTCAGACACCGATGCTAACTCGGACGTCGCCAGGCCTTCTGGTGCAGCTGAGCCCCAGCCACCGCCACCCCCGCCAGAGGCAGAGAATGCCAATCTCGCCACTAGATCTAGGTAACGTTTCGCCAGACGTTGATTTTGAAATTGCCAGAGCAAGCCCACCGCCTCCCCATGCACAAGCACCCGATAATAATCTAGCCGTAGATAGAAGGGAAGTATATGATAGGGAAATGTGGTCAGGAATGATGTCGGTCCTTCCTCCGGTCATCAAGTTCAGCAACAAGGACTCTGAAAATTTCGACGAGTTTGTTGACTCGGTTCGTCTTCGAATCATGCCTGGTTGTCCGGAAAAATTTAAGCTTGCCCTCTTCCAATCGTATCTTCGTGAAGATGCTCGTAGTGTTTTCGATGTTATCCCGCCTGCAGTTAAGGCTAGAGGTTTTGATGCCGTCATCACCGAGTTCCGCACGCACTTCAGAGGTTCTGTAACGTTGAAGAAATCTGTCTTCCAGAGGGAACTGCTCAGTTTCAGCAAAAAGCCGGGTCAGTCTATTGCCAGTGTGTGCAAAGACATTGAATCATTGGGTCGAAAAGCCTTCCCTGATGATGCCGAATCTGAGACCCGCTCGAATCAGCAATGTGCCACTCTTCTTGAAAATTTGAAAGACCGCCGTGAATTCAGTTGTTATCTTGACTCTTCCGTTTCCGCCGCAGGGGAGATCGCGTCCAACTACTTGAAAGTTAAGGAATTAGCTCTTAGACACGACTCGTATGGCAGCTTGAGAGGCAGCCCCTCCAGCACCAAACTCAACAATTCTCGCCCGGCTCACAGCAACTTTGACAGAAGAAACAACGGCAACAGCAGCAACGTTGGCCGAAGTTTCGGAAACAACAGCCAGCACAGAAAGTCGAATCGTTTCACCAGAGCGCCCGCTCTCACTGGTGGTAATGCAGAAAGACTCCCGCTGAACAAAGCGACTACGCATCGGCCAAGTACGAACAGTAGTTTTGCCAAAGGGTCCGCGGACCATATGAAGGAGGTGAAGTGCTATAACTGTGACAAATTTGGTCATTATAGACATCAGTGTCCTCGCCTTCGGAACGAGGAGCTCGTTTCGTCGAAGAATGAAGATTTGGGAGACTGGTTGCCGCAGTCAGCGCTTCAGCAAGAAGGCTGTCACTGCAAGAAAGCACCGTCTTGCCAGAATAGTGTTTTCGAACTCACTGCCGCGAAGCAGAGTGAAAATGAAAACAGCGACAGCAGTGCCCGAGGAAAGGAAACTCGTGGTGAAGGAACAGTATTTGTTCTGGATGATACGATCAGACGCACAAGCCGTGCAATCGTATCGGTTAATAACTGCTTGCCGCAAGAAAGCCGAGCTGTGGATGCTCGCGGTGAAGGAACAATATCTGTTCCTGATTGTATGATCAGAAGCACCAGCCGTGCAATCATACAGCTACCGAGTCATTTGCCCGAAAACACGTGCTCTATGCAGGGAGACGATGTTTGTGACTGCAAATGGGTCCGAACTGAAGACGTTCAGGTTCAGGACGTGGTTGTACAAGAAGGATTCTTGACACCACACAATCAGGTGAAGATGTCGTCAGCATTGGCCAGCTGTATCGAAGAACCTAAGAATGAAGTGAGAAGGGTATCTCACTGGGCAGTCCGCGATGCCGATCAGAATAGGCCCTATTCGTTGATCGAGGAACTGCGCCCGATAAAACTGCAGCATGAAGAAGATCCCTTCAAAGCTGACCAGCTGCGGCTGCGAGGCATGGTTGCCTTTGTGCAATCTGATATTGTGATTGATACAGGCGCATCGATCAGTGTTGTCTCTGCCGGCTTCCTTCGTTTAGCACACAGTAGCCAAGATGTGTCTGCTAAGATGAAAGCTTATGAGGTAAACTACACGGAGGGTACCCCGGAGCAATACGGTGTACTCGATGCCTCTCGTAATGTATTAAAGCTTGTCGCCAGATGTTTTCTCCCTGTGCAAATCGATGGTGGTGAAGTTGTCCGTGTGGGCTTTCACGTGGTTCTACGCGATGAACCCACACTATTGATTGGGATGAACGCTCTGAAGAAAACCGGTGTATATTTTTTCTAAATTGCCCGGACGGAGCCGGGCTTACAGTACAAATATCAGCCACAGTACCGCCAGGTACCTCGAAGATTGTCCCTGTCAAAGGTCTCAAAACTAACACCGTTTACTTTCTTGAGCAACAAGAATGGTTGTCGACGCCAGTTCTGCTCAGAACAGACTCGGAAGGAATAGCCCAGTTGAGAGTGGACAACTTCAACATCGATACGTATGATACGTTACAAATCGATGAAGGTCATGCATTAAACGTGTCACAAGAATTCGAAACCCTCGAATGGAGTGAGATTTCGGAGCTCATACCGGACTCGCTCATTGAGAAGAAATGTGAAGAATTGCTGAACCTCAAGCATTCACAAGCCATTCAGGAAAAGGACAGAGAGAAGCTTATCCTGAAGGAACTCACTGATAATGGGATGAAGAGTTCGCCAGAGCTTACGTCTCTTGTCAACAAGTTCCAGGATGTCTTTGCCTTAACTGATAGTGAATTGGGTCAAGCCAAGGGATTCTTTCACAAGATCGACACTGGGTCTGCAAGACCCATTCGAAAGCGTCCGAGACCAGTGCCACTGCCGATGCAGAAGCAGGTCAAGGAATTGCTCCAACGTATGAAAGAGCAAGGAATCGTACGCAGCAGTAAGAGTGCATGGGCTTCTCCATGTGTGTTGGTCAGAAAGAAGGATGGTTCCATCCGCCTCTGTGTGGACTTTCGGAAGTTGAATGAGGTCATGCGCCATGACGCCCATCCACTGCCGCATATGGACATCACCATTCAAAGCCTGCACGGAAACAAGTTCTCAGCACGTTTGACTTGGTTTCAGGGTTCTGGCAAGTGCCAATGGAACCGGGTAGCCAGCCCAAGACTGCTTTCGCTATCATGAATGAACTGCTCGAGTTTTCTGTCATGCCGTACGGATTAGCGAATGCCCCAGCTTCTTTTCAAAGACTTATGCAACTTGTCTTAGAAGATATTCTAGGCACGAACATCTTTGTGTATATCGATGATCTGGTTGTAGCCACAAGTACTTGGGAAGAACACATTGAACAGCTTGACCTTGTTTTCACACGCCTACGCAAGTACGGACTTCGCCTCAAGTCCTCCAAGTGCCACATTGGTCTGACGGAAGTTCGATTCCTAGGTCACGTTGTCGGTGAAAACGGAGTGAGAGTTGATGAGGAGAAGATCGAAAAGATCAAGAAGTGTCCAAGACCTGCGTCTATCAGCGAACTTCGAACCTTTCTGGGAATGTGCTCCTATTACAGAAAGTTTGTTCACGGTTTCTCAAAGATTGCAAATCCGCTCTATACGTTGACAAGCTCCACAACAAAGTGGGAATGGGGAGATGCGCAAGAACGCTCCTTCAACATTTTGAAAAACTCTTTGTGCACCACGCCTGTCCTTGCCCAGCCAGATGTGAATGCTGCTCGTGATGGTTCACGTCCATTCTGTGTTTATACCGATGCGTCTAAGCAAGGTATTGGTGGTGTCTTATGCCAAGAAGACAAAGATGGTGTGCTGCACCCGATCTTCTTCATGAGCAAGAAGCTCAATCAAGCCCAGTCACGATACCATCCAACAGAGCTTGAAGCGTATGCCATCAAAGAAGCGCTCGGAAAGTTCCGCCCGTACACTTATGGTACGCAGATCTTGGTGCGAACTGACCATCAAGCACTTGTCGCTTTGCTGAAGAGATCTAACTTGTCCGAGCGTACTTTACGATGGGCTCTTGAACTGCAGGATGAGAATATTGTTATCGAATATGTGAAAGGAAAAGCCAATGGTGTCGCGGATGCCCTTTCGCGTGGACCTGTTGTTCTGGGTGAAGCAGATGCACCAGACGACGAAGAACGCCTTGACAGAATTCTTAATGAATTGTCAGTTGTGTGCGTCGATGATGAATGGCAGAAAGCACTGCAAGAAGATGAAGGTTTCAAAGAGCTGAAGCTCAAGTTGGAACAGGGTCTGCTCGACCAGGAAGCCTCTATTGAAAATGACACCAAAATGCCCGTGAAAGACTTTGTCATCACTGATGGAAAGCTCTTTTACATTGATATCGATGGTTATCTGAAAAGATGGACTCCGCAAGAGTTCCGTGAAGATGTTTGGAAAACAGCTCACGAATCTGAGATTGGAGGTCACGGAAGCGCTGAAGTAAGCCTGAAGAAAGTTGCCAATGAAGTTTACTGGCCTACCATGCGCAAGGACTTTCAGCAATGGTATCGCCAATGCGTGAAGTGCCTTGTGGGAAACGTGAAGCCTACTTTTGTTCCGCCCTTGCACCCACGAATAACTTCGTCTGCATTTGACACAGTCGGTGTTGATCTTATCGATTTTGGTCAGCCAACTACCAGAGGAAATCGATATTTGCTTACTATTGTTGACTATTTTACCAAGTTTGCGTATGCTGAAGCTTTGCCTACCAAGCATGCCGACGTAGTTTCCGCCGCCATAGTAAACTACTTGCTTCGTGAATGTCGAATTCCTCGAGAGATCATGTCAGATCAAGGGACGGAATTCATGAATTCAGTTTTAGACACAGCCTGTCAGCACTTGAAGATTGAACGGTCGTACACCAAGGGGTATTCTAAGCGAGAGAATGGCCTTGTCGAGCGTTTCAATCGAAGCATTGAACAGATTCTCAAGAAGATTGTTGCTGTCGAAACAGAATGGGACAACATGATTCCCTTTGCATTGTTTGCTTATAATGCATCGTACCATTCTTCAATCGGAGATTCTCCTGCCTTCTTGAATTATGGGCGTGATCCCAAGATGCCTTTCAATGGAATGGCTCGCAATTATGTCAACATTAATATGAATGACCTGCAAACTTACAAAACAGAGCTTTTGGCCGGACTTCATGTTGCCCATGAGTCCACATTTGAGAACTTGAAATCAACTGCTGAGCAGATGAAGAAAGAATTCGATGGTCGTCGCAAGCGACCGTGCAAACCTCCGAGTATAGGGGATAGAGTTGTCCTATTTTGAACCGTCTGAGAAAGCCAAGGCTAGCAATCCTAAAGTGTGCATACCATTTTCGGGGCCATACCGAGTTGTAGAGGTGGGCAAAACATCGGTTACGTTACGAGATCTTACCAATGACACCAGACCTTGTTTTTCCGTGCAATTGGAACAAGTCAGGTTGGTTCCTGCGGGAATGAAAGATTTCTCATTGAGTGTGCAAACGGGGAGGCGTGGTAAAATTGTAAAAACCGCTGCTCAGAAGCCATCTGAGATTGTGCCGGTGAGACGTAGTGAGCGTTTAAGACATAAAGTGGAGTACCTCTTTTTCAGGCCTTTGGATTCTGAGAGCATTTCAAACTTCTCACTGGATACCCGCTTTCCGGAAGCTGTCACCTATGAGTTGGTCGCACGCTATGGCAACTCCGGGTTTTCGGTAGGAGAAGGCACCCATCACATCCAGGCCCGAACCCTAAGAGAGCTCGCAGGCCTCTGCGAGGCCCGCCGCCCAGATGCACTATTCGGCCATGTCATCGCCGCTCGCTCGCAGCCATCTTCCGCTTATAACCTCCGCCTTGCCTTTGAAATTCGCAGCTATCTCGGTGATATTCCGTCTATGAACCTGTTTGAAGATATGCTCCTCTCAAAGCCGGTGCCATCCGCCTCTCCTTATGACTTGCGCCTATTCTCACAGATTCGTGAACTCAACCGGATGCCAGTTCCGCGACATGTCCAAGAAGCCTATCGAAGCCTGTCCGATCAGTCGCTCTCCAAAGAAGACTCCCTGCGGATTGCCAAAATCCAAAAGGAGGAGCATGAACGAAGTCTTCTTAACAGCTCGCGAGTCATTTTGGTTGGAGATAGTATAGCCCGAGGGTTCGCCATGCACTATTTCCGGTCTATGAAGACGTTTGTCTGTGATACTACCACTCTGGGCCTGCGCAGCCAAGTGGAGACAATCATTCAAAGGGCCTCCCACAATATTCGCTGTGAACTTCTCGTTGTTTTAATCCGCTATGAGGACGGTATGCTAGGAGCCTCGGATAAGTTTCAGGAGTATCGCAATATGCTCTTACCCTGAAGCAAAGGCTGCACAGGGACTCATGCCTAGTTGTCGCGCCGGGCCTACCCACGATTCCCCATGGAAATGAGAACATCCAATACGCAATGAGGTGCTTCCTCAACTCGCTCGTTGGGCACGGTGGATTACTGGTTCGCCTGAACTCAGTTTTTGTTCCGAACGGCATGGAACCTAAAGTTCGAGCCATGTTCCGCAATGACATATGCCATATCCCCGGACGTCGTTTCCTGAAAGATTACACCGAGTTTGTCCTGCCAAGGAGCAACCCAGTGATTGCCAAACTCCGTAGTCAGTTGCCCACTTCGGACGACGAAGACGACCACGAGCCCCCCTCAAGGAAGCGTGTGCATCAAGAACACTGCTATCGTGCATCCAGCCCCACGAAGTATAACAATCGGAGCTGGGGCGCTCCTTCAGGAAACAGAGGGAAGTAAAGCCCTGTCACTAAGTGTAGTGTAGTTGTACCCCTTTCCCAATTTCACAGCATATTTACCGTAGTTAAATAGTCTCAATATACGGTACTCCAAATACCGTTGGAACTTAAATTTGAATATTCATTATTTTTGTTCTCGAATAGTTCCTTTTCAATTGTGCGCAATTGTTTCGCTAGGCAATTGTTTAATTGTTAAGTATTGATCTCTCTCACTCTCCGGTCTCTTAACTCTCTACGTGTATTTTTGAATGCTCAGTTAGGTTCCCGCTAGAGTTTGAAATCTTCCCGCATTTTCTTTCGAATATGTTTTAGATATCTGTTTAGAGAGTCGGTGTGGTAGTTGGGATGTCTGTCTCGATCCATGCTTAACTTTTCAGTTTGTTTTATCCATACTCACTTTTACTATGTAACTCTTATTTTAATAAAACGCATGATTATAAACCGTGTTGGTTGAATATTAATTCTGTTGGGATTCACCCTTGTAAATTATCTTAGCTATTCCGAACTGTTTATTTATATGTCTGTATTACTTCGTGATTCGATATAATTTTGTTGTTGTATGGAAGTATACATTTTACCTACAGATCAGTCGTCGACCTCTTTCGTAGCGAAGGATACCTGGACCAGGATATTCTAGGCCTACCTGTCTTAATCAAGGTAGAATAATAATGATTTCAGAAGTTTACTTGTTTGTTAATATATACGGTTTGGGGTGTCTGGGAAGTCTTCCCCTAGACTCACTAACCCACCCAGGGACCCCTAACGTATTACTATTTCAATACTCATAGACAAGTTCAAACTTTTCCATATTTTTCATAAAAATGTCGTTAAAACCGTTTTCTTTCCATTACTTTTCGCTTTCTAGATGTTAAAACACAATTTGCATGTATTGTATTGTAGGCTAATTTTGACACAAAACTAAGTCTATGGTGCCCCCCCCCCCCCGTTGTGTAATAGTACCCACATTTCCATGTAAGTCGCCTCAGGCGGCGTCAGCCGACTGCTTTATATAATAAGAAGCTTACGGTATGTTTTTAATATCCTCAATTTGGGCGACAATGGTAAAAAGTTGTTCTTGACTATCGTCGTCATAATCCAATGCTTCGAGTTCTTCACGGGAACAGATCACCAATGTCACTTCGTTATCATGGGAGAAATATTCTTTAATCCCAGTTGTAGGAGCAAGCTAAAAACAAACAACGAATAATGAATATGAAAATGAATATAAATTAGAACAAAAAATCAACTTAGTACTTTGCAATCAACTTAGCAGTTGTCCACGATGCGTTTCAAAAACCGGCCTTTATTTCGCTTCAAAGAGTCAGGCTCTCAAAAAATTCTCAAAAAATGTATGTTCCCACACGAGATGAGAATATTGTTGTTTAATATCAGAGAAAAAAAACCTACTGTTGCAAGTAATACCCCGCTCGCCCAACTGCAATAGAAATAATGTTCTGCCGTATATTTCCACACATCCAGGTTGGGGATTTCTTCGTTTCTTTTATTGCAATATACATGCGCAATAAGTTGATTATTCTCAAATTTGTACTCGCAGGACCTGAAAAGAATCCTAAGGTAAATGACAAACATGTGGGACTTTTTTTTTCGACAAACTGTCATTTCGTAGTTCGCAGTAAGAGAGAACACGGAGCATTAGCTCCCTTTCTACAGGTTGCTCCGGCTCCGGGAAATATTGATTAAGTTGCGTCGGAAAAAGTATAATACATGCCCATTCAGTGCCGGTAATTAAAAAAAGCAGACTGCTTACGTAAACTACATCGAGCTCTATGTTTACAGACCGTAAGCTTGCAATGAAGGTAATAACTATGGGTGGCGTCGTCTCAAAGCTCTGGCGTAACAGCTACAAAACTGCTTCCGCAAACAATTTGAAAAAATAAATAAAACGTTTGCATGTTTTTTTCTTGTTGCCAGACTTCGTATAAACCTTTTTGCGCTTCAAAAGCGTGCACTTTTTATTAAAGGGTGGCACAATACGGTTTCAAAGTGAGCATATGACTATTTCCGCAGAGGCTCTGAGCATAAATAGTGAAAAAAAAGACGATCATATGTTATGCAGTTTACTACGGAGCATTGTGTAAGTGTAGTCAGCTACGAGTGGTACTCTAGTTTATAGTACCAGAAGGTGGTACTATAAAAAATTTTAATTTGTTAATGGATACCATATTGCGCCTTTGCATTCCACTTCGTTTGTCCATATTCCCACTCCGTTTTCGGTGTCCACTGCTATCATCAGTTCTAATTTAACGGCATCGTCGGCGGACATAATTACTAAATGATCGTGCAATTATGTATATGTATCACCAAGTTGCCAAGTTGCCAATGAGTTACCAAGAAAAAACAACAAGAGCAGATATAGGAGTTTCACAGAAAGTCATGCGATGTGTCGCTGTGAAAAAAAGGGTCCGACATAGCTGGGCTTCGGTGTACTATTCCATCTCAATGTGTCCGCTAAACATGCACGGAAGCGAGACCGCAACGAAACTGATGTACACAGGAAAACGAAATAAATGCCGAAAGCACAGACCATTAGGTGACCAGTTGACGACGGTTTTCGATGAAACTTGGTCACCAGATGGTCACGAAGTGGTCAACAAACGGGATGGCCCACAAAAAACATTGGCTTTGAACATCAGTCAGCTTGCAAAGGCGGGATCAGGATGCACTTTTCCAAATATCCGAAAGGAAAATTTGCAAATTTCCCGTTCTGGATGGACATTTCCGAAAGGTTCTTAAGCTTGGAGAAAGCTCACAATACAGTATGAATTAGCATGCAAAAAGACCATGCAATTTCTTTTTAACGAAAATATCAATCCCGAACGGGAAAGTTGCATGTTTTCCTTTCGAAAAGTGCTTCCGAACGCGTCCTATGAAAAACAGCTCTTCACAGGCGAGGCAAAAAAAAATTTTGAAACAGGAGAGTGAATCTCCATCAGAATCGATACCAAGGTTTGCGCAATATAAATCAGAAAAATATTCAATTTCTAAAATGAGATAATGAAGCAGCCACCTCACAAACATTGTGAACAAGAATGACTCAACTATCTGATAAGCAAAAATAAAAATTGCCAAAAAAGCGAAGCGGGATCTAAAACTAAAGAAAATTGGAATTTTGTCATGTGAATTTGTGTCTTGTTACTGTGTATCACATTGTAGGTGCGGAATTTTCCTCGTGTTTATAGCAAGATCTTATTATGGTCCGAGTTTTTTTTTTCGGATTTCACGCCGTGACCGGAGTTATTTTTTTTAATACGCTCGGAAAAAAACTTGATTATGCTCTAAAAAGACTAGGATAGTATCGAAGTTTTTTGGAGTATTGTCGGGTTTGTTATCAGTGCGAAAACGGTATGTCGGAGCTTTTTTGGTGTTTCGATTTCCTGTGAGCTATCAAAACAGAAAAACAACCTCAAAAAATGCGGTGAAAATACTTAAAGCGAAACATCGGCCGGTTTTTGAAATACATCATGGACAACTGAATTCTTACGGGTTCATGCTAATTTACTCGATTTTAGCTCGATTTTTTTATTCTAATTCATGCTCATTTGCATGAGAAGCCGCTTAAGAACGCTGGCGGCTGCTGGTGTAAAAACCGGCCAGTATTTGAGCATTTCGCTTTAAAACAATGTGCGGGGAAATCCACTTGGACTCCTGGATTTCATTTTGAGTCCTTTATATGTGGTGTATGATCAGTGAGATAAGTCTCGAGAAAACGAAAAATTGTTTTAACTGTCATAGAGCACACGGCTTCCCGAGAAAATTGGCCTCCGGGAAGTTTAAAGGCCAGTTCGTCCGGCTTCAGAAATGAACCGGACCCCGGTGCACCGTTTCTGCGGATTCGGTTGATATAACCCGGTACACTTTATCTTTATCTTTTAGACCACACAGGTACCAAAAAAGAAGTAAATAAGTAAATTCTCAGCGAGTTTACCATTCTGATGCCACGAACATCTGACTGAAATAGCGGAAAGGTCGGATGATGCGCTCAATGAAAAACTTCTGACATGGTGCCCCGCACTTGTCATACAGAGATGGAATTAAAATCATCGAACGCTAAGTTACCCTAAAGTGAGACTATTCCAGGAAACAAGCTAGAAACAAACTTGTAATGCACAGGCCTAGCCACAATAAAAAAGGATATATGGAAAGAGAAAAAGTTAAAAATAAACTTAATATCAAAAATTCTACAGAAATAAAAATAAAAATTAAACGATAAACTCCGCAGCAAGGAGTAATAGTTGAAGCGGATAATTAATGTTTATTAATCAACAATCAATTTTTTGAATCAAAGATAGAGACAAATTCGAATCACCACCAAAGAAAACAGAAGAAAACAACTAGAAAACAAAGCGTAACACACCTCTCTGATAAGAACAAAGAACATCAGTACAATTGAGGTAAACATGTCGTAATGCGGGACCTAATTTTTGAGTTTTGACTCATACACGTAAAAATTCAAGTTAGATCTATTTTATTTGTAGATAAACAAACACAGTGTGAACCTGTGTACCTGTGAACAAACTAAAATGATTTGTAAAAAAAAGGAAACCGCTAAAAAGTGCACTTTTATCAAGAAAGTTCAGTGTTTGTAAACAAATTTGCGTGGAGTGAAGAAAAAAACGCGATATTTTTGCTGTGCCAAACGGCAGAGGGAGAAAATGCGCAAATAAAATAGTGTGTGCGGAAAGGAGATCGCAGGCGCCGAATGGTTTGATCAAAAATTCGATGAAACGAGAGGCGACCTCCAGTACACTAATTTATATTGAAGCGGAAACTAAGTGATCCTTTACTTTGAACTGCAGATGTCGATCAGTTTGGTGACCGAAACCTGTCGATTACAGTGCTCAAGCCAGTGTATTTAAAGGAAGAGGCCCACGAGAAAAAAGCTTTCCTCAACATATTTGCACAGAATGTCCGGAATTTCAGAAATGTTACTGTGGAATCCGCATTTCTTTGCAGCTAGAACTCACAGAGTTATTCCCCCGCAAACAGTTCGGCCAGGTACCGTAGGCAGCAACGTCAAAATACGTTTTTACGGTTTATATCCGTCCATTAGCATTCTTTCTATACATAAGAATTGTTAAACGAATGAAGAACATTGCTACGATTATAAAAAAGCGTTTCCAATATTGTATCGCCCTAAAAGAAAGCCCAAAAATTGATCCTGACTACGGTACCTGACCGAACTGTTTGCCGGGTAATAACTCTGTGAGTTCTAGGTGCAAAGAAATGCGGTTTTTACAGTAACATTTCTACAATTCCGGACATTCTGTGCAAGTAAATTGAGGAACTCTTTTTTCTCGTGGGCCTTTCCCTTTAAGACTTTTGAACAGTACATTGTACTGTATAAAGGGGCGCCCCGAGAAGCATAATACTGTAATAGATTTGGTTACTGTTTATTTGTAAAAAATATGATTTTTATTCGACGGCTGGAAGGCGAATGGACTAGCCCACTCTGCTGACTGTATAATGGACCCTATTCACAAAAGAAGGAACCCGACAGGATATTTTGTACATCTTCGAACATTTATATCACGGCTCATTTTTGAAACTGTAACTTACTGATATAATGTTACCACATGCATACTTGTCAGAGGTACCGAGTTTAGTTCCGGTCCACTGAAGAAACTTGGCCGGTGCGTGGCCTACACTGGGCCCGAAAATGGTGGGCCGCCTACGCCTCGACCATAAACGGGAAAGTGGCTCAAGAGGCACCGAAAGGCTGGGCGGCTGGTGCGCCTGGTGTGGGCCCGGTGTAGGCATGGTGTAGGCGAACTAAAATACTTGAAGCTCGTAGTACTCAGGCTTACACCAGGCGTGCCCCGGACCGGTGCGCCGCCTACACCAGGCCCGAAATGGGTGGGCCGCCTCACAAACCCGTTTTTTGTAGGCCGCGCACCCGCCAAAGTTTCGCGTTCTCGATATGTTTTGTGTTTGCAGTCAGTTATCTTATCTACAAGACGTTAGTTCTACAAGATGCATAGCTTACTTACAGCCCGTTGCAAAACCACATCTCAATGTTTGGTTTTTTTGCGCAAGCTTCACAAGTTAGCCAAATGGGTTTGTACACCTTGCCACGCCTGCGAAGAAACTGCGCTAAGTTTCATATTATAAGGAAACAAGGCAAAGATCGCTTACAGCCCTACGAAGTCCTACACCTACAATGTTACATACAACATTTATGGAACCATATGAAATCACGTTTCATGTCATATTACCGTGTGTGTGTGCCTTTCCCGCAACATCGAAACTTTTCTTCCTGGAAACATCAAACAATGCATATAAAAATAATCTATAATCATCGAATAACGGCAAAATCCCATTACCCTGACGTGATTCACGTAAAGTAAACAGAAACTTTGTTGACTTTATTGTTTTTAGATCCCGTCTCAGGAAAGGAGGAGCGCCATATCTGGATGTGCTAGCACAGTGCCCAGCTGTGCAAAGAGTGCCAATGGCAAATTCAAAAACTCTGAAACTCACTGAGTATAATAAATGCCTTTCCTGAACCCCCTGTGATTCTACCAAGCTAAACGTCAGTTTTAAACCAGTATCATGATTTCAGCTGAATTCCGATGCAGTAACGAAAACTGCTTTGTCATTTCTTTTTACATGTTGTTTTCCATAATCCGTAGTCCATTTGTGAAGCGGCGATTGACAATGAATTTTCTTACGTTGTTGATAGCGAGCTGTGTCTTACCTCTGCTATTTATAAACCATTACCGTACCTTACCTTACATTGTGTTACCTTAACTTCCATTTCCTTTTGCCCTACCGTACACAAGTATCCAGCCGAAAGTTTTTCAGAACAATGGTCCATTTCCTCTTGATAACACTTCTTCCCGTCGTAGTTCTCGCTTCATACGATCTAATGCCCAGGATAAAACGTCAATATTATGTATGCGGAACGTATCCCAATCAATACTATTCCTATTCACGTAAGTTTATTTTTCAATAAAAACACTATCAAGACACACATTTGGATTTCACGGACCAAAATGAATAAAGGTACACCAGGAACGCGGGGCGCATATAAAAAGAACATTGTTCGCTACAGATGACGTTCCTTGCACACAAAGTGCCCCGCCAGTTTACGTTTACTGTTGTTATTTTGTTTCGCAAAAAAACCAATAACGAAAGCAGTGCGCGCTTACTGGCTTACTTTTGTGCGCGCCGTAAGCATTTTTTTTCATGAGCGAAGATTTCATAATACACTATTTCAGATGGGCCCTCAACTTTCATGTAACAAATCGCAAGTCTTAGATTCTAAAATCGAATACTTTAGCATGTAATAATGGTGGAGGAGCAAATCCTCCTTCAACTGGCAGTTGTACAAATGGTGGACGACTAATTGGTGTCGGATGTTACTACGATTTTCAGTGCACACCATACAGGTTCGTTTTCTGATAACATTCCGAGACTGTGCCGCGTAACTAGGGGGCCGCCAGCATGCGGTGGCGGACATTGCCTAGTATGCGCGTGTTTGCGATGGATGCGTTGGTGTGCCACAAGAACACGAACTGGTTAGATACCACGAACTGGTTAGATACATCCCTTGCGCGCGCGCCGCACCCCCTTATAGCTCACTGCACCAAACACAGGCCAGGCTGAGGGCTGACGTATACCCAAATGCACTACACATGTAAATTAAAAATTCAAATATACAAGGAACATAATCGATTTATTTAGCGGTGGAGCTCTCGCCTCATGTCTGAATGGTTGTTGTTGTACAGTACCGATCAGTCCCACACCTCCAACAACAAATTCACTTGGTAAGAGTTCGAACTTTGAACCTACATATTCTTCGGATCTTAGGGAGCGAGCGTCTTAGGGTAGCTGTGACTTGCAAACGTTATGCAGCACTCCTATCCTAGTCTAAATTCTTTTTTTTTTCTTGTCGGAAGAAAGTTGTCGGTGAATCTAAGACACTGTACGCCGAACACATATACTTTTTTTTATCTGACAAGATTCTATAGTTTTATGAGTATTATTAATTTACTGATATTATTATTTAATCTAGGCTACTGTCCCTCTGGACAACGTTCTCAGGTCGTCTGCACGTCTAATTCGGGCTGTCAGAGTGGTCAGACATGCATGGGAGGACTATGCTGCACAACTATTGGAAACGAGTGGCAGTGTAAGAGTAACCGTATTTTGAATTTAACCGAATCATCAAAGCTCAGAACTGATAGATCAATCGCATACTACGTAGCGGTACAAAGTGCATCTGTCTATGCGAAGCGGCGCAAGTCTTGCTATGCAATGGCAGTATGGTACAATCGCATTTGAAATAGCTACCGCGTATATAACTAGCACGTAAACGGACAACATTGCATCCCCATGTATTTTATGCCAATTCCCGTGAACGTTCGGAGATTTCCGGCACGGAATGGCGCACAGTTTGCACATAATTCTTGGTTATAAAAATTGTCTAGCATACGTTTCAAAAAGGGTCATACCGCTTTAAATCATCAATTCAGTGTCATGCGGTGGTTCGGCAGCTCTCGCCGCCTGTACCGCTGGTTCCTGCGGTCAATTCGTGTGCACTTCATCCAACTACTGCTGTGAATGCCGCTACGGACAGACAAGCGGAACTTGTACAAACGTAAGTAGCCTTAACTCTTGTGGCTTATCTCTATCCAAAAATTCAACCAATTGCGCGAGGATTTATAATTCTAACGAAAGCTACCGTATTTTTACCCTTTACTATAAGTTCTATAATTTAAATTAATGGATATTAGCCCCCCCCCCGTCAAAAAATAGGAATATATTTCATTACAAAATAGGTCCGGCCAATCATATCTGGCGTTGGCGGACCATCTGATCGCCTTTCCTGGCTTGTTTGTCAAATCGTCGGCCAATTAGTTAGATTTGTCCCTTCTCACCTTTTCAATACTATGTCTTTTCTTGACAGACTATCGTCGACTTTCTCTCAGCCTGACCCTACCGTTGACTATGTATATGAGTCTTTCGATGTTGTTTCCCTGTATACTAACATTGATAATGACGCGGCGGTTAGGGTTATTGAGTCCATGCTCAAGGAGCATGCGTCGCACATCTCCTGGTTAGGACTAAAGATTGATGAAGTTGTATATTTGCTCAAATTATGTCTCGATTGTAAGACTTTTAAGTGGAACTCTTCTTACTATCAGCAAGTTCGTGGTCTTTGCATGGGCAATCGCCTGGCTCCTGTCCTCGCAATTTGCGCCATGCACAGCATCGAATCCTCAGTTGTACGCACTGGTATTCTATTTTACTGTAGATACATAGATGATTGTTTTATAGTAGCGGAGACACGGGAGCATATGGATGCTATGTTCAACTCACTCAACAACTCACAAAAGAACATAGCGTTCACACGCGAAACTCCAAATGCTGACGATTTCTTGCCATTTTTAAATGTGCTTATTTCATATAAGAACGGTCACTTTGTGAGTAAATGGTATAGGAAAGCTTGCAACCGTAATATTCTCATTCATGTTAACTCTGCCCATCCCATCAGTGTTAAACGCCATGTGGTTTCGAATACTATTAATACCGCTGTACGCCTTTCATCCCCTGAATATATAGGAGAATCAAAGGATTTCGCCAAAAAGGTGTGTGCCCTTAATGGGTACACACACACTTCAATAACTAAGCGAAATCCTCTGATTTCTACAAAGTCAGCGAGATCCTCACAGTTCTCTGGAGTCGTACTCCCAGTACCCTATATAAATGATAAGTTTCAAATCTTGTCAAAGCAACGGTACGGAAGTTTCCCAATCTAGGTGTTACCGTTGTTGAGAAATCCGCCCCAAGTCTAAGAGATTTGCTTATTAGGAATAGGATTTATGACAGAATTTGTCCCGCTAGAGGAGGAATGTGTCAAATATGTAATGATGGAAGTATTGGTGATTGTATGTCGCGTATGGTAGTTTATAAAATAACATGTAACCTCTGCGGAGAGTCTTATATTGGACAAACCAGCCAGCCGCTGAGAGAGCGGATAGCGCAGCACAAGGCAAAAGGTAAGCTACTGGATGCTCACCACAAGGATGCTCACCCTTCTGTTCCGTTCTCAATCTCTGCCTCTATTCTGTACCGAGAGTGCAATTTTCGTAGACTCCTGATAAGTGAGGCAGTGTCAATCCAAACGGAAAGACCAGTACTCAACAGGAAATACGAGTTGTGCACCAGTTCGGGTACCAAGAGAAATCTCTCTCAATCCAATCACCCTATCACTAACCAAGTCTATCCTCTCGTCCCTCTGTCACTCACACCTTCTCTCATCCTTACTCTGCCAGTCACTCTGCCTCTCACCCTAACTCTATCACTCACAGTTAACATACCACTCGGTTATTGATGAATGTCGCTTGATTTACTCATATTTATACATATCGTTCCCGTTGTACGTTATATATATACTGTCTTTTCCTTGTCCTAATCTATGTGAATTCGTTTTCTGGCCAATGTGTGTAGTCGTTTTACGTTGATAGTATATTTGTGCTGTGTATTGCATTGTGTTTTTATAGGTAATTTTCCCTGAAGATGGCGAAAGCCGAAACGTCGGAATAAATGTGCTAAACACACTTTGTTTTCCTTTGGTTGGAATTACAAGCTCACCACAACACTGAATAATTACAAAATATATTCTCCTATCTTCCAGGGCTGTCCCGCCGGCTACTCCTGTGGTACCTCTGGCTACTGTTGCCCAATGTGCCCAAGTGGAAGGACACCCTTTGGAATGTGCTACAATGGACAATGCGCGGCTGGATACACGTGCAGCGCAGGCAATATCTGCTGCAACTAAAAATATAATAATCACAATATGTTCCGAACCTAATGTTGCGCTTAATAAGACATATCTCATTACATAAAATCAAAAAAATTTTGGTTTATTTGTAACGTGCGTTACGAGCGTGTTGCTAAATTTCAATGCAAAACACAAAGTAATCAGCCCTAGCAAGACTAGAACCAGCAACCTCCGCGACAATCCCACTTTTGTTAGTCAAAAATTACACACCTTTGAACCTCAATTAGTCAACTCCAATCACAGAATTAACAAAAGCCATTCCAAAATTTACTGAACTAAATACATGTACATAACAAAGAATTAACAACTGAGCAGACAAATAAATATACTCCCAAGTTGGGGTTGGGAAACAAGGAAAACGATAAAACACTTAGATCTACTGCTGTAAGATGATCAAAACAAGAATACTTCATCCGCAAAAAAAGAATACATGTAATAGTAACACCTCACGCATGGAGTACAGTATCTTCTAAATAATACGAATACCACTCAAGCTTAAATAAAGGACAGTAGAGATCTAACACATTCATATCTAGGAGCGTAATCTATTATACCTGGGCGCTCACAGCCCACAAGTTCACAGTACTTGGTTAACAACCGAACTAACGCAGCACCAGACTTCTAAACTTTCATTAGCTCACTAAATCGTCTACTCGGTTCCGGACCTTTGCAGATCAAGTCACACGACTTAACACAATACATTACATAAAGTGACGGTGACGCAATATTACGGTATTTTACTCTTATAGCGAAATACCGGCCGGTTTTTGAAACGCATCGAGTATATCCGCATCCTCATGCAGCATACGCAAATTAGAATAAAAAATCGAGCTAAATTAGCATAAATACGCAAGAAGTCAGTTGTCCGCGATGCGTTTTAAAAACCGGCCGGTATTTCGCTTTAAGTCCCACGCGTCCCACTTCCTCAATCCTTCTTCTGTTGTCTGAGTACCGCTCCAGGTGCTGGATACGGTCTCTGTTGGAATAGTGGACCTCCCGCAGTGACATCGGCACCCGATTTGGTATCCTCACGCAGACCGGACGACCATTTACCACTGAAACATACATTTTACTCAACTCGTGCACAAAGTTCATTCCTTGTTTACCTGCAGATCGTATTTGTGAACTAACTATACAGTAATTGCACATCACTACGTATTGCAGCAACATTAGAAAAGGGTACGGTTAGACCCGTTTTCGCAAGAGAACTGAACTCCGAGCAGGTCCCGCGTCTGAAATACACGGTCCGGCCTCCGGCCTGCTCTGGGTTTTTCGGGCTTCAGTTCACTTTCTAGGGATTTAGCACCTTTTTCCTCCGCAACCGATTGCTACCAATGTACTCTAACGAGAAGGCTTGGTGTGCCCGGGGTAGGAGTCAAACCGACGAGCCGCACGGCCTGCGCTGCTCTTGAGACAGCGACAGGCACTGCGCCCCCGTACCAGACCAGGTGTATCACCCAAACGATACCGTCGCACTTCTATGGCTCATAGCACACAAAAAAACATTTGAATTGAAAACATATGTACCATTTGCAAACAGTAATTTCGTAAATGAAACATACGGTCTAATATCACTGTACGCAGAGGGATCCATCGGGTCGATACCTTTTCGCTGCGCACGTTCTAAACAAAAATTATGTTTTCTATACAAAAAAAGCGATAATCAAGAAAAAGTCTACGATGACAATGTTTAATTTAGCAACCTCCGTTACACACGTACTATATGCGCATATAAGTATGCTTGAATGTCCTAGTGAACGTTGGGGCGCAAAAGATATCAAAGAATAAAATGAATGATATACAAACTACAAACTACAACAATAAACCATCTAAAATATGAAGCTCACTCAGTCTGTCCTTGTCAGTCAGTGCCGCTCTCCTTTCTTCTTCCTCACTATCAGAACTATTCGAACTTCCACCAGAATTCTAAAAGCTCGTTAAATATTAAAGTGGTATTGAATGTGGTTTACGAAACGTACAATCAACCACTTAAAAATATACCTTTCTCTTTCTGCCCTTATTTCGATCCTCCCGATCGGCATCTTTGCCAGCGTCACCCTGAATAGAAAAAAAATGGTTCAGGGATCACCGGATCAGAGAAGTCAAACATACACGCAGCACTAATAGTAAGACTCATACGGCCTAACATGGCTGATTCATTCTAAATAAAACCAGAACTTACACTCGGCGCCGTGGGCGGGACAGGAATGGCCCTCGTATCACTGTCCTTCATCTCCGTGTACATATCGCGGGCCATCTTCGGGGCCGCCTCGCCAATCGATGCACTAGGATGCCGGGGGGACAACCAGCACACCTGATAAATGGTGATCAATGAATTGAGATACAAGACTCCAAAACGGCTTGGCACACATATGTATCTACTGTATTCACGCACTACTGTACAACCATTATCCGCTATATATGACTTGATGCGCAAAGAAAGCGGGTTGCACGTGACCGTGTACAGTAAGCGTGGCAGTGTCGAGTGCTGCAAAATTGTTCTCCTGCATGACTTCAGGCTAGGACCTAAGAACAGGAGGGATAGAATATCTTTCCCTCGTTGGATGATGCTGCACTGCTACTAAGTGGATATTTTAAACTCCATAAGCGCACTCCGTCTCAAGAATCTTCGGAGTGCGCAGAAGCGCAACGCCAAACAAAGTTACCTCATCCGTATCCGGATTCCAGTAGTAATGTCTCCTAATTCCCGCGTCGTACACCTCCGTCCAGCCTTCTGGCAACGGGTATCGAGTCAGCATTCTCTTTCTTCGTCGGTGATAGGACTCGGGCAGACTGGAAGGAAAACGGTTTAAACTTAAACCGATACGGCACGTGGTTTTCAACCGTAAGCTGGATAATTAAAGCGAAATACCAGCCGGTTTTTGAAACGCATCGTGGACCACTGAATGCTTACGTATTTATGCTAATTTGCTCGAATTTAGCTCGATTTTTTAGTCTATTGATGCTCATTTGCATAGGATGCATAAGAATGCTGGTATACTCGATGAAACCCGACAGATATTTCGCTTTAAGTGCATTACCTTTCCCCCATAGAGTGGGAGAGAACTGCAAACGTAGCAATATATACTTTTCAAAACAACATGTGGCTCAAGATACTTTTCCGACGCATTGCGGATTGCGTCGGAAAAAGTCTTCCGCTTTACGCGTGAAAATCACATTGAATAAATCACAATCAAATATTCAAGTACCTCGATTCTTGATATCCATCACTCCAGTGGTCAAAGCAAAAGTCGGTGCACAGATGATAAATGTTGTATCTGAAAAGCAACACGATGTGCATGTCATTATCAATTCCAACCTCCATCAGAAAACACTAGGTGAGTCGCAGAGAAACTGAGCCACTTGCAAGCTAGACTTGCTCAAAGCCATGGTCCAAATTTAGGAATTTCAGTAGTGCTATTTATTGGTCTTCTACTCTGACTGTGCTTAGGACATCCGCGGAAGCAGGCATAGTGATTGTATACTGTACTGAACCAATGTTGAATAAGGGAGCAAGCTTTGGAAGCAAGAAAGATTGTTTAAAAACTAACTTATTCGGGCAACCGGGTGCATAGTCCCTCTCCTCTTTCGGCTTCTTTCCCTTGTCTTCGCTCTCGTAATTCTCGGCAATAATCTCCTCGTTTTCAGCTGAAAAATATTGAAAATCAATCGAGGCTATAAATTCCGTGCGTAAATGGAGGTGCTTTCTTTAGCTTAGTGATAGACCGTTTTAATAAAACACCATGTTTCGGTCAAATATATTTACTTCGAATTGCTTTCGGATGTGGTCCGTGCGTGTTTCAATGCACCAACCTATACCCCTGCTCACTCTACGTGGTCGGCCGCATTACACTGGACAGAGCCATGAAACCTAGCTGCGCAATACTGTAACCTATGAAACTGACTCTAGCTCTATTGTATCAATGAAATTACTGTAATTATACCCACCTTGTTTTACAATTCCACGACGTTGTAACCTTGCTAGCAATGCTGCAGGAAGTGGCATGTCTGGAATGAAGAGATATAAGTAAATTAAGAAATTAATTGTAAAATAAACTCATGAAAAGACATCTCGCAATATACATAGATAACAAATTGGAAATAAACCAACATGTATATAGAAAACACGGCAAACGAATATCTCGAGCAAACGTTTATTGATAGTTTACTCACTATTTTGAAGCAAAAAAGTTAAAAGGATAAAGTTAATATTCACGCATATATACACACATTCAATAAAGTTATTAATATCACAGCACATTGGAGTATTAATGTCAAGGGTAAGGCACAAAATGATCAAAATTTTAATCGTATGTTACGCAGTATACACAGTTTCAAGCTGCACATTTACAGAACAACTAGAGCTCGGATTCAGAAAGGTTTTTAAATACACAGCAGTAGGTAGTAGGTACAGCACTTAGCATCAATCAAAATTTGCTACATTCAATTCAATATGATGCGATGCGATGCCAACTTTTCATTAGATATTACAGCCTTCAAATCTCACGAACATAATCGTAATCACCATAAATATAGTTACTTAGAATGTCTTAAACGCCACCCTAAACTCTAAACTAACTTGAAGACACCAACTTTTCAATAACCGATGCCATGGGCTGCAATTGCGCTGGCGGGATCAAGTGAAACTGTTGAGCGAAGAGAAGAAAGTGCTTGAACGATGTGTTCAGATGTGCCGTCGCCTAAAACACGCAAACATCCTTTTTAAAGAGATATAACGACCAGTTTTAGAGGCATATTCGGAGAACTGCATTCCCATATATGTTGTGTGCAATATAACTAGTTGGACTAAAATCGCGAAGTTATTGCAAACATAACATGAGAATACAGCGTCTATACGTTTCTAAACCGGATGTAGTGTAGTACTGCACTAACAATAAGATTAAAAAAGTAACAAATCCCGTGCGCGAATTGAGGCGGTCTATTTAACAGCAACATTTCAAGGATCGCGACAACGTTATGTTTCACTACGAACATAAAAACGCGGAAAACATTCGGTACTGTTTGTCTCAAGCTTTTCCCATTGTTCTCAGCATATGATTTACCAGCCTTTTTCATTATACTTTAGAATACATTTTGCAAATGAGAAAGAAGGAAATCCTAGTTACCGTGGTCACGCAAACGCAAGACGCCTTTCTTTTACTCCCCCTACACAAAACTGCAAGCGAATCGTCTGGATCATGGTAACTGAACTCTTCTGCGAATAAACACTAAGTGTACAGTACCTTAAGTTGTGCGACACGATCCGAGTGAGCATGATAAATGTGCGCGTACACCCGAAACAGACGACACATCATCGCTTCGCAAATCTGCACGAAATTCCTGGGAAACGACTTTCCTGCAAATCACGGTAATAATAGTCAAAACGAGAAGCGAGAAGAGAGACTATACAATGTACAAAATTGCGTTCTCGGTTACTTTTGCGATAAACGACTACTATAAGAAACGATGGAAGTTTCGCGCCGTCGCCGCGCAAAAGCGAGTTGCGCATTTGTCGAGCGGAAGGCCGTTGGTGTACTACTGATACTGACGACACACAGGGCATAAAACTCGTCGGGAAATTCCCAAACTTGTCTCTATTTGTGATACGTTTCGGATTTTCACCATACCTTATATTCTAATCGCGATGGTGGTATGGCTACGACTCAAGACCACCATCTAAATTTATGCAATATGCTAATTCGGATGGTGGTTTCGTCGGTCAGAGCGTCAACGAGTTTATGCCATGCTGACACACCTGCCGCACCCTCAAAAAAGTGTCACTGCGCAACTATCCTCGCCGTATTACATACCTTTTCGTCCACTGCATACCATAATTTAAAAACATACCTATTTGACTGGGAAACAGGGTTTCATCGTCCAATTGATCCTGAACACCAGTGAGAAGATATCCTATATAAGTTGGGGCGGGAGTATTTAACCTAAATATATGTGCCTTAAAAATTAATGTTACAGTCATAGGTTTTTTTAATAGTAGTGTAACACACAAAAGGAAACAGTTCTCAAATAATTAGGGTACACTCAAGCTTTCTTGTTTCTTTCCGTTACATTTACTATTTTTATGCTTAATGTTTATCTTTCAAATAAATATCCATTTTCAATAACTTACGTCCTATGACTCGAATCCTGCCAGTAATACTCATGAGTTGGACCTGCAGTCATTTTTTGACACGTTTCCGCCGTGCACGCGTCCGTGATCGTCCCGTACAACATCGACACTTGGTTGAATAAATCAGCAACTAGAATACGACCGTAAATCTTAAAAGTCGGAGACTTACAACACCGCTACGTTGATGAAATAACGTCCTCGCCGCGACCAAAATTTTAAGTAGACCAAATAGTGAGTGTGAGTAGAACCCCTGCTCTAGTTCAAATAAACGTCGGAAACTTGCAAGAATCTATAATTATTACCACGAACACAAACAACAACAAAGGTCCCGCTTCCTTTGAAGATGTTTTGAAATGATTGACAACCTTATTCATACGCGTTAAAACCACGTGCCGCACAGCTCTATTCTCATGTTTCCACAAAAAAACCCAAACAAGAAAGCTTACCATTAACCGCTAGCCACTCATTCAAGTCCTCTCCTTGTGGTAATCGTACTGCATCCCTCAAATTTCCCGTTCCCAGGGTAGCAGCTCCCAACTCTTCGCCCCTTATATTTCTTGCACTCATCAGACTAAACAAACCACCATAAAGTACGCTTTAAAATGTAACTTCAATTGCTCATTCATACAGCCACGTTTATTGTATACCAAAAGGAAATAATAAAAATTTCACTGCGAAGATACTTTACAGGTACGAAAAAAGATCACTATACAGGACAAAATCGAAAAACGATAATAATAAAAAGTAAACGGGCGGTAAACGTTGGTTTGAGACTCAACTCACATGGAGAATATAAAGCAAGACATTGGGCAACCAGCCACACTCCAACAAGCACATTTATCGAAGAAAAGCCAAATTACAGATACATAATTTATAAGTACAAGAGAAAAGAAAAATGATTATAAACGATAAAATTAAAAACAAAGTCACCAAGAAACGACTGTTATGGCTCAGAGTGCAATGCGGGATTTTAGAATTTTAGACGCAAGAAAACTTCAAAGAATATAAGCGTTTTTTTCTAATTTGAATGCTGAATGATGTGAATATGAAACAGAAAAATGAGGGGCACACGCAATACGGGTCCGGATCTTAACTTAAACGATAAGCTATAGTAAAGGGATGTCTATTCTTGCATTTTCAGAACTTTAAAGTGGACGTAAACCAGGTTGGTGGAGAAACGAGCACAGACACAAGAAGGACTAGATTAGTGAGTACGGAATAATGCAAAGGGGTACCTATTGCAAAACTCTCAAACATTTGTGTAAGTCAAAATCTAGTCGCAATCGAGGAAGCACTATAATTCGCACACCAACACATTGCCTGCATATGTACAGAACAGAAACAAAAGTGGCGCTATTGGGCTAACTTAAAAGATATACGAGAATGGAATATTTGGGCTAAATTGCAAAAGTATCTCACCTTCAAGGGGAAAACTAAAAGAATAAAGATCTGCACCGAGGAAGGGAGAATTAAAGATCCATTAAAACTATTGACAATAGCTTACGTTCTTAATCAAATGGGGCATATTGGGGATGAAAAACTTCCAGCTGACGTCGAAATTCCAAACCCCGTAGCATCCCGCAACAACTATAAAATTCCAAAAGAATTTAACTTAAAAGATACAAATCACCCACAATACGCCAGGACATTCTCAGTTCTCAAATTCTAGCCGACCTCTCACGGTTTTTAAAACGGTATACGCGGTTCGTGAAATTACACTAGACAACTGCATCCCCAAAATTTGCATATAATACATGGGAATGCAGTTCCAAGAACAAGTTCCAAAACCACATGCCATACCGCTTTACAGGAAGTAGTCAGGTGTGCGTCTTGTGACGTGTGGTTCGCCTCTTCTGGGTGCAGGATCGAATTGCAGGAATGAATATTTGAGCTCATCGTCCAACTCCACCATAGCCGCCTGGTTACCACAACGGTAGCAGTAGTTGGGTGCTGAGAACACCGTGACCACGTTACGATCGTGACACCAGTTGTAACCCTGGAAAGGAAAGAATGTTGGCATGGGGGATGAAAGATACATGTACTCACTTGTTCACTCTATTATAGAAATCAGGTCCCAGTCCGAGTCAGATTTATGCGACATTCTCCAGTGTTTCAGGCACGGCCAGGGACCAACGAACGGCTTACACACAAAATATCCACTTTCACTTCACTGTCTCTATATTATCTAAAACCCAAACGTCCGAAACTCACATTAACCCTCAAACCAAAAGACACACGTAACACACTCAGAACAGCACTGCAAAATACAATACTCCTATTCAATCACTAGGTAAAAAATCCCACCTCCATCACAAGTTGATGAGCCCTGGAGATCAGCGTTAGGCCGTTGGTGTGGTTAAAGGTTTCCGATATATCTTGTCCGAAGGTGTATCCGGCTCCTCGGGGCGATATTCCCCAGCCTCCTCGATCATCTGGGTCGGACCACAAAAGATCGCACATCGGACCTTCATGTGGAACCTACAAAAATACAATATATGCAGGAAAACGCCATTTGAAGAATTCGAGTTACTTTTACATGTATCCTCAGAAAGCATGGGAGGTGCCTATGAAATTAGGAAAATTTCCGGTCATTTTATTTTGGAGTTTTCTTCAAATTATTTTCTTATTTTCCTAAAAAGCAATACAACCATACTTTCCATCCAGCGAATTCCATCCAGCACTCATATACGAAAACTCACCTACCCGGTAGAAATACCCGGCACTTCCATATGTTCAGCCTGTCTCTCCCTAGAACGGGACTAATAAGAAATATGAAATCAAAACCACTCACCTCTTGAATTCTATCGAGCGCTCGTATGTGATCGAGGGTGTCGATGGAGGGCGATAAACCTCCGTGCAGGCAGAAGATCTGACCGTCGACCAGAGCAGTCAGAGGGAAGCAGTCGAATAGATCGGTGAAGTACTTCCACACACTCGAGTTACCGTACTTACGCAGGCACTCGTCGTAGAACCCGTAAACCTGAATAGAAGAAGTAAGTTAATATATATTATTAGCTAAAACCCGTCAACCTGAAAAATCATATGTAAAAATATGTGAAGCGAAGCGAAGTGAACTCATAGACTTAGCTAAAACCCATAAACCCGTACGCAACCCTGATATAAGCAGCAAGAAAAATACAACACAAAGGACGGGCACTTTACCAGTTATTTTAGTTAATTGAAACCGTAAAACCGAATTATGCTGTAATATACAGAAAAATTGAAACACACAGTTTCAATTTAAAAAAAAGTAAACCTAATATATTATATATGGGTGAAAAGGCGAACAAGAAAATAAGTCGAGGAGAAACAGTCACAAGTCACAAGACAAGCTCTTCCAAAATAATAGATTGAATATTTCAGAACAAGGTACTCAATATTATACGAGAGAATCATCACCGCTAGGGGAAATGCTTAAAAATTTAATACTCGGCATGTCTACTCGTTATCTAGTAAACTATATTTTAATACATTTTATGTAAACTTCGCTTTCATAGAATGCCTCCTTCCGCACACATTACTATTGTACTACTATAACAAATTTTTATGTAAACTTCACTTTCACTGAAAGCCTCCTATCACCGTATCACCTTCAATTTCAACTATTTTACAAAGCGCCTAAGAACATGTAATGATATGATGTTGTAGTTTATACCACATTATAAAAATACGTCATCATTATGGTTTTCTAATCTCTCAAGCGTTTCTAGTTTGTAAAGTACATGTAAAGGATCATGGTCCAGTCGAAGCTCATTAACTTCTGGTTCTAAGTAAAGGTAAGGGAGAAAGCATCTTACACAAAAAACGGTATGCAACGCGGTTTGTAAAACATACAGTGGACAATTGTATCATCTATCATCACGAATTATATACTCTGTATCCCTCCGGTCCGGTATAGACGGACACATAGGAATTAGGAATCCATAGTCAAACATCAAACCATGTTTTTCAAAAAAACCACGTGCGTACAGCTTTAAAAAATCGAAAAGGATTTAAGATTCACATACCTGAGTAATTTGTCTGGACTCGTGGTTTCCTCGTAGAATCGTGACACGATCCTTGAATCTGACCTGAAAATATAACAATATGCTACTTTGCTACTCAATCATTGACTGGGTGTTGATAAAGATAAATTCTTGTCCTATTTCAAACTAACAGCAAGATTCCCTATTTAGACTAATGATTCTAAACTAATGATTCTCGATTGGGTTTACAAGCTCACACACCTTTGAAAATAAACTAATGATTATTTATAATTATCGATATCCATATTAGATATTACTCTTACTATAAACGTAACTGTTTGTAAGCAAACATAAGTTAGCCACGAAATTACAGAAATATGTGTAATTATTAAAAACCGAAATCCAGATTTTAGCTCGAATTTTGGTCCACCCTAGACAGCGCACGGCCGTATCATTTGAAGATAAAATTCCAATAAAGACCAATTTCACAATCCCCGAATCCCCTACCTTAGGTACTACTAAGAGATAGCTTAGGTAAGATGTGTGTGTGTGTTACTGACAAGTAAACACTCAGACTCAATTCAGTCAATTTAACTCTTTTGATTTTAGATAGGAAACGTGAAACGTCGCTGAACTCAAAATTTTAGCAAACCACCAGTCACAGCAAAAAAAATAAACAATGAAAACAAAGATAAAAATAAACAGGCCCACTGCCCACACCAAAAAAAACAATGAAAATAAAGATAAAAATATGTACCTTGAGGCAAACAAGAAGAGAGACCGTTTCCACCGAGTAGTATCCTCGATCCACATAATCACCCATGAATAAATAATTCGTGTCCGGACTTTTTCCGCCCATCTGAAATATATTGTGTTACCAGAAGGCTACGCCGTCTGAGGCATCTTTCCGTACTTATGTAACGTACATGAAAATCTTTACGAATGAAGACATACATCGTCCTTTTACATGAGAATAATCTAATTTGAGCAGCGGCACTGTTTTATATCAAAAGCGGAACAATTTATTCGAGTTCTACTTCCGTAACTTGAGTGCTAGCGCATGCTACAGTAACTCTTTTATATAATAAGACAGGAAGAAGGATTTATATATGTTGTACGTTGAACTATTCAATGAATATGCAACAACATAATGTATCGATATGGGACTGGACTAGAATGGGGTGACACTACTAGAAGTAGAGCAATTTCCTTAATTTGTTCTATTCAACTAAGAACACCCATACTTCGCGTATACTATGGGAGCGACATCATAACTTATAGTTATGATAGATAGAATAATTCCAAAACGCCTACTGAAACGGACAGAAAACTGCAAAACTAGCAAAACTATTTCAATATCAAAAATATTCGTGAACCCGTGACGTGAGTCGGTTTAGGGCGCGTTCGGGATTGATTTTCAGAAAGGAAACTATGCAAATTCATCGTTCGGGATGGACATTTTGGTAACGTTCTAATGCTTGGAGAAAACAAAAAATACAGTATGAATTAGCATGGAAAAGAACAAATTAACATGGTTTGCATGCAAATTCATACTGTGTTTTTTGTTTTCTTCAAGCATTGGAACGATTCCAAAAAGTCCATCCCGAACGATGAATTTGCATAGTTTCCTTTCGGAAAATCAATCCCGAACGCGCTCTTAAAGGGACAGGCCCATCAAAATAAACCTATATTTACGATACGTTCATAATGACTATCAAGCATTTTTATTACAATATATACAAACTAAATTTCACCATTATTCGCCCTGGAAAACTTTTTTCCAATGCGCTCAACGCATATGTATACCATTAAAATGCAGATTTCAAAGCTATATATGCAAATTTTAATCGCATTATAATTTCACGATAAATTTGCATAGACGACAAGGATATTTGCGGCTTTATGGTATACATTTAAGCTGAGCGCATCGTAAAAAAGTTTTCCATGGCAAATAAATGTGAAATTTAGTTTGTATATATTGTAATAAAAATGCTTGATAGTCATTATGAACGTATCGTAAATATAGGTTTACTTTGATGGGCCTGTCCCTTTAAAACGGTCTAATAAAAGTTGGAAAATGATTTGCAACTGCTCACCTCATGTACAACATTTAGCATTTCTGCAGCATCACATAAAGAGGTTCAGCAACAACAAAAACGCACTTAGGTGGTGAACGTAAAAGATAAACTGACCTTAAACAATTCCATTAGATCGTGGAATTGACCATGGACATCTCCACAGACAGTTACTGGACATCTCACTTCTTGCACGTTGGATTCCTTCTCCAAGATCTCTTTGGCCTGAAATAGTAATCGTTTAACTTTACCTGTTCACTCATCAAGAAATTCCAATTTAATTCTAGAACAAGGTGGACAAATATTCACCAGCTGCACGGTTTATGTTCTATTCATGAACATCACAAATTAATTATTTTGAAACTCTGGACTGCCCGCTCAGCAAACGGAAGCAAAGAAAAAATGCTCAAATATTCAAAACCCCACACCAACCATCTCTCGGGAAATGCTACCCCAGATAGAAAAGCCCAGCCCAACAGCATCATAACGAAGTTACCTTTTCGCACAATTGTTTGACATTGTTTTCGGAAAGTTGTTTGCATTCGTAAAGTTGTTCGATCCAGGAGTCTAGGTCTCGTAGAAATCCTTTGTCTCCATCGGTAGGAGGTGCAGCTGTACCAGCGGCTGCCATAACCCTGTAGAAAAGTATTCGTATGAAGCTGGTGGAAAAAATCACGATTCACGATCACGAAAAAGTCCAGCAAGGTAAATGAGGGAGGGTAAGGAAAGTCCAAGTGGTGCTTTGATGAGAGGGAACACGTGCACTGAACATTACGAAATAACTACCAATTTTATTATTCGGGTCTGAGTGGCAGAGTGTATAGCAACAGCAAGGAACGACTTTTAATCTGGTGCGTTCTTAACCAATAGCCAAAAATCAGAAATTGCAGTAAGGCAAGCCCGAAAGAAGCCCGCTGAACCTCATCTAACAGGATGTTCAATGGGCTGCACAACGCTGGTAGACATAAACACTTTGCTGTCCTATGTAAACCGTAGACCACCAAACATATCGAGAACAAGTCTAAGAGGTGTCAATATTTGGCCGAAACTACACGAAAATCTACCGTTTACCTTCCGCCGTTACACTTCAGTGCATCGCAGTCTAACAACGAGATAAAGCAAAACTCAAAGGAAGCAGATGTTTGGGCGACACTTTCATACAGGAAGCATTGCTAACCATTTTCTCTCGGCCTGCAGTCAATGGGCTTCTCGCACTATCTACGATGGATCTTACGTACTTAACAGATACTATAAGTGCTAAAGAACATTTTATCTTCAAGACAATAACCTTCCGTGATTCACACCTCAACTGGGAATCACATTGATTTGCGCGCAATCTCTCGCATCGCAGCGAGAGAAAGAGAGACACGCAACGCGGTCAGCATTGCGTTGCGAGCTGAGTATCGACGGTATAAGGCCGACACGTATTAAGAGCTGATGCGCACCGTAAATCAAAACCGTTTCCGGCAAATTTGCATAAAAAGTTTCATTTGCATACAAACTATATTAGCGCAAACAATACAGGAATTGTGGCTTTCATAGTGTATTTATCTCCAGTTTCGCAGGGCCGAAACACCTCAAAAAATCATTCAGCGCGGCTTTCACTTTCCATGTATAACAAGGGATGGAAACTCCCTACCATAGCTTGACGATCGGAGTAATCGTGTTGGGACGCGTTACGTGTAGTTTGTAATTTAAAGGTGTTGACATAAAATAAATTTCGACTGGCCTAAAATTCTAAAATTTAATACACCTTTAAATTACAAACTACACGTAACGCGTCCCAACACGATTACTCCGATCGTCAAGCTATGGTAGGGAGTTTCCATCCCTTGTTATACACGGAAAGTGAAAGCCGCGCTGAATGATTTTTGGGCCAGATTCGCCCTGTTTCGGCCCTGCGAAACTGGAGATAAATACACTATTAGGCAAATGGTGGTGCTGTCAATACGGGGGAAGGGCACATGTTTAGTTGTGCTGAAACCAACGCGTCGAAAATCTCATTTCTGTGAAAAGACGATAACCAGTTTGCTGATTGAATTCTGGCAGACTGATTATGAAATTGTTATTGAAAATATGCGAGGTTCGAAAGAGCGCGCGTAGTCAATCACTTGGGGAGGTATTTTACACATGCGGTAGCTCCCTTTTTTACATTATCATTTTCAGTGAGGATACCAGTAATTCTGCGGGACACAGCGATCGGGAGCTAAAATGAAGAAACCCAACTTCTGAGAAAAAAGTGACCTGGCTTCTAAATGCATGATTCTGGATATGCAAAAAGTGCGATAATAAGGAGAGTCGGGATAGTATAATTGTCGTCTCCAATAGTTATATCTGCACAACGTCGTTCCTATGTAAACTCGTATGGAGAACTGGAAACTTATGGTAAACTAGCAACAAAAAATTTTTTCCGGTGAGCCTGACCCTTTAAGTCTACGTGTGATGAATGTATGTCTGAATAATGTGGTATTCAAATCGAGAGACATCGACATAAACTGGTGTTTTCTTCCATGGAGCTGCTCAACTTCGACAACAAAAAGCATTCCTGGCCAACCATTCCTGTTTTTCATGATTGTGTTTGAATAAAGTTATAATCAAGAATTACGATCGTACAACCCTTGCCACCTGAAATTGTACAATTTCGCGCCTATACGTAAAAGATGTACAATTTCTGTTGGCACCTGGCGCACATGTGGCGTACTATATAGTAGCCCACTTGCCGCGCTCACTTCGGAAAGTGAGTGCGCCTCGAATCATATTAGAGGGTGTATCATACAGTGTACAACGCTTATATCTTGTTCCGCACAACTCTTGCAGAATAGATTATATTAGTTTTAGATAAAGGTGTTAGATGGCACAACGTCTTCAACGTCAATAGAGTCCGCCAATCCTCACCGGGTGTTCAGTTTTCAAGATAATATCTTTATTCCTATGTCTCTTTAGTTTCATCGAATTATTTTACCAAACCGTTGGGCGCCTGCGATCTCCATTCAACGCACACTATTTGTATTTTTCTCTCCCTTTCCGTCATTCGAGATAGCACAAACAACGGTTTTTTTCTTCAATTTCCTGGTCGAAATGTTTGCAAACACCGCCAATAATGAAAAAAAACAGCCTTTTTTCGTCAATACTGCTATTTTTAAATCGCTGTTAAACGACGTGTGGTTATCATTTAACAAAAAAAACCATTTCAGTATTGTAATATTTGTACTGTCAGTGATTCATCGCACAAAAAAAAAAGAATATGTGTCCCCAGTGCGTGGGCGACGTTATTTTTGCGCATATATTTTCTGTGCCAGTTGAGTGTTCTTCTTATCAGATATTTGTTTGTATCACTCTTTGTTTTCTAGTGCATTTTTTTTTGTTTATTTGGCGATTAGAATAGTCTTTTCTTATCTCGTTTTCAACAAAGACTGAGCATTTGAATTCTCGCTCGCGTTTCAAACTTTATTTTCTAGCTTGTCCAGCTATTTTCATAAATCACATGTGGTACCGCTTTAACGTTTGCCCTATATCATGAGAGAGCCTAAACGTGTTGTGTATTCAAATAGTTGTCAGTGTTGCTATGTACAAACACAAGCTATGATGAGAGCAAAAGTTCAGTGAACTCCGCGTAGATGAAGAGTTTATTACGCTGTGCCTAGTTCGTCCAAGCGACACTTGTGTCATACGAAGTTTTATATTCTATCATTGAAGTCTCACTTTATAAGAAATGATCTTAAAGTGAAATACCGTTCGGTTTTTGAAACACATCGTGTAGACCAGCATTGTTAGGCAGCTTATGCACATGAACATAAATTAGAATAAACATTCGAGCAAATTAGCATAAATAGGTAAAAATTCAATGCCCACGATGCGCTTCGCTTTAATGTACTGTCAATTTTTTTGTCATCTCCTTTTACTTATGTTTGTGAACCCATCACTCACTTCACAAAGCGTGTAGGCAAGTTTCAGAGATAAATGAGCTCAAGTCCCTCCTAACTTCCCTGTAAATATAGAAGAAATCATGCTACTGTTATTAGAATTATTAGCAATTTTCAATTTCTCCCTAAATAAACCCACGCATGTTGTTTTTTCTTTTTTTTTTACTGGTCGTCCTTAGCTTAGTTCTCTTTCTGTCAAAATTACTTCAAATCGATTATACACATATTTTTTTTCCCTTCACCTAACTGGTTGTTTGCACTGATAAAACCCTTTACTTTCGCCACGGGAGGTACAGTTGGCGCAACAGCAGTTCACGATTGTTAGTTAGAAGAGGGCACACATTTCGCACACGGCGAGCACGTATTTGAAGCGATTCTCCGCTGGGCCCGCGCGTCGCCGCTGGACTCGATGTCGTCCCATATGGCCGCCCTGCGCGATTTATGTGCATGGTGATCTCAATATGCGCGCGGCACTCGCACCAATAGTGCGTCACAGAATGTAACACCAGCTGGTATTTGTAACTTTTGCACTTTTGTTCACTATAAGGGATTGCCGCTGGCTCTTTTTTTATCCATCCGACTCTTCGAATTGTCGATGAAACCCCTGTGAAGATGCTTATGCCTTATGCCCTTTTTTGCTGGCAACTAAAGGTCTCTAACCTTGCGTTCTTTTAGTAATTATGTCCGATACCGTTGGATTAACACTGCTAATTCCAGTCGACAGAGAAAACGGACAAGGAATATGGACAGAAGAAATTGAGTGTGAAGGCGCGATATGGTAACATCATTTTTTTTAAATTACCGTAAGCAATTTACAACACGCCTGTAACTTTATTTTATTCGCAAAATAAGTTGGGGCACATGACAATGCAGTTGTCCAAAATAGATTTAAATGATATCGCTTGAAGCTTTTTGTTTCTTTTCAGGTCCTGCGAGTACAAATTCGAGGACGATGTCCTCATTGGTTACGTAAATTGCAATAAGAGATACGAAGAATTTCCTGAGCTAGATATGTGGAAATACAATGCCCGAAATCAGTTCATTGTTTCAAAGGAGAGCAAGCCCAATATTACTACTGTAGGTCCCCCCCCCCATACATTTACCATTGTTCACCATCATTCTGAAACATCCCCGTAGTCCAGAATCGTCATTCTGATTCGAATTTGATTTCGCTATCTGACTGCTGACTGGTCAGCTGAATCCTACCTCGGTGATTCCGTCCCTGAGTGATTTTTCGGTACCTTGACATTGTGATGGTATTTTTTCGTTTATAACTTTATAACTTTCAGTCTTATCACAGCATCCTTGAAAACATCGTATTATTCCTGAATTCTTTCAGGACCTAAGGGATGAGAAAAACGTGTATTACATGCGTGACATCGGTATACCATTACTGGCGTACGGGGAAATGGTTTGTGCGCGGCGACGTCTGAAGAACTATGCCGATGAGCGAGGATTATGCAAAGTCGTCGTAAAAATCATGGAGATTGAGAATTTGCTACTGTAAGTAATCCAACTACGTCGTAAGCTTAAGCGCAAGGTCTCTGAAGAGCAAGATTAGAACAGAAAGAACTGATTGTAAGTTTTTTTCATGGGAAAGCTAGTTCCAGTGTCAAAGGCTAACAAGCCCGTTAATTTATATAACACCTCGGGCTAAGCCTTGTAATGTCGAAAAACTTGCTTTGCCCATGATGTGTGTTTCCTGATGAATCGTCCCCGTACCACATGGTTCATTATCATTAATGGCTCACGTTACGGGCAGGGTGGCTCACCGTACGGGCATTTGAATTACGGATCCAACCTGCATTCTAGAGCGCAACGCGCGTCAAACAACGAAGAAACAAGCACACATATCAACTGTATATTTATTTTATAATATTACTGACCATGTAATATGTTTAGTGACCAGAATAGCGACGAGTTTGCTCTGAATCCAGGAGACGTTATTCTAAACAAGTCACAAGAAACTTTCCTTGGGCATGGAGGTGATGCCACGGTTTATAAAGGAGAGTACAAAGGTTGGGAATACATCCTTTGTTAGAGTTTGGGTTTGATCCGAGAGCCCTTTGTTCCAGTTTTTCACGTTACAGTTTACTAAATATGGGACCAGAAATGGTCTTCATATGCATACAACGTATGGAAATTCAGTTGTCCAGCCTACGCTTCAAAAAACGGTCGTTAATTGCTTTGGCTTTTCAGGAAATATGGTTGCCATCAAGGAATTCCACATCCGTGAGCTCGGAAGCAAGGATTATTTCAAGGATGAACTGGAACGCTTCAGGCAATTGCGTCATCCAAATTTACTGAAACTCATGTCAGTGAACGTTAATTTATACCAAAATTGTTAGGTATATATGCTTTTTAATATAGTTTGCAATTTACTCGTATTGTTGTTACCCACTTGACTTTTATAATCCCTGTCGCACCCACTCTATTTCGCAACACTCCCGCTGTCTAGCGTCTAACAGGGCCCTAATTCTTTCTTTGTGTGTCCGATTATCGACCAAGCCAAGTTTAGACAGGTTCGCCACATGGTCGCCATCGTAGTGTTTTTTTATCACTGGTTTTGAACATTTTATTTCTTCTTCCTTACAGTGGTCACGTGTCAAAGAAGAGGTTTATCGTTCTTGAATTGTGCAACAATGGAACTCTGCATACGGTTAGCTTATACACTATAACTAGCGTATAAGTGATTTTCATTGAGAAGTTAAAAGATATTTAACTGGGAAAGATTGCATCAGCGAGAGAGACCAAGTATGAGAAAGGCAGAGGGATATCAAGGAAAAAATAACATTTTTAGCACATCCATAATCTCAGTAAGGAAATAGACTGGCGCCGATTGGACAACTGGGTCACAGATATTATCGAAGGAATGGCCTTTTTGCATAGCCAAGAAGTCACCCATCGGGATCTCAAAACAGCCAAGTAAATTTTTGTCCTAACATCAATGAGTATCTCTATGATGCGATGCATGGCAATGTCTTTGATCGAGAGAAGTTCAGCGTGAACTCTCTGTGAGATGTAGTATTGTAATTCGACATGGAGTGGCACTATATGCCTGCTTGAGCTTGCTTGTTTCATGATAGTCAAATCTCGGCAAAAATATATGGATAAAAAAGCAAGAGGACAGGAACTCTAGAGAATATAAGGTGCATCAAAACTCAAAACAAGAGGAAAAAGTAACTAATTGATGTAAATCCCTGCCCTTTTAAGTATCCTCATTGGAGCTGATTGGTCGCTTCAAATCACAGATTTTGCTCGCGCAAAGTCCGGTCCAATCTCTAAAATGTCTGCGGTGACTAGTCGAGTTGGTACCGTTGGTTATATGGCACCTGAACTCCTTTCAAAAGGGGAAGATGGCAAGAATACTCGAAAGGTAGCTTTTTTCTTTGGTACATTTCTGTCAGATAACGTTTATGTCACATTACCCAACATCCTGTCGTATGAGTGCCCTCACGGGTTCTTTCCACGGTTGGTGGAATACCCCAAAATTCAAGCTGTGGACTATTCTAAATTACTTGTCGTGTGAGAATGTAGTTTTCCATTGACCACAGACGAACAATTCCGTTCTGCATAAAAAAAACTACCTATGCCTATATAAGCGCGAAGTTATCAGAAAAGTGTTACGGAAGATTTTTTAGATTGACGTGTGGAGTTTTGGTGTGATACTCTGGGAGTTATGCACACGGTACCTTCCCTACGACGGCCTCTCGGAGACAGAAGTCTATCTTAGGACTGCGGATAGGCGAGCTGACTTAGAGTATTTATGAATGCCTCCCTAAAATACCCCGGTAACGCCAATCCAGTTGTCAAAACATGGTTCCGCAGCGAGGTTACTTGATCTGCGAATCGATCGTTCACATATGTTGTAAAGTCAATGGTAACAATTAAAAGGGAGTACATATTAGAAATTAGAACTAATTCATTCCTTTAACCATGACAGTTAAAGGGATGGGTTCACTACAAAATCACCTTGTTTTTATGCTTTAGTTTGATTGTACAAAGGAAAAATTAACAAAGAGCATAAAAAATATTCCTTGAATAATTCCCTAGGGCAGATATTAGGTAAAAAAAGGTGAGTATTGTTCGATCTTCCGATAAAGTTGTACTGCAAGATAAACTAAGGAAGCTAAGATATATGGCTGAAACACACTGTTTTTTTTTCATTGTTTTAAGTGAAATAAACGATGAAGACTACAGTTTATTTTGCTCAAAACAGTTTATTTTGCTCAAAACAGTGTGTTTCAGCCATCTCTTAGCTTCCTTAGTTTATGTTGCAGTACAACTTTATCGGAAGGTCGATCAATACTCACCTTTTTTTACCTAATATCTTCCCTAGGGAATAATTCAAGGAATATTTTTATGCTCTTTGTTTAAGTTTTCCTTTGTACAATCAAACTAAAGCATAAAAACAAGGTGTTTTTGTAGTGAACCCATCCCTTTAATATGTTTATATGCTTAGGTGAATTTGCATCAAAAACAAAAACCACGCACTAACACTTTCAGGGAACTCAAGCTCCCAGATCTCCCGGCATTACCCAAGGAAATTCGTTCGCTCATCAGCCGTTGTATGTCGTTCGAGCCCGAGGGTCGACCCTCATTTGAAGAGATAAAAGACGAGCATTGGACGGATGCAAGTTACGCGATCAGAAAGAATAAAAAGGCATGTTTAAAGACAACCAGCTCTGTCTGGACAACCAGCCGTGACACCTCTAGGCATCTTGCATCCTGTTGAAAGTAGCCTCGGGTGAAAGTTGGTTTCACAGTTCGTCCAGAGCACATCCCGTTCAGAGCGTCTATCCTATCCTCATGCTAAGCCCCCCCCCCCCCCAAGGGCGCGCATTGTTTCGGCGGCACACATAACATCCACTTTAATCTATTTTCTTTTTAAGAATTGGCATGAGATAGCTGAGGCGTGCCACAACTTTGCCCAATCGTATCACTATGCATCAAGGAGCTTACGGAATTCTGTGGATAACACAATTATTGCTAGAAGTTCCATTGAAACGTTGCAGATTAGCGATGCCCCAGAGTTTGCGGAGGTAAGTTTTCGCGAAAAGTGTATTAAAGGAGGAGGAGACTCACAAGGTCTAAGCGTACAATTACTTTCTTCTTATCGAAACATGATGATGTTAGATTCCAATATTTTTTATTGTGTGTTCCGAGTGTTTATGTCTAATAACCAGATAAACCCATATAAACCAAAATAAACCCATATTTTGCATGTTTTTATAATTTGTATAAAGGGGGTTAATAATATATGGTTTATTGGAAGACAATAAATAAATAAACAAAGAAACAGCATGCAGTGTAATAATGATGTCAAATGTCAACCAACAGGAACCCTAAGACACGGCGCTTCACAACGCACGTATACTGACGAGGGACCAAAAGGATACTGAATGGTAATTCCTTATAAACAAAGAAATACATAAAACATACAAACATACAGAATACCAATTAAAGAAGTCAAAACGTAACATAATACAACATGAATAAAACACATTACACAGAACACAAACAAATGGACACGAATTACTAATAAAATATAGAGTAGCGAATATTATATGTGTGCACAAATTAATTAAAGGAAGAATGCCGGTACTGGATTATCAAAGACTCCTCTTGAAGAATCAATAACTTGTATGATGTCACTTATATTACTGCATTGATTTAGTTCCGAGGGAAGTCTGTTAACGTAGTTGAAAACACGTGCAAAGAACCAGTTCTTATTTAGAAACTTTAGCTTAGTTTTGCGAATAACATATCTATGTGGCCTGCAGGGCATGCGAGATACATCTGCCTTGAGAGTTACATATTTTCGGAAAGGGAAAGAATAATCATTTGTAACAAACTTGAAAAATGTTATCAAATCTGTCCTTCTCCTTCTTACAAACAAAGGGTCAATTTGCATAGCTGAAAGTCTGTAACGGTATGAACCTCTAATGTTATTTCTAGAGCAAATTATTTTTGAAAATAACCGTTGCGGTCTATTATAATATATGTACACTAAATTTCGGCTAGACTTTATCCCGCTGAAATTTTTCGGTGTCGAAAGTATACCGTAGAAGACACGCAATTGCACCCTTATTTCCTTACCGTGTCTCCCGAGGATACCTCGCTCTGGTTGGGACCCGGGAGACCATCTGTCTATATAGCCATATTCCCCCCGGGACACGCGACAAGAAAATAAAGGTGCAATTGTGTGTCTTCTACGGTACACTTATGCGTTTATCGACACCGAAAAATTTCAGCGGGATAAAGTCTAGCCGAAATTTAGTGTACATATATATTATAATAAACCCCCTTTATACAAATTATAAAAACATGCAAAATATGGGTTTATTTTGATGGGCCCGTCCCTTTAAAGGAGGAGGAGACTCACAAGGTCTAAGCGTACAATTACTTTCTTCTTATCGAAACATGATGATGTTAGATTCCAATATTTTTTATTGTGTTCCGAGTGTTTATGTCTATATAACCAGATGCCCTCGGGACACACACTGCGATAAAGATCTTTGGTACACTTCAAAACATTATATTGATTTATTCCTTATAATTAAACATTGTAAAACATGTATATTCGAAGCTAAGACCATCATCTTTAGATAAAAAGGAACGAATTGTAAACTTAGACCTCGTGAGCTTTCTTCTTTAAGTTATTTTCATTTCCAGTAGTTGTAATCGGATCTGCGCCTGATTTTATTGTTCGTCGTAAGAATTATGATTAGAATGAAACTAAATTATTATCATTTTAAACGAGTTTCGTATGAAGTATACATAATTACTTTAGGATGTCACTGAGAGATCGCAACAAAACAATGCGGCAAATCATCCGACCGCTCCTAATGTCGACATTTCTGTAGTCGAGGTAATATAGTAACCACATACGAATTATTTTAGAAAACTACAAAGAAATATAATACACAAAGTTAGTTTAATTGTTTAATTGCTTGAATTAATCAAGCAGCGGTGGACACATTTGAGCGTAATGTGAGCAGCCCCCGAGTTTAATAGAATTTGTGTATTTGTTTAGGATATACCCGGCCCTTCGAATGGTGAACCTCGGCAACCCTTCCTAGCTCCTCGTCAGTTGAAGGCGGCCTGGGACTGGCAGAAAAACTAGAAACTCGATGTAGCTATCGGTCAGAGGAGAGATAGCTAGATAGGGATCGTGAATATGGGTCTTCTATAACTTTGTAAAAAATAACATGGTTCTGCATATCATATTGTTAGTGTTTTAAAGCAAGTGCTCAAACGTTCAAACCTCGATTACCTCTTGTTTTTTATCATAAGTAGTTTAAAATAGTATAGGACTTGTTAATTATATTAGATGAACTACGCATGTATATGTGTCTCACTGTTATGTATTAATTCCAATAATATGTTTTTGTTTCTATTGTTTTCCTGTTAATGTGTAAGTTTATTATTTGTTCGTGTGTTTCTTCCCGTTTACATTGTTTACTTCTGAATAAAGTATTCATTTGCTCTCTTTGCAATGCACACTATTCACTTTTTCCCCCAATGACGCCATGATCCCCTTTTTCCTTTAAGAAACTACGTCACGCTTTTAAATTTTTTTACCAACTCTGTTAAAGGGATCGTTTCACCTTAAATTGTGTCTGTTTGTCCTGCCTTGTTTGTATAGAGACAATTACCCTTTGCCATTTTGGACCGATCAATCCACCACTTTATAACCCAATATCTCCGTGAGTATTGAAATAGAACACTACTTTTGTATTCCAAATTTTTATTATTCCTTATAGAAAATAAAGAAACGATAAAAAGAGGGTTGATTTCAGATGAACCTATCCCTTTAATATTGCAAGCAATATGTTTATTTACTGTAGTGGATTGGAAGAGTTGTAGCGTAGAATCTAACCATTGTAAGTAACTTAACAAATTAACATGCGATGTAAATGAATATAGACTTGGGAGATCAAGGAGCGAGACATCACAACACTACGCTTCTACCCTTCGCTTCAACCACCTTCCTTCCAGAATCTACTATCACGCTTCCTGAGGCATGGGAAGAAACCGGTTCGAAGAATTTACCGCCTACTGTCTAATCGCGTTCTACAATTACCAGATAGTTTTATAATAAATTTTATGATACCCTGTGTTGTTTGATTGCCGTGCACCAAGAAAGAGTGCCTGTAGGATTGTTCTGTTGTGTTTTTTCCTGCCACTTGAATTCGTCTTGAAAGTCGTCTTGAGAGGTCCGCCGTTTATATTGTTTTTGTGGATAACTTGGATCACTTCATTTACTTAAAGGGAGAGGCCCACGAGAAAAAAGTTATCTTCAATTTATTTGTACAGAATGTTCGGTATTGCAGAAATATTACTGTGAAAACCGCATTGCTTGAAGCCTTGAACTCACTGAGTTATTCCCCGGCAAACAGTTCGGACAGGTACCGTAGTAAGGATCAATTTTTGCGTTTTTAGGGCATTACTGTACTCGAAACGCCTATTTATAATCGTAGGAATGATCTTTATTCGTTTGTTCATTTTCTATGTATAGAAAGAATGCAAATGGACCGCATAAACGAGTTTTGACGTTCTGACTACGGTACCTGTCCGAACTGTTTGCCGGGGAATAACCCCGCGAGTTCTAGGCTTCAAGCAACGCGGTTTTCACAGTAATATTTCTGAAATTCCGGACATACTGTACAAGTAGTTTGAGGAAAACTTTTTTCTCATGGGCCTCTCCCTTTAAAGCAAAATACCGATCGGTTTTTGAAACACATCAAATAGACCAGTATTCTTATGCAGCTGACGCAAATGAACATAAATTAGAATAAAAAACAGAGAATGTGGCACTATCGCCGGGCCGGAGAGCATACGTGCCTCTACCGTCCCCCGGTGCCCTTTCTCTTTTACTAAGATTTTAAATAATATATTATCATTTTTGTTATTCTTATTTGTTCAGCCACTGAACTGTTATGGGGCAGGCTGGGGTTTTGCCCGTCTTCAGAAAGACCCGAAAAGGGATGAGCTATTTATCTTTATAATTTATTTGTTTATCCCCGCCCCTCAGCCCGCCATACCAAACAGCACTTTGGCGAGTCAGTAAATATGATTTAGGTCCTGCGAATACTATTTAGAGGACAATGTCCTCACTGCATATGTAAATTGCAATAAAAGGCTGGATGTGTGGAAATATTTGCAATTATAGTTTGCATGCATTTCCGTTGGCGCACATGTGTCGTACTTGTAGCACACCTGCCACGCTCCCTTCGGAAAGCGAATGCGCCTCGAAACATAGAAGAGTTGCATCGCTGCGTTCAAGGGTGGTACCATTCTTTGCACAAGCCTATATCTTGGTCCGCACAACTCTTGCAGAATAGATTATTAATTTTAGATGTAGATGATAGATGGCACAACGTCTTCCACTTTACCGTCCGCCGATCCTGACCGGGTGGTGGTTTAATTTTTCAAGATTATATCTTTATTGTAGCCATGTCTCTTTAGTTTCATCGTATTATTTTATCAAACCGTTTTGCGCCTGCGATCTCTCTTTTCAACGCAGTAAGTGCATTTCTTTTCCTTTCTGCCATTCGAGGTAGTACAAACAACGGGTTTATTTTCTTCAATTTCCTGGTCGAAATTTTTGCGAACACCGCCAATAATGAAAAAAAAACATTCGTTTTTCATCAATACACTACTAACTCTTCCCTCGGCCGTTTTTTGAAACACATCGGGTACACCAGCATTCTTATGCAACTTATGCAAATGGGCATAAATTATAATAAATAATCGAGCTAAATTGGCGCAAATTAGCATAAATACGTCAAAATTTGGTTGTTCACTATGCGTTTCAAAAAACCGCGGTCGGTATTTCGCTTTAAAATGCCGTTAATATTGTCATCAATGTGGTTGTCACTTCATGAAAACTAATTTCGGTTTTCTTGTCTTGCTGTTAGTATTTTTGCTTAAAGGATCGCAGTCACTCCAAAATCATCATTTTGCTTCGAGTTTACTTGAATTTAGTAAAGAATAAAGAAAAATACTTTACCAAAACCGATTAATTTGAATTCCAACTCAGGGGGTGAACAAGTAGAAAAGTAGTTCTACTTAACTACCGCGGGATTATGAAACGTGTAGTGATATGCCTGCAGACCCTTGCAGTATATGTAAAGATATAATATGCAGATATTTTCCGAAATTATTTGGATACTCCCTATCGGGAAGCAGCTGTATGAACACGTTTCGTGATCCTGCGGTAGTTAAGTAGAACTACTTTTCTACTTGTTCACTCCCTGAGTTTTTTTTTCAAATGATTCGGTTTTGGTAAAATATTTGTCTCTATTCTTTACTAAATACAAGTAAACTCGAAGAAAAACGACGATTTTGTAGTGACTGCGATCCTTTAATTTGCAATGAGTCCGATAAAAAAAAATAGTCTCCACATCGTGGAGCAAGTTTATATCTTAATTCGTTTTCATGAAGTGACAATCACATTGTTGACAATATTAACAGCATTTTAAAGCGAAATACGTATCACTTTTGCGCAAGTTTATTTCTTATCAGAAATTTGTATCACTCCTTGTTTATCATTTTTTTATGCGGCGATTAGAATAGTCTTTTCTTATCTCGTTTTCAACGAAGGTTGAATATTTGAATTCTCTTTCAAATATCATTTTCTCTTCCTTGCCAGCACTTGTTTGTTTGCGAAAAGCAGCGTGGTTTTGCAATTGTGTTCGCTCCTGATAGTGTCCACACAAATTTGCCTATAACATAGAGGTTCCTCCAGCTATTTTCATATAACACATGACGTATCGCTTTAGCCTTTGCCCTACACCATGCGTCTAAAAGTGTTATGTATACTACAGGGTGGTCCAATAGTTTTAAACTCTGGCATTTCAAGCGCCAAAACAATAATACTGACGCAATAAACGCGCGATTCGTTTTAATCAACGCGTTATAATGTTTTGCAGCATAAAATGAATAGAGTTTTCAAAATATCCCTCTTATTCCTTCACACAGTCCTCCAGATGCTTCTCAAACGAGCCCTCGGTGGAACGCAGGTATTTGGCGACACCTCAGCCCATAACTTCGGAAGGACAGTACGGAGTGAGGTCAAATTTGTGTGAGACAAGGTGCAGGCCTTCTCCTCCAAGTGAGACCAGGTGCGAAAGTCGGAAGAATTCAGTCCGGACGAATACTGATGATATTCCGCATGGCTGCAAATACAGAAAACACGGGCACGAGAACGGCCCTACACGATCGTCGACTCATGAGATGATGTTGCGTCTTGTTTGAGGGACAACTGTATTCCATTGCAATGATTACGGCTCCGTGGAAGTAAAGAGATCATCGGCACGTTTTGTAGATAATTTTGACTGTGCATTTCGACGCAGTTAGTCACAAATGCCCGTGAGGTCGTTTTCGTCGACGTCACTGCCCCCAGCTGACGATAGCGACCGGACGTATGACTCTTTCGTCTCCGTTGGCATCCTGGACCGATTTGCAAAGCCCATGCCGATTTTGGTGGCTGTAGACCTACTGGTTCGTGAATAAAGCTCGTCTGAAAGAAGGATACCCGAGGCGCGTTCCTCACGACGAATTTTATCAAGCTGACATGTTCGCTTTCCGACATCATTATTCAGCGAGCAGAAAAGATATCAACATGGTACTTCGCAACACCTTAGATAACAGTATAACGAACCTTGGTGGAAAATATCACATCATTTCAATGAAAACTCATGAAATTATTCAATTTCGAAAAAATTTCTTCCAGGGTTTAAAACTATTGGACCACCCTGTATACAGATATATATCAGTGTTACCATGTATAAACAGAACCTGATGAGAACAAAAGTTCAGAACGCAGCGTAGATGGAAGAATCTGCCCAATTCTTACAACTCATCACACAGACAGAGCACAGAAAGGTTTATTCAGAGACTGGGGTATTACGTCCCTTTAGTCTTGAGGAGTTCTTCTCCAAGCGGGGAGCGCTTCACTGCACCTTCTTCTCCAGTTCCAGCTTCTTCTTGGCAGGAAGGAGCCACGACACACAACAGACGAGAGCTAGCACCAATCAGCTGACCATGGCGACGTCACTACACCACAGACGACGAACTAGCACCACAGCTAGCAACAGCAAAACGCCGATACCGTATGATCTGGTCGATCAATCGCACCTAACTCTGAACTGATAATACCTCCTGATTTAGACTCTTATTTATTCTACCCTACCACATGTAAATCGATATAGTTTTGTCTACCTATATCACTCCTGTAGAAACTCTTAATTACTGCGTTGCCTTAGAATACGCTTCACACTCTGAGGCCATATTCACCACTAATGCCCCATGGGGAATTCCCCTGCGTGCCTCACATTAGAATGCGATTTTCTGTAAAAAGGGACTATTTCCCTGAGGGAATCTGAGTGGTGAAATTGAATCTGGACGAGAGAATCTTCCTTGTTACTCTTTTCTTCTCTATCCTGTTATCTTTTCTATTCAGGGCTGATTAATGTCCTAGTGTGGAGTAGCCACACTTCCGGGCAGAAAAAATTGTTGTTCAATATCAGATGATAATGTATTGACTTTTCAGTAATGTTGCAAAGATAAACGATAGAGATAAATCAAAATTTTATTTAGTAAATTATACGAGATAAATTTTCTGTATTCTATTCAGCAGACAGGTCATCAAATTCACGCTTTTACTCGGTGGTCATCTCCGCGCATAACATAGGGCAAAGAACCCTACAATGGTCACGCTGCTCATATGAGAGTGGGCGACAAACTAAGCTAGTGCATAAGACTGGTCTTGCATGACAAGTTGATACGTGTACTGCACAACATCTAGGACAAGCATCGGGAATTTTTCTAGGGATTTGCATTCTCATTATTATTATTATTATTATTATTATTATTATTATTATTATTATTATTATTATTATTATTATTATTATTATTATTATTATTATTATATATATTATTATTATTATTATTATTATTATATTATTATTATTATTATTATATTATTATTATTATTAATTATTATTATTATTATTATTATTATTATTATTATTCTTATTATTATTATTATTCTTATTTATTATTATTATTATTTTTATTTTTTATTCTTATTCTTATATTATTATTATTATTATTTCTTCTTATTATTATTATTATTATTATTATTATTATTATTATTATTTCTTATTATTTATTTTTATTTTTATTATTCTTATTATTTCTTATATTATTCTATTTTATTCTTATTATTATATTTTAATTTCTTCTTCTTCTTCTTCTTCTTCTTCTAATATTCTTCTTCTTCTTCTTCTTAGAGAAAGTTGTCGTAACTTCTACGATAGACCACTGTATTTTAGTCAATTCAATAATATCTCGTTCTATCTAATCAAGTCATTATATCTTATGAGTAATATTTATATCTTATGATTGTAAACTGTTCTTAAGATTATTCATCAATAACCCATGTTGATATCCTATGATGCATGATGTTATTATTAACAATGCGTGTGATTTACTTTTGTTAAAGTCATTTACCTCATTCACATCGCCGGTGGGATGTTCAAGATCCACTGGTGCAGGTTGATTATCAACGGCTGCTGGCGGCTGATCCACAGGTGCAGGCTGAGGAGCCAGAGGTGCCGGTTGGTGAGCATTGGGAGCAGGTGGAAGGTTGAATTCCGTTGACATTCGCATACGGAACAACCTGTTCCGCCGCAACTTCTGGTGCAATTACTTGAAAATATCTAAAATAGCAATTGTAAGAATCTGACAATCGGTTGTACCAACAATGCCGTTAAGTCGGCACTATGCTCACCTCACCGTCAAATTGTTGCAGCGGCAGCCTGCCACTATTCTTTCTTCTTCTATGGACGGTTCGGCGAACCACGCGTTCTTCTCCACCACAGCATCGGTCCACCAGTAACACAGTCGGCGTTCGTATCCGGCTCACATGTCGACTCTTGGGATAAACATATTATTCGCCACTCATGTATCCATGTTAGCATGCTAATTCGGGCTGCAAACAAATTCTATCCGTTATCCAGCCCATTCTAATTCGCACTACATAATCCAGTCTCACATAGGCATGCGTTTCACGACAGTTGAGAAATTGAGTTCACTATACGGCAATTCGATGGTCCAAGCTATGTTCACGTCTTACATATTCCATCATAGAAGTCTCACTTTGGAGCAAATGAACTTAAAGCGAAATGCCGGCCTGTTTTTGAAACACATCGTTTCTTATGCAGCTTATGCAAATGAACGTAAATTAGAATAAAAAATCGAGCTAAATTCGAGCAACTTAGCACAAATACGTAAGAATTCAGTTGTCCACGATGCTTTTAAAAACCGGCCGGTATTTCGCTTTAATGTACTCTCAATTTTTTGTCATCTCCTTTTGTCCTCGAGCACAGCGTGCGTACACGGCGAGCACATGTAAATGAAGTTAGTATTTCTCGGATGGCCCTATGCGTCGCCGCTGCACTCGATGTCGTGCCATATGGCCGACCCTACACGATTTACTTTTGCACTTTTATTCGCCATAAGGGATTGCCTCTTTTTTATCCAACCTACTATTCGAAGTGTCGATGAAAATCCTGTGAAGTTACTTGAGCCCTTTTTTTGCTGGCAAATATTGCTCTCTAACCTTGCGTTCTTGTAGTAATTATGTCTGATACCGTTGGAATAACACTGCTGATTCCTATCGACAGAGAAAATGGACAAAAAGTGTGGACAGAAGACGTTGAGTGTGAAGGCGCGCTGTGGTAACATTTGAAGCAATATTTTTTTTCGAGCCTGGTTACAAATCAATAATTACCGTAAGCAAGATAACAACACGCCTGTAACTTTATTTTATGAGCAAAATGAGTTGGGACATATGGGAAAGCGGTCATCCAAACTTGTTTTTAAATATATCGCTTGAAGCTTTTGGTTCTTTTCAGGTCCTGCGATTACAAATTCGAAGACGACGTCCTCTTTGGTTACGTAAATTGCAATAAGAGATACTTAGAATTCCCTGAACTGGATATGTGGAAATATTCGGCTCGGAATCAGTTCATTATTTCAAAGGAGGGCAAGCCCAATATTACTACTGTAGGTGTTTTCCCTACATTTCAGAGGATCAGGCCCGGGAGAAAAACCGGTACTCTGAATCTTTCTTATAGGCCAGAATCGTCAAATTCTGATTTGAATTCGATTTCGCTGTCTGAATGGTCAGCTAAATCCTACCCTCGGTGCTTCCGTCCACAGAGAGTTTTTTTTCTGTTCCTTGATCATCCTTGAAAGAATCGTATTATTCCGAGTTCTTTAAGGAGCTAAGAGACAAGAAAAACGAGTATTACATGCGTGTCAACGGCGTACCATTACTGGCGTACAGGGAAATGGTTTGTGCGCGGCGGCTTCTGAAGAACTATGCCGATGAGCGAGGATTATTTAAAGTCGTCGTCAACATCATGGAGATTGAGAATTTGCTACCGTAAGTAATCCAACTACTTCCGTCAGCGTAATCGCAAGGTCTCATCCGGAGAGTAAGTTTTTTGTTAAAAAGAATCTAATCTGAATTCTAGAGCGCAACGCGCGCCATGTAAACGAATCAACAAACAAGTATATCACCTTTATATTCATTTTATACGATTAGAATCGCTAGATGTTTTTCGTGGGGGAAAGCTATTTTCCGTGTCATAGACAGAAAACTTCGCTAATTTATATAACAATATAACAGCAGACGAGCGAAGCCATTTGCAATGTCGAAAAACTTGATTTGCCTATGTGTGTTTCCTGATGAATGGGCCCCGTATCACGTGGTTGCTTTATATATTGGTGGCTCACTGCTTGGTAATTTGAATTGCAGATCCAACATGTAATTCTAGAGGCGTAACGCGAGTCAAACAAACGAATATCTCAACTTTACATTCTTTTTATAATATTGCTAACCATGTGACAAGTTTAGTGACCAGAACAGCGACGAGTTTGCTTTGAATCCGGGAGACGTTATTCTAAGAAAGTCACAAGAAACGTTCTTTGGGCATGGAGGTGATGCCACGGTTTATAAAGGAGAGTACAAAGGTTGGGTATACATCACTTCACGCTTTAAAAATATGGGACCAGAAATTGTCTTCATTTGCATACAACGTATGTAAATTCAGTTGTCCAGCCTACGCTTCAAAAAACGACCGTTAATCGCTTTGGCTTTTCAGGAAATATGGTTGCCATCAAGGAATTCCACATCCGTGAGCTCGGAAGCAAGGATTATTTCAAGGATGAACTGGAACGATTCAGGCAATTGCGACATCCAAATCTACTGAAACTCATGCAAGTGAACGTTAATTTACACCAATTTTTTTTTAGGTATTATATGGTTTTTTATAGTTTGCAATTTACTCGTATTGTTTTTGGCCACGTGCTTTTTATAATCGCCTGTCGCACCCACTCTATTTCGCAACAATCCGGCAGTCTAGCGTCTAACCTTAGAGCCCTTTCTTTCTTTGTGTGTCCGATTATCGATCGTGCCACGTCTAGACAGGTTCGCCACGTGGTCCCCACCGTAGTGTTTTGGTGTTTTTTTTTTGAACTTTTATTCCTTCTTCATTACAGTGGTTACGTGTCAAAGAAGAGGTTTATCGTTCTTGAATTGTGCAGCAATGGAACTCTGTATACGGTTAGTTTTCTACACAATTAACTATAAATATAAACTAGCCTAAAGTGACGTTTTGCTGGCAAGCTGTTGGTCTGCCAAAGACCTTGCCCACATATATATATACACGATGTTCATAGAGAAAGTAAGAAAGGTAGGGAGAGATTGCTACAGCGAGAGAGACCAAGTATGAGAAAGGCCGAGGGATATCAAGGAAAAAATAACATTTTTTTTAGCACATCCATAATCTCAGCAAAGAAATAGACTGGCGCCGTTTGGACAACTGGGTCACAGATATTATCGAAGGGATGGCCTTTTTACATAAGAATGATGTCACCCATCGGGATCTCAAAACAGCCAAGTAAAGTTTTGTCTCCGAACGGAAAGTAGTATTTCTAGGATGAATGACTATCTCATTGCTCAAGCGTGAATACAACATGAACTACCTGAGAACTCTGCAGGCATGCGATTCGATAACGAGTCGCACTGTGTGTTGCTTGATCTTGGTCCGCGATTCATAATACTCGAACATCGGCAAACGTATATAGCAACATGAACTCTAGAGAACATAAAATAGTAGAGATTTTGGCGTAAATCCGCACTTTTTTAAGCATCCTCATTGGAGCTGATTGTTCGCTTCAAATCACAGATTTTGCTCGCGCAAAGTCTGGACCAATTTCTATGATGTCCGTGGTGACTAGTCGCGTTGGCACTGTTGGTTATATGGCACCTGAACTTCTTTCGATAGGAGAAGATGGCAAGAATACTCGAAAGGTCGCTTTGTTCATTGTTATATTTCTGACAGATAACTCTTATATCACATTACCTAACAATTTCTCGAAGAAATTCGTCAATTCGTCATGGGTTCTTCCTACGGTTGAATCGTTGGAGGGTTAGCACTAATTGCTAGCAATCACAAGATGCAGACTTTTGCAAATTGCTTTTTGTCTGAGAAGTATTTTTCCGGTAATCACGGGCCTAAAACTCCGTTCTGCGCATAAAGATCACCATTTAAGCGAAGAAGTTATCAGGAAAGTATAACGGAAAATGCTTTCAGATTGATGTTTGGAGTTTTGGTGTGATTCTGTGGGAGTTATGCACACGCTATCTTCCTTATGATGGTCTCTCGGAGACAGAAGTCTATCTTAGGACTGCGGATAGGTGAGCTGACTATTGAGGAATATATATTGTTTGTGAATGCCTACCTAAGATATATCGACAACGTTACGCCAGTTGTTTGACAATATTTGATGTTAAAACATAGTGAGCACGGTCCTGCCGCGAGGTTACTCTGTCTGAGAATCGATCGGTCACATATTGCGTAAAAATCAATGTTAAAAATGGAATTAGAACTGATTTATTCTGTTAACCTTGGCAGCTAATCTGTTTTATATTCTGAGACGAAATTGCACGTAACGAACGTGCCACTTTCACGTGACACAACGTGACACACCCATTGACACTTTCAGGGAACTCAAGCTCCCGGACCTCCCGGCGCTACCTGTGGAAATTCGTTCACTGATTAACCGTTGTCTCTCATTCGAGCCCAAGGATCGTCCCTCATTTGAAGAGATAAAAGACGATCACTGGACGGATGCAAGTTGCGCGATCAGACGGAACAAAAATGTATGTCTAAAGACTAAACTCCCCATCTATCTGGAGTCTCGATAACCCGCTGTGACACCTCTATGCAGCTGTCTGGCTCATCCTGTAGAAAATAGCCTCGGGCTCGCGTGAAAATTATTAGCTGATGCTGGGCCGCAAAAAAAAAGAGGTTCGTCGAGGGCAGCACACCCCCACCGTAATGTGTATCCTATCAGCCAAAGTACGCCCTCTTTCGGCCCGCATAACATCCATTATTTTTCTTTCAGAATTGGCCTAAGATAGCTGAGGATTGTCACGAATTTGCAAAATCGCATCACTATGCGCCAAGGAGCTTACGGAATTCGCTGGATAACACCGTGATTGCTAGAAGTTCCATTGAATCATTGCAGCTTAGCGATGCCCCGGAGATGTCCGCGGAGGTAATTTTTCCAGAAAAAACGTAGAGAGAGATATATTCCTTTCCTGTAGAGTGCGGATCTGTGCCTGATTTTTATGATTAAAGTAAAACTAAATTAATTATCATTTTAAACGAGGCTAGAAGGAAGTTGCACCTAATTACTGCGTAATATGCTCTCCCGGTTCCGAGTCTACATAATTACTTTAGGAGGTCGCAGCTCCACTGCATCAAACCAATGTGGCCAACCAAACGCCCGCTCCTGGACCTCCTCTATCGGTCGAAAATTCGATAGTCGAGGTTCTATAGTAACCATATACAAATCACTTTAGAAAACGACGAGAAACATAGACAATCAGTTTAATTGTTTAATGTAGTATAGGTAGCTGTACTTTATAAGTGGATCTGTGCCTGTTTTTATTATGAATCTTAAATTCTTATTATGAATCTTAAGTTTTTATAGCTAAACCAATTATCAATTTAAACGAGGAGCAAAATTACTTCCTAGTATGCTATCAGTGTTCAGAGTATACATAATAACTTTAGGAGGTCGCAGCTCCATTGCATCAAACCAATGTGGCCAACCAACCGCCCGCTCCTGGACCTCCTCAATCGGTCGAAAATTCGATAGTCGAGGTACTATAGTAACCACATACAAATCACTTTAGAAAACGACGCCGAAACATAGACAATCAGTTTAATTGTTTAATTGCGTAACTTAACCAAAAGGCGAAGATGAACCGCCCAGCAGTGGTGGAGCACTTCCTTCTCTGGGAAGTGGAAGGAGGGAGATACGTTGGCCCTTTTCGATTATCAATAGTCTCGTAATGTGGCTTCATTCAATGGTATTTGTTTTTTTTTGTCTAGAATCTACCCGGTGCTTCGAACGGCGCACCTTTGCAACCTGTCGCTCCTCGTCAGTTAAGGGCAGCGTGGGAGTGGTAGAAAAACTAATATATTCTTACTGAAACTCGATGTAGCTATCGGCTGATAGACAGATAGAGTTATTATAGACCACGTAAGTATGCGTCATCTGCGTCTTTGCAAACATAATATCTACTATAATATATTGTTAGTGTTTATCCAAAGACAAGTGCTCAAAACTCGAAGTGTGTGTTTAAAATAGTATAGGATGAGCCGATGAGCTAATTATATTAGATGAACTGCTAGTGTCTGATAACTTTATATGTTCATATCAGTTTGTTTGTATTAATTTTTTCTTTCAATAATTCGTTTTTTCTGTTGTTCTCCTGTTGCTGTGTAGTTCATTATTTGTTCGTGTCTTTTTCGGTTTACATTTTTTACTTCTGAATAAAGTATTCACATAAACTGTTTAGCGCCTTTGCTCTCCTTAATCCACGCTATTCGCTTTTTCCCATATGACGCCATGACCCCTTTTTGTACAAACAGACCGTTTTTTTTTGTGTGAACATGTTTGCAAACAGTCGCTAGAAAAAATGACAATTTCCCTTCAAGAAACTCATTATGCTGTTTATTTTTTTTGCCAACTCTGTTAATATTGTCAGCAATATGTTTATTTATTTGAAGTGAAGACCCTCGTGACCTCTCGGCTTCCGTTATTCGTCTACCTTTCTATCTTCGCTTTCGCTTAGGAATTATGCCCGATACCGTTGAATTGACTGTGCTCATACCGGTGAACAGAGGCCGTTTTCACCAACATTTACTTCTGTCATAAATTTTTGACCATCAAAAAGGTACTTAGGTTAAGTAAATTTATGACTGAAGTACGCTACCACACGCTTTTTGATGGATTTCACCAACATTTACTTTTTTTGAAGGAAGGCGTTGGATAACATCTAGATTAGTTTTTAAAACGAATATGCAATACATCTAAGTAATTACCAATAGTTATTTACCATGTAAACAAGAAATAGTTAAATAATCAAGAGTGTAATCAGTTTGCTAATATGTGAAATTTGTTCCAAAAACTGAAATCATTGCTACCTAATGTTAACAAAGCTTATTTACCATAAAAACCATACAATTATTAAAAAGTTGACTTCATCAGCTCTCATAATGGAGAAAAAACCGAAGTACGGGGATACTTCCACCTTTTTGGTCTAAGTACGCCTCCCATGCTATAGGCGTACTTCTGTCAAAAAGGTACTTAACCTAAGTACCTTTTTGACAGAAGTAAATGTTGGTGAAACCGGAAGTACCGCGCGCTTTTGACTGAAGTCCCTTTTTGACAGAAGTAAATGTTGGTGAAAACGGCCTCAGACCCAACGGAGAGGCCATTCACATAATAAATTGAATATGAGGGTGCGAAATGGTACAGACAACATTTATTTTGTCACTTCTCTTGTTATTTTGTTCTTGTCGTTATATCAAGAAGTTTAGTCTCGACTCATTACCACATTTACCACATTATGGTTTAATAATCGAGCCATAAAATCCAGTCTCGAGTCCCTCCTTATCCCATAGATACGGACTACTGCTACTGGTAGCGTTACTCTGCTGTTACTCATGTTAAAATGATAGGTTCACTGGGATTTGAACCTTTTGAATGCTTTCTATTGATAGTATGGCCGAAAACCTTCACAATGCGAAAATTACATAAAATTACCTCTTCTCCCCGAGGTAGGAGAGCTTGCTCAAAAATCTAAACTACCTCGAATTTATAAAACAATTGGAGTAGCGCAGCCTAGCTAAATGGGAAATAGCGTGACAGGGTTGGAGTGCAGAGATTGTTGTGATAGAGAGATGGTGATAAAGGGGCCCTGTATCTTCTAGCGTCTCCAGCCCTGCTGCGCTATTTCCCACTTACCACAGCTGCGGTACTCCAATTATTTTATAAATTCGAGGTAGTTTAGCCTTTTGAGCAAGCTCTCCTACTTCGGGGAGCAAAGGAAATTTACTGCAATTTTCGCATTTTGACCGTCATACGAGGAGGTGTACGAGTGTGAACTTCAACGCCGTACCTTCTAGTGAGTAAAGATTGTTTAGGTCTTGCGAATACTAATTCGAGGACGATGTCCTCACTGTTATGTAAATTGCAATAAAAGGTACGAAGAAATGCCCGATCTGGATGCGTGGAAATATTCAACACGAAATCAGTTCATTATTTCGAGAGGGAATATGCCGAATATTGCCACGGTCAGTGTTCGCTTTTTATATTCTGTCTGTGGCCAACATGTTTTTGTTTACGTTGGAGGGGGCGGGGGCGGGGTCGTTCATCCATAAAATATGCGGATGAACGAGGATTTTTGTAAGTTTCCATCAACCTCAAGTAGATTAGGAACGTAGTCAATGCTTCAAGTTCGAGGTGTTAGGTGTTGCCATGAAATATGTATATCACAACTTCCAGGAGATAAATGCTGAAAAAACGGCGTAGTATCATGCGCGAGAATGGCGTGCCACTACTGGCGTATCAAAAAAAACAGTGTGTGCGCGGCGACAAATCCATAAATATGCAGATGAACGAGGATTTTGTAAAGGTTCCTGTCCACATTATGGAGATTGAGAACTTACTACCGTAAGAATTCGTTTTTTTTTCTGTTACTTCAGCGTCAAGGTCGATTTGACACCTGCGAGTCCCACGTTGCGTTCCATTGTACACGATTCCTGGCGAGGCTTTGCTAGGAGGTACATAGGATACCGGTCTTCTTAGCACAACGGAATAGAATTGAATCAGCCCATCGCATGGGAGGTCTTCCTCGGGGGCGTTTGTAATTGTACGGCCTCCATTCGGTCAGCTCTCTTGTCCACCGATTGTCAGTGCGCCGCATGATGTGTCCTGCCCATCTGTGCTTCGAACAGTTCACTCGATCCACAGCGTCGTGAACTTGTGTGAATTTTCGAAGATCGGTATTGTGGAGGTTTTGTTCTCGTTGTTGGCGGAGCGTTATTCCAACCATACTTCGCTCGATGTTCGCTTGGGTTACTCGCAACTACTCATAGGAGACGTGATTCTAAGGAAGTCTCAAGAAACCATCCTTGGTTACGGAGGTGACGCAACGGTTTATAAAGGAGAAAAAACATAACATAAAGAGGTTAAGCATGCAATGTAATTTACTACCAATGAGACTCTTTTGTGACATACGAGTGTGGCGGATAATCCTTCTATTTTCAAAATGCAATTAGCGTCTACTGACCCGTAACAATTGCGACTACTGTCCCATGAGGCATCTTATAGACGATATTTGGACTGAAGCAAGTTATGCGATCAGAAAGAAACAAAAGGTATGCTTAAACAACATGGCCGATGTGTCCCCCATCCCATATCTGTAGGACGAGCAAGGAACACAGGAAATGTTTTCAAGCGCATGAAGCTCCAAAGTTTTGATGGACTGTGTGATGACCAACCCAGTCCGGCCGACCCACGTATACGGTATACAGTAACGTTACGGAAAGCGTGATCAGTTGCCTTTATCTGAATTTTCAAAATTGGCATAAGCTTGCCGCAGCTTGTCACAAATTTGTCACATCGTATTACTATGCACCGAGGAGCATACGAGGACCCGTGGATAACATAGTAGCCCGTATTCTCGCGTCACTGGTAGGCCTCCCAATTGGGAATGACCAACCAGTGGGAGAAAAAGCGCTAATTCTGGTGTATTGGTAAAGGGCGCGTCGCTTGTCGCGGTTTCCCAATTGGTAGCGGATTGGGAGGGTTGTTGCATGCATTAAGCCTACCAGAGGAGATTACCACTACCAGAGCCTACCACTGGTAGGCCTCTCCCATTTCTACCAGAGGAGATTGGGAATGGCCTACCAAAATGCCTTTCCCAAAGTGGCGCTAGCATACGGGCCAATGACTACTGCGTCTACCGGAGGCTCCATCGAAACTCCGGTGCTTAGCGACAATCCTGTTTTGTCTATGGAGGTAATTATTGGAAGAAACCCGCTTCACTTACTTTATTCCGTTCCGTTGTGCAGTTGTTACATTATTAATCTAGTAAGTCAGAGAAGAGAACTGGGTTGAAATGGGCGTAACTTGAGAATACGGTGCGTTACGCGTGAACTTACAAGCATTGAAACAAACTATAGTATTTTATATAATAGTACTTGCCAGTGTTTCCAGAATCTACCGGGACCCTCAAAGGAAGACTCGCTGCTGGAAAACTACCACGGGAATGGGTCAAACAATATCCTTCTTTAGTAGATCGCAATGTAGTTATGGGCCAAAGGATGAGGCTCACGAACAACGAGTGCTCAATTTTCGACATAACATGGTAAAAGGTGAGAATAAAAATGCACAAGAAAGCACAACAAAACACCTTGAATAAAATAAGTATTGCATCAAATCTCCAAAGCAACATAAAAAAAAGAGAAATTGTAAATCGGCATAATGTTTGAAGCCTTTTATGATATCTGAAAATCAAAACTGAAATTGTTGCGCAAGTTTAACCAGGCAAGCACTGTTTCTCTTCAAAAAGAAAGCAAGGGCAACTCGCGTTTCTTCGATTTACTCCTTTTTTTATAGCTCCTCAATTCCTCATTTGGCTTTAAATGGACTATTTGGCTGTTTGTGATCTTGTTCTCTTCTCGATTTATCTCTTTTTTATTGGCAAGACATTGTTCAAGTTAAAATTGGAGCTAGCCACCGAAATGACCTCTTTTTTGGATCTACATCATGTATTTTGCTGGCCCCCATTTGTTTAAATCATTCTATTTTTAAACTTATCCTTATGCATGGTTGAATATAATAGATGTCATAAAGCCCCACTGACAGTCCGTTTCCTTGTTGTGAATCAGCCTTAATGGATTAATTTTTGTAGAAGTATCATTATTTGTTTTCATCATTAATTCAATTGCTGCTGAATATCTTTCATCATATTGATGCACGCATTTTAATGTATTAATGAATATAATATATATAAATCGATACTCAAAATTGTTGCGCAATGTATTTCTCAGCTGCTTCTCTCGTTCGGGTGGTGAGTTCAGTGTAATTTCCCTTTATATGTTCAGTGTAAGTATCCCTTGAAATTTTTTAATTCGCGTATGTTATAACACAGTTCCACCATTACATATGATAGTGCATGCTCAATAAAGAGGCGCCATAGAAAAAGGACTGCAGACACCGAGAGACCAGACAACGAGATTGGATAGACCACGAGAGGAAGGGCTTCGCACCGGTCGGAATTTCCGAAAAGTTTGTCTGAAAAACTTCCCCAGTGCGAATGTAGGTGAACTTTGGTTTGTATATATTGTAATAAACAAGTGTTATATTAATTATGAACATATCGTAAATATAGGATTACTCTCATGGGTCTGACCCTCTAAAAGTGGGGTTTGAGAAAAATTAACCTGACGCTTAAAAAAATTCAACGTGTTTATAACCATTCTGAGCTGATATAATCTAAGTAATTTTCACGTATTTTTTCAAATCTCAAACTTTAGGTGTGACCAAATTCTGGAAAACTATTTTTTACCATAAGCCTAACGCTTTCATTTTAGTCTTATTGTGAGTCATCGACGAACAAAAAATGGGTCCGACCTTTTGTGTCGTCCTTTTCCATATTGTGCTTTGCAGCTATGCCTATTCAACGTATTGAATTGAGATCATGACGAGTTCTGGGAATGACACAGGCTTTCGTTGGCCTCCAAGACCTGTCGGTATGTTTAGAGTGAATATAAACCTAAGTTTGTATGTTGGACTTAAAGGGGCGCCATTTGTCACGTCATGTGCTTTTTAGCTGGAAAATATATAGAACATTGTCTTGAATGAAATCAGACAGAAAAGCTGATTTCACCAAGCAATTTACCGACGAAAAAAAGTCGCCCAAGGTCAAGCAAATGCCACAAATTAAAAAAAAACAGTTCGGATCGGACAAGTGATCAGGATTATGATAGCGTTTCATTTGCTTTCCTACAATTTTTTTCCAACACTCACTCTTTTTTCTTTTCTACATATCATTCAGGTAATGAAAATATCGAAAAGGGACAAAAATACGGCCGCGTCGATATAAAAAGAGCATTAGGTTTAGAAGATGACGTTGCAAACTCACGACAAAATACAGTTAAAGCGAAAAACTGTTTCAAACTTTCAAAAGGCTGGCGTACCCGTGGCACACGCTTTGGTTGGACCTTCGTGTCCCTGTTAAGGCCTTGCTAAATCTCTTGTGTCTTGCGCACTTTTATGCCCTTCGTCTTTCTCTATAGCTTTGCGATCCTTTAGTGTTCGTTGAGTTAGCGCTGCAAGTTCCGGTCGATATGGAAAATGGAGAGGGGATATGGACGGCAGAACTTGAATGTAAAGGCGCCAAATGGTATTTTTCCTCACTAAAGGGAGAGGCCCATCAAAGTAAACCTATATTTACGAGCAGTTATACGGTACACATATACGATGTGCGCATCGGAAAAGTCCTCGAGGTTGAGAGTAGGTGAAATTTGGTTTGTGTATATTGTAATAAAAATGCTTTATATACATTGTGAACATTTCGTAAATATAGGTTTAGTTTGATGGGCCTGTCGGGCCTAACTTGATGAGCCTAACTATTTCTTGATTTACCGCAAACACGATCACTTTATGGTAGAATGAGTGGCACAGTGCTCACGGTTAGACTTCCCTATACTGGTCGCAATGAATTACACACTTTATAAACGTTGCGCTTTCAAGTATGTATACACTCCAAAAACCGACTCTGTCCAAACCCGAAGAATTGCCGACTCTTGATACAATTCGCTTCGTTTCAGGTCCTGCGAGTACAAATTCGAGAATAATGTACTTTATGGTCACGTAACTTGCAATCGAAGATACGAAGAAATGTCTGATCGCCAGATGTGGAAATATACTGCACGAAACCAGTTCTGTCTTCCGGAGGGTTTGCAGACTGTAGGTGTCTCAGTAGACATACAGGAAAGTGAAACCCCCGGTATGGACCCGATTTTTTCGAAGGACTTGATACGGGCCATGGCGGGGCCTTTGTTTTCCCATGTTTTCCATGCAGTAGGTGGTTCAGAAGGTCAGGCTCACGAAAAAGAACACGTTCCTATCCCTTTACTTTATTCATTAATACAAATATATAGGCGAGTTTTCAGGTTTTACAAGAAGCTAAATCGGTGTATTGCATGCGTGACGGCGGAGTACCGCCATTGGCCTATCGTGAATGGGTCCGCGACCGGGGACGTCTCCAAGCCTATGCTGATGAACGAGGCTTTTGTGAGGTCGTCGTCAAAATCATGGATATCGAGAATTTATTACCGTGAGCATCTTACTATAAAATGAAACATAATATACTTGTTTGGTTGCTTGTTTGTTCGTTTGGTGACCGGCCAACGACGGTTTTTCTGTGGATTCGAACAATTATTTCGCGTGCCTGTGACGTGTGACATGTATCAAAACGTCCTGGGACATGGGAAACTAAGAAACTATCCAAAGAATATTCCCATTGAAACCACCAACCCACCCGGCGAGGGAATCATGGACGATCCTTCCTACCCTTGCCCGTAGACGTCGAGCAATTTGTCATCTGGAACTCGTGTCCTACTCAGGATCTATGCGGAACATCACTAGCAAACTTTGAATTTGAACCTCCTTGAACACAGATACACGAGCTTGAAGCGAAAAAGATTTATTTATTTCATATTAAAGGAACGCCGTCACGATAAATTTGTCATTTTTATTTGATTTTCATTAAATATAGGATGGTGTGAAGGAAAATATGGTATCAATATGAAGTTAAAGAGAAGCGAACTCAGGGAGATAATTCACTGAGAATGGGAGTGACTGGATAACAATATATTGTGAATGAAAGCAATTGCCCGGATTGCGGCCGAGATTGAATACCCTGCAGTGACAGCATACCACAATTGTCTAACACTGCAGGGTATTTATTATATTATAATGAGCCTTTGCCCGGACAATTGCGTATCTACTGTAGACGAGTAACTCCCATTCTCGGTGATTTCTCTCCCCGAGTTTGTTTTCCTTTAAATTGGTATTGGTATCTAATGTTTTCTCATAACTTCCTATATTTAATGAAAATTAAATAAAAATTGCGAAAATATCGTGAAAATAATCCAATCATTTTATGTTTAGTGTGCATCTGAATACTGATGACGTCATTCTAAATAAGTCGCAGCAAACGTACCTTGGGCGCGGTGGAGACGCTGCAGTTTTTAAAGGAGAGTACAAAGGTTGGTCAATTAGCTTGTTACTTCCCAGTAAGCTTTATTTGTGGTTTGAATAAAAAAGCACACTTATTGTTAGCATATATGAATGCGGTTGTCAGCATACGTTCATGAAACCACCGACCGTTATATAGTTTTAACATTAAGGAGTTGCCGTTGCCATCAAGGAATTCCACGCCCGAGAGATCGGCATCGGAGGCAAGGATTACTTCCTGGAAGAACTGGAACGATTCAAAAAATTACACCATCCAAATATAGTGGAGCTCATGTCAGTGACCATTTACTTTCACAGTAACAACAAATTATAGAGAAGGTAAACATAAAACAGTGTTTTTTTTCAGTGGTTTTGTTGCTGCGCAGGAAAGACAGCTCGTACTTACATTGTGCACTAATGGAGCTTTGCATAAGGTTAGTTTTGTAGCATTGCGCATTGCTCCAGGACACTTATTCAAGTCTGCGCAGAGTGGGCACTTTGTCTTCATGATGTTGAGTGTGTACTTTTCCTTTGTCTTATCATTTTAGTATTTATCGTTTAAAGCGAATTAGCGGTCGGTCTCAACACAAAAATACGAAAAGAGGAGGAGTAAACAACCGTGCGTTTACCGCCGTTTTCAAAATGTGCATTTTTGGACCTTTACTAGCCAAATTCAAAATATTTTGTCAACATTTCGTCATTTGGATGCTTCGGAGTGTGTGATCATTTGAAAAGGCCATCCCTCGATTTTTCCGGGGCCGTGCTAGTATTAAAATCGGCAAATCGCCGGAAGCGAATTTTCCCATACAAAATCGCAAAAAATGGTTGTTTGAGAACATTTTTATACAAAATGCACTTATTTGTTTGTGTTTTTATGTTTATTGTCGTTTATAACTTTTTTCAAACTATTTTTGGTGAAAAAACCCCAAACCGGGTGGTATTTCGCTTTAATATTACACATGCATGTTTTCGTTGTTATTTCTTGGCATGCGTGCGCCAGCCGCGTGGTTTGCCCTAACATCGGCCTGTTTTAGGAAGAACGTTATTTCTATCGTATCCAACAAAGTAGAAGAAGGTATAAATGTTACGAATAACAGTCACATGTTGAGTGAAATTAAATAACGATTTTAGTACGTTCACGACCAAACGAAGGAAATTGGCTGGCGTCGATTTGACAATTGGGTCACAGATATCATCGAGGGAATGACATATCTGCATAGCCAAGATGTCACACATCGGGATCTCAAAACAGCCAAGTAATTTATCGAATAAGTAAAGTTATTCCTTACGATGAAAATACAAAATGCTTGACATAAATATGAATCGATGACTAATGCAGGCGCTGTGAACCGAGCAGAGCATACATGTGTACTGTACTACATGTGTACTAATCGAACACAGCATAGTTGTTGCGCAAAAAAAAAAAGATTTCATTCTACGTGTGGGTAATAAATATTACTAGTTAAAGCATAGAACAAACGTTAACAAAAAAATACTGCTAAGCAAGTGGAACCTTAGGACACTCTTACCCTCACCTCGTTCAGCGTTCTCATTGAAGCCGATTGGTCACTTAAAATCACCGATTTTGCCCGTTCAAAGATTGGATCAATCTCTAACATGTTTGCGGTGACTAGTAAAGTTGGCACCATTGGTTATATGGCACCCGAACTACTTTCGAAAGGAGACGACGGCAAGAATACACGAAAGGTATCTTTTTCTTCTTTGGCACGGGACCCACGTAGAATTAAATCTTTTGCGAAGATGGGTTTAACCTTACCACTAATTATACGATTAATTTTCTGATTCTTCACCGTTATCGTAGGATACAAAGGGGTCCCAGGCTAGCATAGTCAAGACTAGATGTAAGAATAAATGTTGGTGTTATTGGGAACAATATGTTTTTAGGTTGACGTGTGGAGTTTTGGTGTGGTTCTCTGGGAGTTGTGCACCCGCTACGCTCCCTACAATGGTCTGTCGGAAACAGATGTCATTCTTAGGGTTTCGGAGAGGTCAGTTAAATACATACAGAGTAAGAAAAATAGAATGTTTACCGAGACCCTCACCTTGAAATTCATTCTTTGAGGTAATAAGACGTTCAAAGAAATCTCCCTAAGATATTATCTCTCCATCTCCATCTCTCTCTATGATCTCCTCTGTCGCACCCACAACTTAGGAAAGACTAGTGCAATTGATATGGTTTCACTTTTAGTTTTTAACATCATTATCCCATCCCATTACGTTAGCTTCCAGCGCTCGGTTTAGCTCAGGTTGAGGCTCTCAGTTTCCACTGTTCTTTTAGTCATTTGTTCGACCTGTGTCGTGTCTGCATACATGATGAGGAAAATAGAGTTGCAAACCTTCCTTTTATTAACACACTTCAGGGAACTCAAGTTACCGGAACCAGGTGTTTTGCCTGACGAAATTTGCATGGTCATCAAGCAGTGTCTTTCATTTGATGCCGAGGACCGACCATCATTTGCGGACATAAAGGACGAGCTGTGGGCGGAGGCAAGACGTGTGCTCAGAAACAATGCAGAGGTATGTTTGAACAACAGGATAGCTACGGGCCCACCCTCTCGCCCTTCAATTTGCTCATTGCCATTTGTCCTTTTCTTTAACATATTCCTACTATTTACGTAAATGGAGGTGCTAGACCATAGGCCCATGGCGCTCCCCCGCATCTGCACCCTAACAATATCAATTTTTCTTTCCCTTTTTCAGGATTGGCCTGAGATAGCCACAGAATGTCACAAATTTGCCGAAAGTTTTCAATATGCACCGAGGCCCAAATACTTCTATCCACCGTTACTGTTAGGCGTCGCGAATAACACAACGATTGTTGGAGGTTCCATTGAAACATTGAAGCTTAGCGAGACACCAGATTTGGATTGGGAGGTACTATTTTAAAGAAGTATTCCTTATTTTCAGAATCTTGTACCATTTATCGCTCCTCCGCTCCTTGCCGAGGTAAACATGACTGATTCACACAAAGCGGTGCAATCTGTTCTGACTACAGCTCACGAATTAGGTGTTGCCACCCCTACTGGGACATAAATATAAAATGTGTAAAAATATAGCACTTCATCATTCAACCAACACAGTTCAGCAATAATATATACAAGCGAACAACGGGATTAAGGTGTAGGGGAACGATGGCCAGGAGCGTAAGCACGTCATTCGGGTGATCAAGATACGTAACTGCAGGATACACAATCATTCCTCATAACGATCAAACATGAAACATAGTAGAATACAATAATTAAGAACATTGTTCAACAGATACATATAAACAAAGGTTACCTGAAAGGGAAGTTTCTGAACAAGATTGAATCGTGGTACAGAACGAGATATATCAGCGGATCAACCGGATATATCAGCGGATCAACCGGATATATCAGCGGATCAACGTTCAGTCATGCTGGTTGCGTGTTTGCAGCAGTATATAAATAGAATAAATTATTTGGTTGTAATTTCAGTATTTTCAGTATCTTTCTGGAACCACAAGTGGATATCCACTACAACCTGTTCCAGCTCCTCGTCAGGAAAATCCTTGGGACTGGAAGAAACCCCGAGGATGCTACAGTATCCAGATACCATTCTTAAACTTGAAGAAAACCTAACACCTCTAGAAGCTGATCTTCATGTGTATGCACTGTGCTTTGTTTATACATTCCTCTCTTTCCATATTCATAGTATATTTTTCGTGCAGTTTCCCCTGAATAAAAATTTAATTGTTATTATTATTTTTTTCACAATAAGGGGCATTTTGGAATTGGTCAATAAAATAGTGGGCATTTTGGAATTAGTCAATAGGGAGTATTTTGAAATTGGCCTGACCAAAAAAAAAAATTGGGGAATTGGCCTGAGCATTTTGTAATGACTAACGTCGTGTTGCACATAAACCATTTAAAGTGGCCGCCAAACGATAAATTCGTTCCTCATTCGTCTATGCTCTTCCCTCTCCGGGTGAGGCTTGCTCTTTATTGACTTTTTCTTTATCAAACCGTAAGGCGGCTGTACTCTCCATTAAACATACACTATTTGTATTTTTTTCCCGCCACAAACAACGTGATTTGCAACACTGTCAACATACATATTAACAAGGAATGAGCATTTTAAAGGGACAGGCCCACCGATATAAACCTACGATTATTATTTGTTTATAATTCATAAAAAGGGTATTTATTATAATATATACAAACTAAATATTATTCAGATTCACCATGGGGAAGTTTTTCCTATGAGCTTTCCTTACAGAAGGTATCGTAGACAGGTTATTTGCATAGTCATTTTCATACACACCTTTGTCGGAAAGGGAAGTTAAGTCGTTTGCATATCCACATCAAAGGTGTGTATGCAAATGATTGTGCAAATGACCTGTCTACGGTACCTTCTGTAAGGAAAGCTCACAGGAAAAACTTCCCCATGGTGAATCTGAATGTATATATTATAATAAATACCCTTTTTATGAATTATGAACAAATAATTAACGTAGGTTTATATCGGTGGGCCTGTCCCTTTAAATTATTTCCTCCTTTTTTCAAATGTTGATTATATTACCAACGATTTTCCATTAGTTGATGAGAACTTGTTACAGTTTTATTCATTTAGTCCGCGCTGTGCTGCAGCTAAACACTTTAAAGCGAAATACCGATGGTTTTTGAAACGCGCCTTTTTATTCCTTTTGTATACGCTGTGTTTGTATTACCTGTATAATAAAAGGAACATAGTGTTGGAAATTTGTTTTGCGAGAAATGCGACATCACCGAGTAAAACGACGCCAGAAGTAGTGTTCCTATACCAATATCCACCCTGTCAAACCATATTTTCATGCTGGCTGTGCTAAGGCCCTCCCCTCGTGCATCGTGCCTTGTGTGCTTTTATACCTCCCGACTCTCTTTCTAGATTTGCGCTTGTTTAGTGATCGTTGAGTTAGAGCTGCAAGTTCCGGTCGATATGGAAAATGGAGATGCAGAAGAAACTGAATGTGAAGGCGCCAAATGGTATTTTTTCTCACTAAATGGGCTATTTCTTTATTTACCGCAAACACGATCACTTGATGGTATAGTGAATGGTGCAGTGCTTACATATTCGCTTCCATATGCTGGTCGCGCCTTGTTTTGCATTTTTTTTGTAATAAACGACAGCCATAAAGTTTCTATGTTCTTCATTTGCAGTTTATCGGAAATCTTAATCCCATGTTTCCTCCCAAACTAGCGGGATTCCGTCCTTATTGCGAGCGCTAATCAGGGGCCTTGTCGCTAACACAAGGCCTTGCCTAATGTTTAATTGCGGGACATGATTGGCTAATCTGTCAGGAAACATGCGACTTTTCTTATTGCGTGGGATTGGGTGCTAGCCTGCCAGGAAACGCGGGATTTATTTTTGTTTCGCGGGAAACGTGCAGTAGAAGAACAGAGTTTCTCCATTAAAGCGAAATAGCGGCCTGTTTTTGTAACGCATCGGGGACAACTGAATTCTTGGGTATTTATGCTAATTTACTCGAATTTAGCTCGATTTTTTATCCTAATTTATGTTCATTTGCATAAGCTGCATAAGAATGCTTTTGTACTCGATGCGTTTCAAAAACCGGCTGGCATTTCGCTTTAAAGGAGGGGGCTTACGAGATCTAGGTGCACAATTTCTTTCCTTTTATTGAATGCTTTATGTAGCACACTTTTGGATTTGGAAGGAATAAATCAATATACAACTTTGAGGACAACATTCTTATCGTATCGCTGATTTCAGTGGTCGACAGGCGGTCACTTCCTTCTCTAATGGGGTTTCCATGTATGCGATTCGCACTTGCGAAAATGACAAACGCCTGTCCATTTTCGACTCAGTGTAAATGACAAGGTCCCGCAGCGATTTTGAATCAGGTATGGATCTATTTCAAAACAGTACGGATCTATTTCAAATAGCACGGGTCTGATGCGGTTCTGTTCCAAATAGCACGGGTCTGGGGCACTTTCGCTGCAGGACCATGTCAAATGTGCGAATCGCATGGGTTACGGTAGGCAGTTGACATGCATGTAAAATGACTTGAACATGGACCGCGGTTTGTCATTTTCACATGTGCGATTCGCAAACATGAAAACCATATAACTCTCTGTTTCTGCAAACGCTAGGTTTCTCATTTTGTTACGGCGCGTATTCTTATGCCCCAAAACGGTTCGGCCCGCAGTGTGATTTCGGTACATTCTCGGGCGTATAACTCTGTTTTTGCACGTATTTGAATGCGGTCAGTTTATTTTTTTCCCGCTAACCCCAAGGACATGTCATGAGATGAAAATAGATAGGCCTAACCTAAGCCAACCTTATATTTCGTGTTCAGTGTGCAAGGAAGCGACACTCTTCTTCTGAATACTGGTGATGTCATCAAGGGAAAAACACTACTTGGGCGCGGAGGCGACGCGAGAGTTTACAAAGGAGAATACAGAGGTTAGGCAATACTTTTAGTTACCTTCCAGTACGCTTTTTTGTGTTGTGCTTTATGAGGTTTGATGGCAGTTACGAGGTTTTCGCATCAATTTGCACGTGACGCATCGGAATGTTTCTCCAGCTTACACTCAAAACACTTTCTGTAAACCTTTTGAAAAAGAAATATTTTCGGTTTTGAATGCGGAACATGTTTTCTTGATATAGCTTAAAGCGAATCACCGGCCGGTTTTTGAAATTCATCCTGGACAACTGAATTCGTATGCTGCTTATGCAAATGAGCATAAATTAGAATAAAAAATCGAGCTAAATTCGAGCAAATTAGCATAAATACGTAAGAATTCGGTTGTTCACGATGCTTTTCAAAATCGGCCGGTATTTCGCTGTAACATCAAAGTGTACCTTCATATTCCCTAGGAAACGCGGTTGCCATCAAGGAATTCCACTTCAGAGAGCCTGAAAGCAACGATTCCGATCCTTTCACTGAGGAACTGGCTCGATTCAAGCAATTCACGCATCGAAATCTACTGAAACTGATGTGAGTGAACGTCTACTTATGCAGTAACCAAAAACCATAAAGATTAACGAGTATGTATCCCTTTGAACAGAAAAACTGCGCAATTATTAATTTATTCAAGAATAGACAAAACGTAAAATCAGCCCGATTCTCAATGATTGGCTGTAGAATGTGAGAGTGAAATGTGTCGACAATTGTCCAAACAATATCAAAAACCATCCTAGGAACAAAACATTGCATTTTGGCTCAGAAACGCATGTTCAGGATAAAAAATGCTGTCAATTTCTGTGGATCTTCTTTGGTACAGAACTTACACAGTGTTCCATATTATGCAAAGCCGTTTTCGTACTTGTCTTTGTGTAATCCAATAGTAGCAAAATAGGAGCAACTTTTCACCTTTAAATTTTAGGTCACTTTTATATTCACTGAACTGTGCTTTTCAGTGGCTATGTTGAGACTAGGAGGATCATCGTCCTAGAATTGTGCAATAATGGAGCTCTGCATGAGGTTGACGTTGTTATTAGCTTACAAGGAAATTGTCGGCGGTCATAAAGGACATTGCATAAGGCATATATAATTTTGTAGAGTTTCTAATAATGATAATTGTATTGAAAGAGTCGCAACTTAACAATCTAGTATATATAAAGCTAGAGAGAGAACGATGCGCAGCATGCGCGATACGCAAAAAGAATACGAATAACTTTCTTTTTACGGTTGGGTTTGCCCGCGCGTGTCATGTTTAAAAAGGCGGGTGTCTTACCTCGCGTGCCGCTTTTTGTTGCACTAGCCGTGCATTTTAGTGGTATCGAAAAGCTCCTTCTTTTTTACTTGTGTTGATAATTGGTTGTTGATAATAGGAATATCAGTCATCTCCCTGGATAAGGTAAACATCTATTTTAGTACGTTCACGACCAAACGAAGGAAATTGGCTGGCGTCGATTTGACAATTGGGTCACAGATATCATCGAGGGAATGACATATCTGCATAGCCAGGATGTCACACATCGGGATCTCAAAACAGCCAAGTAATATCTTAAAATAAGTAAATTTGTAAGCCAATACTCTGTGTTGTGCGGGGAAGTGGGTGCGCCGAGAAGTGCGAAAAGAACACGCAGATTTACTGAGTGGCCTATATTATATCTAGGCGACGATTTCCATTATTATATGTGCCCATCTCGTTAAGCATTCTCATTGGAGCGGATTGGTCGCTTCAAATCACCGATTTTGCTCGTTCAAAGGCTGGAGTGATCTCTGCGAAGTCTAATCCGACCAGTAGAGTTGGTACCGTCGGCTACATGGCACCCGAACTAATCTCAGTAGGAGTCGGGGGCAAGTATACACGAAAGGTATATTTGTTTTACTTCATTTCATTTCCTATCTCTCCCTTATGGCTTTATTTTGTGATGACCAAGTTTTATCGAAAAACGTCATCAACTGGTCACCAGATGGTCAAGAACCAATCACGAACCAGTCACCAAATGGTTGTTTTCAGTAATAACCATTTGGCGACGGGCCAACGACGGTTTTTCTGTGGGTTCGGCAATTATTTCGTTTTCCTGTGTAGTTTCTGTCAGACATTCAAATAACTGCACACTCGTGCGTTTCCTGATTCACTGTAGCATGTTACAATAAAGGGTCCGGAGAACTTCAAAATACCCCTGATTTTATGAAGTATTTCGTTTTTTTTACCCCTGATTACCCCTGTTATGAAGTATTTCGTTTTTTTATGAAGATTTTATGAACGGCGGGTTGTGCAACGCATTTCAAATAACTGCATCCCTATATTTATGCTAAGTTGGGTCGAATTAGGGTCTATTTTTATTCTAAATTATGCTGCACATGATGCACAAAAATGAAGTTTCAAAAATCAGCCGGTATTTCGCTTTAACATATTTACGAGCTTTAGGTGATAAGGGGAAATGTGCTTTTAGGTTGACGTGTGGAGCTTTGGTGTGATTCTGTGGGAGTTATGCACCCGCTGCGTTCCCTACAAAGGTCTATCGGAAACAGAGATCTCTAGTAGGATTGTGGATGGGTCAGTTGAACAGAGAGAAACATAGAATGTTTTGAGACCCTCATTTCTATATGTGCACTTTGAAGTCGTAGCATGTTACTATCAAGGGTCCAGAGCACTTCAAAATTTTTCACTTACACTGAGGAAACTTGGCCGGTGAGCGGCCTACACTGGGCCCGAAAAAGGTGGACCGCCTAGCACCTCCCATAAATGAGGAAGTGAGTCGAGGAACACAGAAAAGGTGGGCGGCTGGTGCCCCTGATGTGGGCCCAGTTTAGGCCAGGTGTAGGCGAACAAAAATACATACGTAAGTTGAAGATCGCCGTCCTCAGGCCTACCTCCTACCTCGGGCCCACCCTAAGCCCGTGCACGGCCTACACCACGCCCGAAATGGGTGGGCCGGCGCACCCCAAAATTTTTCAACTTTGGCCGCGCACAGGCCTAAGTTTCGCATTGAATAGAAAACTGCCTAAGAGATATTGTCTGTGTGTTCTCAAACGCGCACCTTGGTTCATGGTGAGGCTCCCAGTTTTCAAACTCATAAGTCAATCTGTGTCCTAGATCGTGTCTACATGCAGAATGACAGAATGTAGACAGAAACCTCCATCTCTCTTCTTTGTATTATCTCTATCAGCATCTCTCTTACAATTAAGGTCATTTTATTAACACACTTCAGGGAACTCAGTCTACCGGAACCCGTTGCTTTTCCCACGGAAATTCACACATTCATCAAGCAGTGTGTTTCATTTGATGCCAAGGACCGACCATCATTTGCGGACATAAAAGACGAGTTGTGGGCGAAAGCAAGCAGTGTGATCGGAAACAATCCAGAGGTATGGTTCAACTCCTGTTTCCTAAATTTGTTCCTTGTTATTTGTTCTCAATTTCTTTAGCATATTCCTAACTATTGTAGGGGACGAGGCTCAGTTCAAAGTGTATCGTTTTGAATATTTGCTATTGATACTATAGCCGATAACAGTCACAATACCGTAAATTAAATTAAATTAAATTAGCTTTGTTCCCTGTAAAATTAGTTTTGTAACTAAGTTACCCAGATTTGTGGCGCACCGTAGCTCTGGCTCTGGGGCAACGGTACCCCAGATACCGTTACAAGCGGAAATAACGTCTGCGATTTCACTCCCTGAATTAGATATCAAAGACTTGGTTTTGGCTAGAACTCCAGCTCCAGAGCGCGTTAATGAGCACGTATGGCGTGCTCCTGTCCCAATACATTATATGAATTTTTATTTGAACTTTTTCAGATTTGGCTTGACATGGCCACAGAATGTCACGCATATGCCAAAAATAATAGATATTCCTCAACTCGTACCCACGTGCGAGTCGGGGACAATCTGTCACACAAGACAAGCGGTCCCGCGGCCAACACAATTATTGGTGGAGGTTCCGATAAAACACTGAAGCTTCACGAGACCCCAATTTTGGATTCAAAGGTGGCTGACGGAAGAAATGCCCCTCATTGTAAAGCGAAATACGGGCCGGTTTGTGAAACGCATCCAGTATACCTGCATTCGTATGCATCATATGCAAGTGAGGATAATTTCATGAAAAATCGTCCTCAATTCGACCCCTCTTTGCATAAATACATAAGAGCACAGTTTTTCATATGACTTTCAAAACCGGCCGGTATTTCGCTTTAAACATATTATGCATGTCGTTCTCAATGCAATTTGTGCATACTCGAAGCGAGATAATACCAGTAATTGTTTTTAGAAAATCGCTAGTACATCTCAACAAAAAAATGAGGCAAATATTCCGCTCGCACCGCGCACTTCGTCGGCAAACAAACATACGGTAGTCCAGGTAGATTACTTCTTCATATTGCAAAAATAAAGAAAATGGTGAAATCCGTTCCTTTACAGCGAAATACCGACCGGCCGGTTTTTGAAACGCATCATGGATAACTGAATTCGTATGTATTTATGCTCATCCGCTCAAATTTAGCTCGGTTTTTTTTTAATTTATGTTCATTTGCATACGCTACATAAGAACCCTCATGCACAGATGTACTCGATGCGTTTCAAAAACTGGCCGGGATAGGTCTTAGTCTGACTACCGTGCTACTGCGAAAAGATCGGTTCTCGTTTTAGCTTCAGACTAAAAGTCCGTAACGATAATACTTTCAAACCTCCAAACATACCGATCACTTTACTCGTTTGTCTAATGGTAGTTCACTAGAAACATTTCGGTTTGGACTTAAGCTCTCTGGCTTTATTCGAAATATAATTTGGTTCTGATTCGAATGTGGACAAGGGACAAGGCTAGAGCTACGATAACTTGAAATTCTCGTTATAAGGAAAGGCACATGAAATTTCTGCCAGTAAATTCGGCTTCAAATTAAGTGGCATACAGGAAAATCCACTTTGAACGGGCAAACCGAAATTTAAAAGTAATTTAATAAGTTATTTGATTGCTGTTTCAGAAAATACCCAGTCCCTCAACTGGAGTCCCGCTTCGGCCAGATCGAGCTGCATCTCAGGCGAAAATGGCTTGGGACTGGACGACATAAGAGAGAAGAAGGAGCCTCATGCCCGTGGCCCGAAGACGCCGAGCAATTTATCCTGTGGAACTCGTCGCAGGACCTCTGCGGAACAAGTCATAAGCTCACTTGGAAACTGTATTAAGTAAAGATGAGCGCACTTGCTTAAGCGTAAAAGATTTGTATATCGATTTCTTGGACTTACTGTTAGCTGCATTTCGATTAGATGAAAATGAGTTGATCATCCTTTGTTGGCGCGATAGCGCTAGCATATTTTGGGTTGCATCCGACCCCTCTTTTTTACGCTTTTACCTTCACATTTACATTCGAATGCTGTGCTTACTGGTGTTACTTATGCATTGAATTTTATGTTTCGTGACTCTACGCGGTTATTTTTATTGACAATTATTTGCCATTTTATACCTTATAACCTTATTGTGAAGCAAATCTTACGAATTGAACTCTGTATTTGTAGTGACATTATCTACTCTTGCTTGAGAAAATAAAATGCTTTTATGAAACGAGAAAGTTAATTTTTTTATACACAAGACGTTCCTCATGCGGAGGAAAACATAAAAATAACAATTTATTTAAAGTAAAATAATAAATTAAAAGGCAAATTTGGTGAAGAGGGCGACTACCGGAGTCCAGAGCATCAGTGAGTTTGAGGTCTTGGTTGGTTCAGCTCCATGTCCGATGCCATTGTTACCACCACCATTATTAGGAGGAAGAGGAGCTGCAGGAAAAATAATATTTACATTAAAGTGGTACACACGTGGTTTTTAAACACAACATGGACATGGTGTTACATACAAATTTATAAACCCTTCTGAATAGGAACTTCTGAGTATAATGCCCATTATTTCACCTCTCCGAAACCGGCGCCTGATACCTCGTAAGTCGCGAACGAGCTTTTTGAGGGGACGCAAAAACGGGATATATAATGGTAACAAATAACTCACAAGCGTTCATTGGCTGTCCACCGTGTCCGATCCCGACGGTACTCGTAGCATCTTAAATTGTATTCTTATTATTTTTTACCTTATTGCAAAAATCCTCGTCTATGACTTTCTAAACCCACCTATATTGTAAATATTGTTTTTACTATATTCCTTTTCTGTATTCCTAGCGATTGTTACTTTTTGTATACCATTTTTTTGGCTTACATTACTTTTATTTTTCCCAAAGACAACTAGAACACAATTTCAACGGTAAGTAAGGTTTGTTTAAAGGGTCAGGCCCATTACAAATTGCCCCTATTTTTGATGACTCAAATATAGTAGGCTGAATTTTTTTCCAATTTTCAGTCGCAAAATTCACGCAGTATTCAGCAATTTACCATGGCCAGCCATACCCAACTATTTATCGCAGTTGTCTCGCCCCTTCGCGCTAA